>CM056386.1:32062643-32484238 GCA_029718625.1 Synaphobranchus kaupii
CACAACCTTGCCGGATATACAGGAGGGAGCGGCTATCTGGATAAGGAAGTTGGAGGAGGAAATGACGGGAAAGACAATGGCGCTGGGAGATGTGAAGGCCCTCCTCACTAAGGTGGTGGGGAAGGAAAAAATGCTGGACTTAATAGAAAATGCTGGGTACAGAGGAGCTGACAAATCCACTGTGGATGGGAGAATATTTGACCAGTACAGACAGAAAATATGGGATTCCCTGAGGAAGGCCTACCCCACACGGCCGAGCACGGCGATGCTGAAGGGAGTTCCCATGAAAGAGGAGGAGTCTGCAGCAGCTTTTGTGGAGAATCAGCTCCGCAATTGGCGAATGACACTGGACAAAGACATACAGGGAGATCCCAGAATGACAGCCATGTTTAGAGCTGCAATTCTGGAAGGGCTACCAGACCTAGCCAAACGCCGCCTAGAGGAGGTGGTGGGACTGTCTTCTATGGCACACAGAGAATTTGTGGATCATGTGATACATGCAGTAGAAAGAGGCCGCATGGAAGAGAAAAAACAAAGCAACCAAGAACGAGAGGTGCAACGGAAGCTATTCCAACTGCAACTGGAAGTGCTGAAAAACAAAGAAAAGAGCAAGACTAAAGAAAAAGACAATGATCCCAAGAAAATGGCTCCCATCATGGCGGATTTCACATGGGCAGAGCCAGAACCTCCCCTCCCTGAACGGGGTAGAGGCCCGAACGGATCCCAGCCGACTGTTGTTTATAATTTCTCTGGGATTCCTCCATCAGCAGTCCCGATGCCAGTATACGTTCAAGGGGCAATGCAAGGGGCCCCGCCACAAAATTAGGGACAAGGGAACAAAGGGGGGACGGGATACCCACCAGGGAATAAAGGGCAGGGAAATTAGAACAGGGGACCAGCCCAGGGGGGTAATATGCAGAACCAACAGTGGGTGCAGGGAGGTTATGTGCAGACTCAGCAGGGGCCACCACCGGGCCCACCTCAATGCTGGGGATGTGGGCAAACAGGGCATATAAAAAGGGTTTGTCCCAATCCACAGCCGCAGCTGCAGTACTATCAGGCAGGGCCAGGGCAGCAGCTGCCACAGCAGCAGACTCAAGGAGGGGTCCCAGGGCCCTGGATTCCGCCACAGCCTCAAGGCCCTGTAAATTACAGGGGTAACCAATAGGGATGCCCAGAGAACCCAGGTAAAGTGGGACAGCATGTATTGATAACTAATAACGCCGATCAGGAACCCAGGATAAATGTAGAGATTCATGGACAGATAGTGCCCATGATGATAGATACAGGGGCTACAGTAACATGTATTCAAAGAAAATATGCAACCCACTTACCAATGTCAGGTCAATACGTTAGGCAGGGGATTAGGCACCCCGAACCTAGCGTATAACAGGCGGCGGCGGAATTGCAAAGTTCCGAGGGCACGTTAAAATTCCTGTATAGTGCAGGGGAGAAGACTGAAGGCCCCCGTGTCTGATGAAGTATGAATTGACATACTGCCGTGGTACCGTCTAGTCGGCGTAGTTGTCGCGTGTAAGTATGCAGGCACTGCGTGGTACGTGGATGACAGTCCACACCTAGCAGAGGGGCGTAAGAGACGACCTCTGTGAACAGGCAAGGCTGGTGAAAACGGTCAAAGTTTCTATACCCATAGCAAGGTGGGATAGGGATCAGACCGTCGGTTCCCAACCGGGTGGCTGGTTACCACTACGGGGCTCGGTGTTTAGACGCTGGGCTGGGGATCGCTATCGACTGGGTCACCGGCCGGTCGGGTCGCATAAAGCAGTCAGACCATGTGTGGCGTCCCTGGAAGTGGAGCCCTTGGCCGCTGCGCCCGGCTCAATGTACAGTCAGGCCACTGTAAGCTGAAACCGAATGCGTTAGTAAGCGAGCAGTGCTTCCTGTGATCAGGGTTTCTGAAAAGGAAACGCCTGGGAAGCAGAGAGGCTGAGGGTCCTTCACTCCGAGGAGTCGGGTGGAAGGAACTCAGTGGAAAGGGGTCCAGCCTGGAGCTGCGCCCGAGAGAGAGGGAGGCTCGAAGGATCTAAGTGGGAAGCACAGATTCCGGAAGCAATATGGCCTGAACTAGACTTACACTGTACTATGAGATTTGATCCAACTCAGGATGCAGAATTGGAACGGAAATGGGCCCTAGAAACGGAGGAACAATGCATCAGATCCACAGCTATCCTCATAGGGCCGGACGGAGCAGCATTAAGGATAGATGAGACAGAGTGGACACAAAAATGGTTTGATGTAGAGGGGGCAGCATCCCATGTGACATTAAAAGTGAATCATGGCTATGAATCACAGGACTTAGGAATCATGGTAAAAAGAGCAGAGAACATGAAGTTCTATCGCACGGAAAACCTGCGAATCTGGATGTCAGAAGATGAAACCATGATGAAGATAATAACGGACACACACATGAAAGGAACACCGGAGGAGGTGAAAATCCCAGCGAAAGGATCCAAACAAAGAGTTCAGGAACAAAAAGAAGAAAAACTAGACACGCTGCCAGATCAATTATGGTCACAACATGACACAGATGTGGGAAAAGTAAAATCAGCTAATCCAATTGAGATAAAATTGAAAAAATGGTGTAAGGGTCCCTGGAGACCCCAATATCCCTTAAAAAAGGAGGCAGTGGAGGGAATAAAAGAAACAATAGAAGGCTTATTAGAAGCAGGAATATTAAGGAAAATTAAAAGTCAGTGCAACACCCCTCTACTGCCTGTTAGAAAGGCAGATGGAGTAAAATGGCGATTAGTGCATGACCTAAGAGCGGTAAATGACGCGGTGCAAGACATGCTAGCGGAAGGATCAAAGCGACACGCTGCTAACTAATATTCCGAGTACAGCTAAATGGTTTACGGTGATAGATTTGTGCTCAGCGTTTTTTAGTGTGCCACTGGCGAAGGAAAGTCAGGAGTTATTTGCTTTTACATATGCAGGACAGAAATATACCTATACTAGGATGCCTCAGGGGTTCAAACATAGCCCGCATATTTTTAATCAGGTGCAGCAGAACAGGATTACTCACCTTAGCCCACATGAGATGTTAATAGGAAGGACAATGCCAGTACCTAGGATAAGGGGGCCCTCAGGGGGTCCAACCTTACAGGTATTAGAATTGGAGCTCAGAGAATATATGAAGCAACTAACCACTATCTATCAGACTATATTCGAACAGGAAAGAGCTAACGAGCAAGAGAATCCAGCAGAAGGGCACCACTTGAGGCCTGGTGACCTGGTCTACGTCAGGAAGTTCCGGAGACGGTGGAACGAGCAAAGGAGAGAAGGTCCATTCCGGATCACCAGAACATCACCAACAGCTCTACAAGTAGAGGGCAATAATTGTGGTGGCACTGATATGTGTGGCAATACTGCTGTGTTGTTTATTACCTGTTCTGAGATCTTTTCTCACCAGAATTGTGGGGGCGTATCCGCTGGTTATAGCAGTGAATGAAGCAGCGGAAGAGCATCATCTGGGGCTCGTGAAACACCAGGAAGTGAAAACTGAGACCACCACTGTTCAGTTGACAAAATATGAGAATGTAGAAAAGCCCATATGAGCAGCCTAACTACTATGGGTAGGATGTAAGAGGTGTAAGAGAGGTGCAATCTTTTTCTCCTTCCTAGACAAGAGTGGGAGGTTTTTTGGTTGTGCATCTCAGGGATTTTTTAGTCATTTCTGGAGCAGGCAAAACAGGGGAATTATAGTTAACAGTAGATAATTTAGGAAACTGCGCTATATAGCAGACTATATACTTAGTTTAGATGTCTCTGAACGCCTGCCCCAGACATGGCTGAAAATAATTTGAATAAGTGTGTTTATGGTACAATAGGATGTGAAAGAGCCCATTATGATAATCAGTAAATGAAATATAATCATCATATTAATCACTTTATTTTCTGTATTCTTTACAGCTGTGGGTGCTGAGCTGGAGGGGCAGCCAAGGACGGTGATGGCATCAGAGAGAAGCGGAAGGCAGAGTGGTACTACTGCCTTTGAAACTGAGTGCGGCTGCCTTGGCTGACCAGCTGGCTGGCATCCCAGCAAGACTGTCAACTGAGTACCGCATATATACACGTATTTACAGTCACATATACAGTAACATATACTCACAAGTATTTACTCATTGAACTGCGCAGTGACGGAACAGAAATCTGCATGTGAGCGAGAGTCATATGTTATGCATAAGGCTATGACTGATAGCCATGTATTGAGCATGTTGATAGACAGATGTTTAAGTAGCCAAGTGTTACAATGAGAAATACATTAGAGGGATTAGGAGATGAGCGATCTCTCTCCCCCGTAGGACTGCAGAATTAACATGTATCAATGGAATAGTGAGTGTGAGGCTCATCAAGCCTCAAAGGGGGGATTTGTTGGAAATATTCCATTGGTCACCTATAATCTGTATTACCTGTGACAGCATGGACTTGTATGAAATTGTACTGAATATATATATTAGAAAGTGTATTAGAAAAACCACAATGTATGAGCACTGAATAATTAGAAGCAACTGAGGAAACCCCCCCCCCCCTGTAAAAATCATGAGTTGTCATGAGTTAAAAAACTGTGAGGAGCTGAAGTTTAGCAGATGCTCAGGCTCAGAATTGACACCAGGATCCGGGGGGGAGGGGGGGGGGGGGGGGGGGGGCTCCAAGGGAAGGGGGGCTTTTGGTGAAGAGGAGAGGAGATTTTCCGGTCACAGTGACATATACTCATCTGTATCTTGTATTTTTATTTTCTATGCACGAAGGTATTTTGTTTTGGGATGCTTAGACTGTTGCGCCACGATGATTTCTTAATATGGTCTTAATAAGGACAAAACGGAAGCTTGGGTGATTTCCAAGAAGGGGGGTGAGGATGGCCCACCATGGTTCCCTAAAAATCAGCTAATTTGGAGTTATAGGGGATAACCAAGAATCCGCATCCGCAAGCTTAGGGTTATAGGGGTTAACCAATTGAAATGATGCTAAGCAAATTTGGGGTTATAGGCGTTAACCAATTGAAATGATGCTAAATGACGGAACCATGGTAGCGGGCAGTAGTGACACACCTGCAGGGTGGAGATTTGGGTTGGATTTTTGGAGAAAGGGATGGACTGTGTGCTGGAAATAATGTATAAATGGAGATGTAACTGTAAACACTTTGAACACTTCTGCAGAAGCTGTTTCGGCTTTAAGAGTTTCTGTGTATTAAAGTCTGATTATTCTGGAAGATTCTGCCTCCATCCTCTTTATTGAAGAACTTATAAAAATTAGGACTGAAAGCTGAAAACTTAGACTTCTTTTCGCTTGGAAACCACGACAATAGATAGAAAATATAGATTAATTTCAACTGAATTGACCACCAGGGCAACAACTGGGCTATCAGCCAACTATTTCCAACTGGGCCTAACCAATGCACAATTAATAAAATAAAGCAAGAGCGTCAACAAAAAAATAAACAATGGTCTTACTCTTAGAAGTGCTTTCATCTTGTCTTCCTGGCAGAGAAGTCCTTGATTACATCCGTAAAATCCAGTTCACTGAGGAAGCTAACGTTAGCTGCTGATGATGGACTCAGTTGGTGGCTTTTGCTAACTTGCTGCTAACAGTATGTTTCCCTTTTCCACTGGTTGAATGGAAGAAGGTTTAAAAAACCCAGTTAGCTTGGGATTTTTTTAACGGTACACAAATGTTTTTTTTTTCTCTTTTCGTTTTTGTGATCTACTGGCGTGCTTTCGTAACTCCAACATTTTAGCTTCTAACAATAACAAGTAAAATCAGCACATGTAAGTAGCTACGTATAGTCACCAAAGACGTAGCCTAAATATGACTTTGCAAACCCATTGCACGAATCTGACCAAACTACCGGTAGCCTATGTATGGTTTTTGCTTTTTGTTAATAAATGAATGGATGAATTAATTAATAAATAAAATGAATCTGACCGGACAACCTATTAACAACAAAAACAATATTTCAAGTGAATTAGTCACTCACTGGCAAATTACAACATTATATTCTGGCCAATCGAGGCCCGTGATCAGTCGAGGCCCTGGTTTTCAGCCCATGTAAGCCTGTGCATTAAAGCACCCCTGATGATCACATTTTCACATCATATTGATAGGCTAAACATTTAAGTGAAGATAGCCTATGCGTGATTTGTTTTTTTCTATCGGCATGGCAGCCAACACACACATAATTTATAACATTTTAATTGACATTAACAGAGTGTGACAGTGTGTCCAGAAATGCTCTGTGAGTCCGTGATGATTCTTCAGCTTGATTGCCGCTTCACTGACAGGACAACACGTTGATAATTGCCAAGTAACCAACTAATGTTAGTACAGGTAGTAACCATACAGCAATCGGCTACACGCAGCCTACCAGCTTACTTGTAGTTACCTCCTCCGCAGTAGGCAGTAGCCTAGTGGACTGAGTGAGTGAACTCGACCTCAAATCCTCTATCGCTAGCATTTATATTTAATAGCCTACATTATTTTAATTGTCATGTCCGGCCTTCCCCAGCCTTACACACCCTCCGCCTATGGACATGGGTCTAAACTAGGTCAATTTGGCTGCGTATACTTGGGGACTCAACTCACCATATGTTTATTATCTGTGTTTATTATCTAGATCACCGCCAATATTAGGAATTCGTTTTTTCTTTGGTTCTGCTGTATGGGATGAAATGCAAATGTCCAAAAATTAAGGAAAATACTGCATAAACAGTGGTTGTGTGTGGTTTTTTCCTGCCTTCTTTCTCTTTTTTTCCACTTATGCGTAGGTTTTTAATTGTGGATTGTTGTTTTTAACTACTGGATTGTGATCAGAGGATGCTGAATCAGAAAATAGATCACTCCCAGATCCCTCAGACGAGTCATCAATGTAATCATCTGCCATATTTCGTGTTGAGTAGAATATTTGCGTGTACAGATATGGCGGTCGATCGGACGCAGCTAGACGTTCGTTCTTGAGATGACATCACAGGGATTACGTAGTCGAGGCAGGCTTTTTTCCAAAATTTTTAGGGGCATTCCCATCCAAGATGATTTTTTCAATATAACTTATGTAATTTCCGTAACTGAAAATCATTGACATTTTGGATTTACCATTCAAAACTCCCTTAGAACACATACATTCCATTTTTTAAAGATTTTATGCGGCAGTGGTCCTTTAATTGTGTGATGTTAGAGGCTTCCTTGAATGCACAACCCGGTTCAAGTACCCCCAAAGCATTTTGATAGGATTTAGGTCTGGCCAGGTCACCGCAGTGCAATCTAGGTAGGCTACCAAATTTTGATTATGTCCTGTATTACTGTGATGCACAATTATCCATTTTGGGTAGATTTTTGGACACCAAGGTACACCATTTCAAATTGAAGTTGAACCTTATTCACATATTTGACTGTCAGGTGTTCACTGTAAACTAGTGGTGGAACTTCGTTTTTTACTGGGGGTTGTGCATTCACTGCCCATTATTTACATCTGAGTTATGAAAATAATTCAATTTAAGGCATGATAATAAATGGTACCAGGGTCTTCTTTAATTTAAGCCATTATTAGTGTTTGTGTTACATTGATATCTGTTATAAAGTTTTAAACAGAACGGTACAAAACAGACGAAAATTAGTAAAATTAAGGAGTGATGTCTGGTACCGTTTCTCGGTTACAACAGCAGAATGGTATCTCATTAGTATGCGTAAGCTAGGGCTGTGATAGGCCGATAGGTCCGTAGAAACGTCACAAGAAAACTTGTGAGGGTAGTAGGATATGACACCACAAAACTGTGGGTAGCCACTAAATATCAGATAACGTTAAAAAGTCAGTAACGTTAGCTAACAGGTATAGTTACTTGTGGTAAGCTAATGCTAGTTTGATGATATTACTGTGCCTAATGTTTTAACGTAGCTGCTAAAATTAGTTAGCAAGCTATCGATGTATGATATATGTTTGTTTTATTCGATGTTGTTGAAGGCCCCCGAGAGCTGCTGCACAGCTGCTAAGGCACCTGCTTAACCTCCTGTTGTCATTTCCGTCTTAGTTCACGTAAATTGGCTCTAGCCGAACACGAACAGCAAGCTGTTGTAGGAAGCTACAACAGCAAATATTTCTCTAAATGTAGAATACTCGAAACCCCCGGATGATATATTACTTCTGGGGTTCTCCATTTTCTGGACTCGCAGACTCGTGGACTCAAAGGCACGTTCTTGTCAAGTCCATGAGTGCTTAGGGCTGAGCCATCGTGAAAACAGCGGCCGTGACCGAATATGATCCCTGTTCCCTGCCCCCTGTCCACTCAGACCCTTGTCTACTATGTGCCCTGTCCCCTCACTTTGCAAGCAGTGTGCGAAAAAAAATCCCGCCAAACTAGTGAGGAAGTAGTTTGCAATATTTTTTTAAAATTATTTTTCAGTTAGAATTAACAAAAATAAAAAGAGTAGTCCAAATATGTCCCGCTCTTGTTCTACAAGTTTTAGTTTTTACTTCCGGTTTACTTCCCGAAATTGTTGGATGAGTGCACAGTTCTGTGGATGAGTGTGCTCCTGAATCCCCTCCACAAAACCCTGGAAATAAGGGTTTCATCATGGCATTTTAAGTGCCCCCATTTGTGAGAAAAAGTCGCCCACTCAAAAGCCCAATTTCAATGTCCGCCCTTACACCCTCACAGACTTTAAGGCACGTTCCCGATAAGTCCGCGAAGGCTCAGGGCTGTCCCACTGTCAAATCGGCAAGTCTGTAAGGGCTCTGTCGCAAACTTTTTGAGCCCTTTATGCAGACTTTCTGCAAGTCTGCAATCTTGCAGACTTTGCTGAGGGAATTAGCCACAGTTCATAGCATTTGTGCGATAAAAACGGAAACGCAGCTGGAAGCGTCTCAAAAATTGTAAACAAATGATACACATGGCGGGCAGAGTTCTTTCAGTGGGTACAAACCTAAAATGAATAGTCCTAAAGCAGCGATTGTCATAAACATCTTGCATGTGAGACAGGCGTTGTCAAGGCAACATATAACATTACAGTGCTGTCCCATTCCTCGCATTTGTACCATTTTCGAGCCCTTGCACTGTCATGCACTCACACACTCTCACTGGGCAAGCATGTGATGTCACCCAAAGTCTATGGGGGCTCAGTCCTCAGGGCTCAGGGCGGACATTGAGATTGCGCCAAAAGTTTTTTGACTAAGTTGATTCAAATATGCGCCCTCAAAGGGGTTAAGGGATCGTATTCGGTCAAGGCCAGCATTTTTGGCAAGTGCTCTTATGCGGACTTCTTGCACCCTCTATCCGCCATTTTTGCAAGTCCGCATCAATGCAGACTTACCTGGCCCCAGAAATACAACATTAAAGTCTGCAAGTCCACAGTCCACGAGTCCACAAGCTCAGTATGTGATTCAGCCCAAGAGCCCTTGATGCAGCCTTCTCGTGAGTCCACAACGAACCAGACATTTCAGAAGCGCATTGCCGATAGTTCTTTGAGTTATTGTGACTTTCAACACTCTGGTAAATCTGTATTCTGTCTGCAAGAACTGCTGCACAATTGAGCGTAGGAAAGTTACGTGCACAACAATGGTGAAGAAAATCTTAAAGTGGAAAGTGAAACCCAGTTAAATTGTGCATTTTCACTAACTCTTACACATTAAATAAAATAACATCTTTATGTATGATGTTCAAGAAATATGTCATGCAAATATTTTCCTATAAGTTCGCATTTTATTGTAGCTAATCATCGGTGCTGTAAAGGCTGCAGCCTGATGAGATATGTACTGGGCAGCAGAAAGGCTTCTCAGGCAGGCTGGTAACTTTAGCTAATGATATCAAATAACAAATACAGGACCTACAGTACAGTTAACATACATTTATTAAACTTAACTCGGAACTGGGTCTTCCCAAACAGCTGTTCTGGCTAGGTAACTTATGCAGAAGATGAAATGGATATAGCCTAACATTACAAAGCAAATGTCTTCGAGCATTTGTTTTTATTTAATCTCAATATGCCATATATTGAACTTCAGCACAACGTAGAGATCTTCAGTAAAAAGGAGTTTACAGATCTGTACCTCTGTCGAGCTAAAGTTCAATATGAACTTTAAAATATTGTTAAATGTCAAATGATGTCAAGTGACCCTAAATCACAATTTAAAAGTAATCTCAACAACGTACGGAGATGTCGCATCCAGACTTTGGATGTGACAAACTTTAATTTATAAACTTTCATTCTGGCTATTCGGGGGACATCCCACAGACAATGCGGCCGATGTCACCGACGTTCTACAGACAACTAAAGTAGTTGCATGTACAGTATACAATATACCTTTATAGACATTGCGGTTTGCGTTCAGACATTAATTAATATGTAACTATTAATATGTAATCAGCAACATTAAATTAGGACACAAAGATTGGTTTCCGGGGCACGGAGGAGAGGAGGAAAGGAGGATGCATTTTTTGAGTATTGGGACGCACCCAGGGCCTAGGGTTCATTCCAATTGCTTATTTTCACTCCTTGCATCCTTTCCTCACTCCTTAGCTCCGCCCAACGGAGGACGCGAGGAAAGGATGCAATGTGCAAGGATGAGATACGAGGACGGAGGAATCGAGGCAACAGGCATTAGGCAAATGGAACGACCTTGCTCAATCAAGCGTCAGCGTCATATTATGCTTTTGTGCTGAACTATAATGCTTATAGCCTCTTTTTTGCTGAATAAATGTGGCTTTTGTTAGTCATAAAGAATGAGTGTCATTATGGATTAAAGCGCTTTATAATAAATGGAAAGGAACGGTAGAATTGCAGTTGTGCAGGGGTGTACCCGCGACATGGCAGATTTGGAGTGGTGTATAATTTATACACGTCACACGTTCTGAGAAAAGGCTTCCGCAAAGGCTACACTTGTGTTTCCTCCTTCAAGCGTCCTCCGGGAGCCTCCTCGCTCCTCAGAGGAGCATTTAGCAGTTTGGAATGTCCTAAAAGATGGTGGACCTCGATCGATTTCCAGCTCAGGTCAGGCGAGGACCGAGTAGACGAGGACGGATGAAATAAGCGATTGGAATGAACCTCTGTATTCAGGAGCATACTTTTTAAGTAGTAAGCGAACATTCTGGTTGCATAAATATGACGTGCAGCTCAGAACAGCGAAATCCAGACAGCACTGATACATAGGGCCGATGTAGGCGCTCTGTCGGTTTACATCTGTGGGAGACATAGGGCTGATGTAGGCGCTCTGTCAGTTTACATCTGTGGGAGAGAGTCACAATGTCGCATGGAGGTAGTTGCTTACCGTGGCTACGTTGCTTACCGCTGCTCTGCTATAGAATCAGATGCATCAAAAGTATCAAACAAAACATTGTATCAAGTATCAAACAAAACAGATAGTTTACACAGGCATAGAAATAAATTACTTGCAATATTTATTTCTTTGCTCTCAATCAGAAATGTTTTACTGAATAATTTTGACACAAATCTGTGTCAAAAGTATGATTTTTTTAATTTTTATACTTTGGACAGAAATCTGATTCCGTGGTAAGCAACGTAGCCACAACATCCTCCCAATGGACAAACTACCTCCACGCTGCGTCGCAACTACCTCCCACAGACAGAGCGCCTACGTCGACCCCATGTACAGTCAAGCCGGAAAGTCTGCACACCCCTTTCACCTTCTCCACGTTTTATTACGTTGCAGACTTATACTACAATATATTGAGTTCATTTTTTGCCTCAAACGTCTACACACAATAGCCAATAATGACGAAGTAAAAACAGGTTTTTAGAAAATATGCAATTTTATTTTACTGACAAAAATAGGTTATTTAGGGGTTACATATCTGTATACACCCTTAGCCTAATACTTGGTTGCTGCACCTTTGGCAGCGATTACAGCTTCAAGGCGTCTTGGGAAAGAAGCTACGAGCTTGGCACACTTGTTTCTGGACATTTTTGCCCATTCCTCCTGGCATATCCTTGCAAGCTCCGTCAGGTTGGATGGGGAGCATCGGTACACAGCCATTTTCAGCTCTTTCTACAGGCTCTGGCTGGGCCACTCAAGGACATGCACAGACTTTCTCCGAAGCCACTCCTTTGTTCTCTTGGCTGTGTGCTTCGGGTCGTTGTCATGTTGGAAGGTAAACCTTCACCCCAGTCTGAGGTCCAGAGCGCTCTGGAGCAGGTTTTCTTCAAGGATCTCGGTGTACTTAGCTGCATTCATCTTTCCCTCTATCAGGACTAGTGGCCCCGTTCCCGCTGCTGAAAAACATCCCCACATCATGATGCTGCCACCGCCATGCTTCACTGTAGGGATGGTATTAGCCAGGTGATGAGCGGTGCCTGGTTTCCTCCAGACGTGGTATTCGGTATACTTGGTATTCAGGCCAAAAAGTTCAATTTTTCTTTCATCAGACCAGATAATCTTGATTCTCATGGTTTGAGAGTCCTCTAGGTGCCTTTTGGCAAACTCCAAGCGGGCTGTGATGTGCCTTTTACTAAGGAGGGGCTTCCGTCTGGCCACTCTACCATAAAGGCCTGATTGGTGGAGTGCTGCCTGGATGGTTGATCTTCTGAAAGGTTCTCCCATCTCCACAAGGATACGCTGGAGCTCTGTCAGAGTGACCCTCGGGTTCCTGCTCACCTCCCTGGCCATGGCCCGTCTTCCCCGATTGCTCAGTTTGGCCGGGCGGCCAGGTCTAGGAAGATTCTTGGTGGTTCCAAACTTCTTCCATTTACGAATGATGGTGGCCACTGTGCTCTTTGGGACCTGTAAAGCTGCAGAGATTTTTCCGTACCCTTCTCCAGATCTATGCCTTGACACAATCCTGTTTCTGAGGTCTGCAGATAATTCCTTTGACCCCATTGCTTGGAGTTTGCTTTGACATGCACTGTCAACTGTGGGACCTTACATAGGCAGGTGTTGGCAATCCCCAATCATGTCCAATCAATTGAATTTATCACAGGTGGACTCCAATTAAGTTGTAGAAACATCTCAAGCAGTATCAGTGGAAACAAAATGCACCTCAGCTCACTTTTGGGTGTCATATCAAAGGGTGTGCACACTTGTGTACATATGATATTTTACATTTTGATTTTTAATAAATTAGCACAAATGTCTAAAAAAATGTTTTCACTTTGTCATTATGGGCTATTTTGTGTAGAATGTTGAGAATATGTCTGTAACGTAATAAAACGTGGAGAAGGTGAAAGGGGTGTGCAGACTTTCCGGCTTGACTGTACCTGTGCTGTCAGGGAAACGACAAGTAACATGGCAGCACAAGGATGGGACGTCTTACGACACTTCCACATTCCACAGTACAGTTGGAAAAAATAGTATGGGGGATATTTTTCACATGCTGCATGTCACATACTAAACAGTATGCAGTAAACAGTGCGCATATATGCTAGTAGCCTACACAGTACACAGGACGCAGTAAATTGGGCTACCATTTAATCCTGCACCAGTGCGCTTTGTCCTACATAGAAGAAATTTGTTTTGCCAACAGTGGGCAGTGTTGTGCCAGTATTGGTGATACTGTCCAAACTTTTAGGTTGGGTTTAGAGTAAGTCTGCCTCGTCTCACTTGTGTCCGCAGGAGGTCTGCACGTGTATCCAGTTCTTCCAGTTTTCCAGACCTTTCCTCGACCCTGCTGAGATTGCTCTGCATGATGACCTTCACCTCGTCCACCGTTTGTTGCACCTCCTCAAAGCGACTGTCGGCATTCTCCTGGTGAAACAGGCAGAGAATCAAACTCAGGTTTCCCGGCTCAACATGACAGAGGCAGGGGGATTATAAGAGTAAAGGAAGAATGGACTCAGGTATGACAAAACCAGTTCGGAGGTATGAGTAAGAGTCTCTTACAGAAGGTGACCCCCCAGCAGCCAGAATAAGAGTGAGATTATTTCTTGACTCCACCTTTTGCTCAGAGAGCTAATCGTATAGCTTGCTGTGATTGTGGTTCCAAACACACTGCAAGCTTATTACACAGAAGTCAGAAAAGCTCTATATTATACACTCTCCACACACCCATTCTCACCAGTCAAATTAAACAGCATGTTGTTTAGGTATGTAAAAATTATTTGGATTCTATATTTGGGTATATGCTAGACAATCAGTCAGTCTAAAGTGAGTTGTGGGCACGTTTGGGACACACTGGCATAGACATTGCAGGTTGCATACAGTGATGACTCCCGAGGCACAACTGGTTCCAAAACTAAGATAATACTGAAAACCAAGAAATGGCACAACTTGTCAAACTGAACTAAGGTCATATCATCTACATGTATACTATGCAGTAATAAGTGTGTGTACATTTTTTATATCAAACACAGAGCAGACATACATTTAATTCAATATAAAATAATGTGAATGGCTGTCACACAACGTGGACACAATTTAAGGACGGTGTACTGTAAGGCTCACACAACTTGTTTTGGGAACTTCAATGTTTTTGCTAAGATCCTTCATACAGTTAAACAAAGAAGTGAGAGTGTACCACCTTTCCCCTCCCCCTATCATTATTGCAGTTGCTATTTAATTTTTCTGTGACCAAATCTGAGGCACGGTTATCTGTAACCTACCCATATTTTAGTAGGGCTATAATCTGTATTTCGAATTTGAAAGGTTTGGATTTGCCTTTTATTCCTAGCGGGAGCGCAAATAAACTCCTTAATGGGCCTGGAATTTAATTGAACGGCAGAATGAAGCTCGGAATGGCCAATAGTGCTCTGTGCCAAAAAGGACCTCAGTTCAAATGCTTGCAGCACTCGCTGTGGAATGCGCATCAATACAATCTTAACAGTTTCTGAATGGGCGTCATATGTTGTTTCATTTGAGCACGGAATTTCCATGAAATATAAATTTGAAATATATGAGAAATTGATCAAAACTAATAGCATTACCAGACATGTTTCAGAGCCCCTCATCACCCTTTTGGAATACGACATCAAGATAAGGTTTTCAACTTTTTAAAGTGCAGATTTTCTTCTTTAAAATGAGTATATTCAATCCTTGATGGCTCAATTATAAGTTGATCAAAATAATATTTTAATGGAAATTTTTTAATGGAAGCCTGTTGGAGAGGATATGAATATATTTGAATATAAAGCCCTAAAAATCACATTCTGCATTCTCACATCAAGGCATGATTATAGCAAATGAAAGCTCTGGATCTGCCCTTCAAGTACGTATACATGATGTTATGAGTTCACACGGAAATTGTGCATTATTTGGACTGCAATCAAGTCTGGCCATTACATCTACCATAAGTCAATTATCATCCAGAGCCCCTTATAACCCTAACAGAATAAGACATCAAGAAGAAGAGGTTTTCACCTTTAGAAAGTGCAGACCTCTTTGTTTAAGATGGGTATCTCCAGGTCTTGATGACTCAATGATAAGTTGATCAAAATCACGTTTCAATGACATCAGTTTGTTAAGATGAAATGGTGTCCATTTCCTCTCCAAGCCCCAAAATTCATATTCCGCATTCACAAATCAAGGCATGGTGTATACCAAATGATAGCTCTTGATCTGCCCTTTGTGGACATGTATATGATCTTATGGGTTTGTACAGAAAATATCTATTATTTAATGACTGAAGACTTATATGTCCTCTTGGTGATGTATGTGTCCTAATTCCACTCCAAATCACAAAAGACTGTGTTCCTATTTACTGCCCACAAAGTGTTCCACACCAAATTAAACAGCACAGATTTATCTTTAAAAAGAGTCCAATCAAACTCTGGGGTCTAACTGGCTCTAATAGTGATTCCAGTGATTTAGATATTTAGAGAAATGAATGGTCCAGTATGACTCCAGTCATGAAATAATATATTTTATTTGTGAAAACCGTAACATCATATGCATGTCCTCGAAGGGTAGATCCCGAGCTTTAATTTGATATACATCATGCCTTGATGTGAGAATGCAGAATGTGATTTTTAGGGCTTTATATTCAAATATATTCATATCCTCTCCAACAGGCTTTTTCCATTAAAATATAATTTTGATCAACTTCTAATTGAGTCATCAAGAATTTAATATACTCATTTTAAAGAAGAAAATCTGCACTTTAAAAAGTTGAAAACCTTATCTTGATGTCTTATTCCAAAATGTGATGAGGGGCTCTGAAATATGTCTGGTAATGCTATTAGTTTTGATCAATTTCTCATATATTTCAAGGAAATTCCGTGCTCAAATGAAACAACATATGACGCCCATTCAGAAACTGTTAAGACTGTATTGATGCGCATTCCACAGCGAGTGCTGCAAGCATTTGAACTGAGGTCCTTTTTGGCACAGAGCACTATTGGCCATTCCGAGCTTCATTCCGCCGTTCAATTCCAGCTTTTACCCAGGCCCCTCCTTAATGTAGCCTAAACACCAAATCCCAGAAATGACCGGTTCGTATCTGGCAACCAAAGAGGTAAACAAAAGATGAAAGATAAAGGCACATTTCTTGTAGATGCCGCCCATTTGCTTCTGTGCTGTAATCCCTGATACAACTTTAGAACTCTTTAAAAGTTCTCAACCCAGGCGAATAGCTAGCGGACTGAACCAGCCGCTTAGCGTGCAACATGTTTCCATTAAAATCCAAAGAGAAAAAAGCACGCACAGCATTAAAGTAAGCAGCCTATAGTAAAAATAAAAAAAAATAACTTTATAATGTTGAAATGCATTTATATTACAAATGTAAAATGACATATCATTAACATATGTGTATTCTTCGTAGCTACACACCACATATCAAATTAGCTATAGGGCGAAGGGGCATTTCAGTGAAGCGTCGCGGGAAGGCTAAATGACGAAAAGGTCACAACAATCCGATTTGCGTGTGAAACTCCAAACTATCAGGAACTAAAGAAAATGAAAGCACATTTGTCGTAGGCTATTCTCTCTACGGCTAAGCGTTTTTCAGGGAATCGCTTACCATTCTGTCGCAGGATTTGTAATTCGCTTCCCTTTTTGAAAAAAAAAAAAAAACACCGTCACACTAGTCAAAATCTGCTCAAAGTCCGGTACGTTAGATGTTTATAATACAAGTAGCCAAACACTTCTTTATCGCCGACGTCTCGCTCTCTTTTCTGGCTGAGACATTTCACTGTTCTCACTTTCAATATCCAACTGAAAGTTGAATGCCCACGCCCATATGTCAGGTATTGACAACCAGGTAGCCTAGGCAAGGTGAATGACGACCGAAAATAAATATTTTTGTCATTGCCATAGCCTAGGATCAAATTACTGGCTCTACCTGAAGATGTAAACCTCGGTCAAGCTATCCACTCTTTAAAAATGCACGGTCAAACTATCCGCTCGTCAAATTTGTGTGCAGCTCATAGACTGTATAAAAATAGGTGCAGCTACATTGTGTACAGTGGTAGTCTGGGAAGCACAACGTCTTTTGGTAACGCACTCGTCAGAAAAAGACGGAAGCGATTTCTCGCCACTTGACGCCTGATAAAAATGTGTAGCGCCATCTTTTTAACTACCATTTCGAAAATCTAATAGGCTAATATAGTAGGAAAGTACTGTAATATAGGCTACTGCAGCCTAGCCTACTGTTGAAACGTAGCCTACGTGTGATTGAAATATTTTAAAATAATTCGCTACTCCAGAGTCACACATATTACACTAAAATTGTAGCCTATTAGGCTGAACCAGACAAACTGCACACCCAACATGAAAATGTTCCACAGCAGCAATTTGGAGATCTGGAGAAATTACCAGTTAATGTGGTTATAATTGTCTAAAGGGAAAAACGTATTTCAAGAGATTTACCAATAATAGCCTACGTCCACAATACGTTTACATGCACAGCAATATCCGATTACTGGAAACGATCAGCTTATGCCAGTATTTAACTTATTGCGTTCACATGGACATAAGAAATGTGATTACTCCAAAATCCGCGTTTACATGATTCTCTCCATAATCGGCTCTGTGGAAAACGTAGCTACTAACTGCTTCCCGTTGTAACGACAAAAATGATCCGCCCGTCAAAAATTTACGTTAGTATGCTATTATTATTATTATTATTATTATAGCTAGCTAATTATTATAGCTACTTATTTATAGCTAATTGCTAGTAGTGGTTGATTTATATTATTGTACTGCTAGCTTTACCGATCTCTAAATCTGGCGACTTTCCAGAAAATTTCAGTTATTTAATGTGCTAGCCACAAACTAGCTAGTACAAACACAAGCACGTAACACTGAACAATATATTTTCACCGGTGAAATGCAAATTTAATAATAACATTCTGGAAGTGAGATGCTGAAGGAACCCCAGGCATAGCAAATGTTGACGGGTGGAATCATTTTGACGTTACACCGCCTCTTCTGCCTGACAAGCGTAGTTTTGAAAAGCCGAAAGAAACCGGAGAAAGGTGTTTACATGCTCCAAAAAATCGAAAGTTTGCCCAAAAAACCAGGGGTGTTAATCGGGTTTCGAAAACACGGATTATGACCTTACATTATCGGATAAAGGTGTTTACATGACCATTTCAGTAACCAGAGTATTGCCATAACCTGGTTCAGATCGGAGTATTAAGTATTAGTGTGCATGTCTAGCATTTGTGCTGACAAAGAACCAGACTATGCATACTAAATAAGAAAATGTTTTACTGTACTATTTTGGAGATATGACGACCAAAGGTGATTATAACGGTAGATAGGAATACATGGCAGTACTATCTTTGGGAGCCCATTACCCTGGGGTTTTTCATAATTAGTCCAAACATTGAACTGATTGTTGACAGACAAAGCCCAGACTATATGCATGCCAAGTATAAAGACAGGTTTAACTGTGGACATTCTGAGATATGACTATAGTCTTTATAACTATGCGGGCATATATGTAAACATTAACTTTGAGAGAGCATTACACAGGCTTTTCCCATAATTAGTTAGAAATTTCAACTGATTGATGATTATCAAGATCCAATCTATATGGCAACCAAGTATGAAGCAGTTTTACTGCGAAAGGTTTGAGATATGACCATGTATGTTCATTATTGCTGTAAATGGGTGTACTGTATATGGCAATACTATTTTGAGAGTCCACTAAACAGGATTTTCCCATAATTAATTAGAAATGTAAACTGACTGATGATTAGCAAGGCGTAATCTATAGGTCTGCCAAGTATGAAGACATTCTACTGTGGAAATCTTGAGATATGACCATTTCTGTTCATTATTTCTGTATATGGGTATATGGCAACACTATAATTGACAGACCATTACACAGAATATTCCCATAATTACTCATGAAGCTCAAGTGACTGACATTTAGCTAGGCCCATTCTATAGGTCTGCCAAGTATGAAGCAGATTTACTGTGTAAAATTTGAGATATGCCCAATTATGTTCATTATTGTTGTATATGGGTGTATATGGCAACACTAACATTGACAGGCATTACACAGGATTTTCCCATAATTACTTATGAAGGTCAACTGACCGACAATTAGCAAAATCCATTCTATATGTCTGCCAAGTATGAAGACATAATACTGTGTAAATTTTAAATTTTACAGCTGGTCGTTAAACTCTGACGTCATGCAAAAGTTTATAGATATGCTTCCGGAATCATTCCTTTCAAACAAAGAAAATACCACTGAAGTATCGCTGGATGAATTGACTAACCAGTTAAGTTTAATTCTCAGAAGCACCCTTGATATGGTTGCCCCTCTAAAAAGAAAGTTTTGTCGGAAAAACCGTACTCCCTGGTACAATGACACTACCCGTGCCCTGAAGCAGTCCACAAGAAAACTGGAGCGAAAATGGCGGTCAGCTAAACTAGAAGTATTTCGTCTTGCATGGAAAGATAGCCTCCTCCAGTACAAGCAAGCTCTTGCATCAGCTAGATCTGCCTTTTTCTATAAATTAATTGAACAAAACAAATGCAACCCAAAATTTTTGTTTAGCACTGTGGACAATTTGACTAAAAAACCATCATCAGAATTTTCATCTTACCCCAGCGTTTACAGCAGTAATGATTTCATGAATTTTTTCAATCAGAAGATTGAAGCTATTAGAGACCAGATCTCCAAATTGCCTCCTCCTCTAGGCATCACTCCTCCCATAATCAATGAACAGCCCAGATCTTGGTCAACAAAGGAAGATGTATCAACAGTGGCACTAAACTGTTTTAGGCCAATTGACATGGAGGAGCTGTCTAAACTGGTTATGTCCTCAAAACCGACTACCTGTCTATTCGACCCAATCCCTACAAAATTAGTTAAAGAACTTTTCCCCATACTAGGCCAGCATAGTATGTTAAAAATCATTAACACATCCTTAGTAGCAGGATATGTACCAGAGCCACTAAAAATGGCGGTTATTAAGCCATTACTGAAGAAACCAAACCTCGAATCTGACAAACTGGAAAACTATAGACCCATTTCAAATCTTCCATTTCTATCAAAAATATTAGAGAAAGCTGTTGCTAAGCAACTTGGTGCATACCTTAGCTCAAACCATATCCATGAAATGTTCCAGTCAGGATTTAGACCCTACCATAGCATTGTTAAAGTTATTAACGATTTACTATTATCAGCCGACCAAAACTCTGTGTCTGTTCTTGTACTCCTTGACCTAAGTGCAGCTTTTGATAAAAAAAGCTCATGAGATTCTACTGAACAGACTCCAGGGCTGTGTTGGACTAAATGGTCAAGCTCTTGCATGGTTCAGATCATACTTATACAATAGGAAGCAGTTTGTTAAATTAAATGAAGAAGTATCCAGTTACTCAGTAATGAAATATGGTATTCCACAAGGATCAGTGCTAGGCCCAGTACTCTTTTCATTATATATGCTACCCCTTGGTGATATTATTCGGGCACATGGGGTAGATTTTCACTGCTATGCGGATGATACGCACATATACATTTCCATGAACCAAGGTTAATCAATTACCAAGGTCCATTCTATATGTCTGCCAAGTATGAAGACATTCTACTGAGTACATTTTGAGATATGCCCAATTATGTTAATTATTGTTGTATATGGGTGTATATGGCAACACTAACATTAACAGGCATTACACAGGATTTTCCGATAATTACTCATGAAGCTCAACTGACTGACAATTAGCAAGGTCCATTCTATATGTCTGCCAAGTATGAAGACATTCTACTGTGTAACTTTTGAGATATGCCCAATTATGTTCATTATTGTTGTATATGGGTGTATATGGCAACACTTTGACAGGCATTACACTGAATTTTCCCATAATTACTCATGAAGCTCAACTGACTGACAATTACCAAGGTCCATTCTATATGCTTGCCAAGTATGATGTCATGGGTTGTGCTTGCCTTTCCCTAGCTCTGCGGGCGTTCGTTACCTGTATTAAGCACTCTATCGGATTTTCCATATTCCACGCCGAGTTTTCGTTTCGCCAGCACTTTAGTGATTTCACCTGTTCGTAGTTTCCGCCGGCTATTTATACTTTGCGTCTTCCGGTATCGGCGCTTCCATGTTAATTCGTTTAACTTTCAAGCCGGTAAGGTTTAGGACCAGTACGCCCTATCGAACGCTTTGTTTCAGCTTGTCTAAACAACGCGGGTCTTGATAGCAGTACTTTAGTAATCTTATTCTTCTCGCTTTTAGTGCGAGTTAGTTTGTTTTTTCTATCGTTCTATTTTTGGCTCTTCCCTACGAGCGTTTCGCCCGATACTTCCGGGTTTGTTTTCCTTTGTTTATTCTGTCGCCTCTTTAGATTCCTCTCATCTTGAGAGTAGAGGTTTTGTTTTCTAAAGTATTTTCTCTCGCTGACTTATTTGTCAGTTCGCCCGATTCGTTGGGTTGTTTTCCTTTCTCTCCCCTTTTAAGTCTCCTTCCTCACTCTCCTGTTTTGGGAGCTGGAGCTTTTCTGTTTTCCTCTTTTCCCTCTCCCTCCTACAGAGTCCGCTCTGTTTTATTGGTGTCTCTCCGGAGTCACTTGCCTGAAAACCCTTCTGTCGCGTTTGGTCCTCCAAACCAACTCACTCCATTACAGAACATGGAAGCCAGTAGAGAGGTTCCAGCGACAGAGGTAGCTCAGCTCTTGGCTAGTCAGGGCGCTGCTATAGCCAGTCATGAGGAGGGCATGCGTATTCTCCAGGCCTCTCAGCAGGCTTTACTTAGCCAACACGAGCAGCTTATGAGACAGTTGCAGGTACAGGCTGCCAGCCTGCGCGACGTGGCGGAGAGTCTCCAAAACCTGACTCTCGCCACTGTACCCCCCCCAGTCGCACAAGCACCACCTATAAACCCCCTCCCCCCACCGGAGGTGAGGGAGCCCAAACTCCAACTTCGCCTTCGTTACGGTGGTGAGCCGGGGAAGTGCAAGGGGTTCCTAACCCAGTGTTTAATTTTTTTCAAAGCGCAGGGCTCCCGTTTTCGTTCTCATAATTCCCAGATAGCATTTATACTCTCCCTCTTAACCGGTACCGCTCTCGAGTGGGCCGACCCGCTTATTAGAGCCAATGCACCGATGATGAGCCACACGGATCAGCTTATGGCAGAGTTGACGTCAGTCTTTTACCATGACGTCTCCGGTCAGGAGGCGGCCATGCGACTGACCTGTCTCCGCCAGGGCACCGAGACGGTGGCAGCCTTTTCCATCGGGTTTCGAGCACTGGCAGGGCAGACTGGATGGCCCGATGGGCCACTCAGTTCTTTGTTTCTGAACGCCCTGTCCGATCCTGTAAAGGACGCTCTGTCGGTGCTCGAGCCTCCCGCCACCTTCGGCGCCCTAGTTTCCACAGCCATCCGTGTGGATAACCGCATTGGGGAGAGAGAACGTGAGAGGGCTAAAGGGGGAAACAGATATCACCCCACCCGCTATTCACAGTTTCCTGCGTCACCATCCCCCACCTATTCCTCCTTTAGTCTGGGAGAACCTATGCAGGTGGATGGGGCAGCGTTGAGCAAACCCAAGGGCGCTAGTCCGTGGAAGGGGAGGTGTAGATATTGCCAGAGAGAGGGGCATATGAGAGATCAGTGCCCTAAGCTAGTGGGAAAAGGGGACTCTCGCTAGGGGAACCGAGGGTTCTAGCGAGAGAGGTTCATGTCCACCCTCGGACCCTCATTTCTGTGCAACTGCTTTGGGGAAGGCGTCAGACCAGCTGTGACGCCTTTTTAGATTCCGGAGCAGTCGAATCTTTTATCGATGCTAAGTGGGTCAAAGCTCTTGGTATTCCTACCTTGATTCTTCCGCGGTCTCGTCTAGTCACGGCTCTCGATAGTCGTCCGTTAGGCACGGGGACCATTTCTCAAATCACCACCAGGGTACGCATGCGCATTCCCTATTGCGACCATATAGAGGAGATCCAGTTCTTCCTGGTCGATTCCCCAGCGTATCCACTTATTTTAGGACACTCCTGGCTTACCCGCCATAATCCTCACATTAACTGGGAGGAGGGCGGGGCCGTTATCCGTCACTGGGGTCCCCAGTGCGGACCCCACTGTTCAGTCCCTAGATTCCTCGTGGCAGGAGGGTCTCCTAGTACTCAGGCCGAGTCCGGCACTGATAGCGCACAGGAGCAGGACGGCTCTTGTTCTGATGGGGAGAACTCCCTGGTCCTCTCCGAAGGGGGCAAGGAGAGCCTAGCCTGGGATTCTCTGGCGGATGGCCCACTTATGTGGGAGGAGCAGCTCACTGACTCAGAGATTGAGTGGCCTGTGTCGCTCGATTCACTCTCGAGCGAGGAGAGCGCTAAAGTAGGGGGGGTTATAGTATTTTCCCTCCCTCCAAATGTCCCTGAGCAGTACAGAACTATCTCTGAGGTTTTTAGCAAGCAACGGGCCACTACGTTGCCGCCTCACAGGGCTTATGATTGTGCTATTGAGCTCTACCCGGGCACTGTCCCTTCCAGAGGGTCCTTGTACTCTCTATCTGCCCCGGAGAGCGCAGCCATGAAGGCTTACATTGAGGAGTCCTTAGCCAATGGGTTTATTAGACCTTCCACTTCACCGGCAGGAGCGGGGTTTTTCGTTAAGAAAAAGGACGGGGGTCTTCGCCCATGTATTGACTATCGGTCCCTCAATGACATCACGGTGAAGAACCGTTATCCCCTCCCCCTGATGAACTCGGCGTTTGAACGGCTCCATGGAGCGCCTATTTTTACCAAGCTCGATCTGCGCAATGCGTACAACCTTGTGCGTATTCGCCAGGGTGACGAGTGGAAAACCGCTTTTAATACGCATAACGGACACTACGAGTACCTGGTGATGCCATTCGGGCTCACTTGCGCCCCCTCTGTTTTCCAAGCGCTAGTGAATGACGTGCTTAGGGAGATGTTAGAGAAATTCGTCTTCGTTTATCTTGACGATATTTTAATCTTTTCTTCTGATCTCCTGACGCACGTTGTTCACGTCAAGCAGGTTTTGTCAGCGCTCCTTAAGGCTCAGTTATTTGTGAAAGCGGAGAAATGCGTTTTTCACACGAACTCGGTTTCTTTTCTTGGGTTCATTGTTGCTGACGGCGAGGTACGGATGGACCCTAAGAAAGTGTCCGCGGTAAAAGACTGGCCCACTCCGTCTTCTCTCAAGCAGGTTCAGCGTTTTTTGGGGTTCGCAAATTTTTATCGGCGGTTCATCCGCAATTTCAGTGCGGTAGCGGCCCCTATTACTGCGCTCACTAAAAAGACACTCCCCGGGTCCTTTCAATGGAATTCCAAGGCGGAGGCGGCATTTTCGGAGTTAAAGAGGAGATTTAGCTCCGAGCCCATACTCGTGACCCCCAACCCATCCCTTCCCTTTGTGGTAGAGGTGGACGCCTCTGAACTAGGTGTCGGAGCCATTCTTTCCCAGCACTCCCCGCTTGATCACAAGATGCACCCCTGCGCGTATTTCTCTCGTGCATTAACACCCGCAGAGAGGAACTACGACGTAGGGGACCGGGGGCCCTATCTTGGCGATCTTGGCGCTTAGTCTAAGCGCATGGCGCTAAGTCCATTTAGGGCGTGTCCAAGTCCACTTTTGCTATTTTAACGGCGTGTTTTTTTGGCGCTAAGCATGGCGCATGGCGCAACTGGGCTGAACCTAGTCGCTTCATTAATTATAGGTGTGTCTTGGGCGTGACATTCAATAAACCAATCAAAATGTCATATCCCATTCCCTTTAAAAGCCTGCTTTTCCACCTTGGCGGATTGCTTATGATGGCGAAACAGACATGCTCGTGCATGTTTAGTGTGATCAAGGAATAGGCTAAATGGAGTATGATCAATATTATTCGGACTAACCATTAGCCTATGAGTTCCCGGTAATTCCAGACAGGGCTGTTATTTTACAAAATATGTGCGGTTAAATTTAGGTAAAAGGACCTGCAACAGCTGAGAATAAGCTATCAATGGCTTCAGTCTCACCTTAGAAAACGCCAAATTAGCCTGCTTGTTCAGCGAATTTCGTTTGATTATGCAATGAAAGTGTCAAACATCAATTCCAAGAGGCTGTTCTCATGGAGTTCTCGAAGTTCAAGCTTCATCCAAAGTTCATTAGGCTACCTGCATAGTAGGCTAATATTGATTCATAACATACATACCGTTATTTTGCCTTAATGATGACACTAAATAGCCATACAATAAAGCTGTCAGGTTCGCAACCCATAAGTTCACGCATATTTCCCCTTGTTTAATAATGTCCTGTTTATGGAAATGTGACCAACCTGTTTTACTCGTAGCGTAATCCTTTAAAACAATCCACTTTCCCAGGAAGACCGTTAAACGTGCGACTTACAGCAGGGGAAACAGAGAACAGGCAGCTCACGTGCAGAGAATGGCATTAAAATTAATTGTGAATTAATTGTGTAACGTGCTGCAAATTTGTTTTAGTTTCTAATTAGACGCTTAGTTCTCTTTAAAATCGTTTTGTTCAGTTAAGGAATAACGGGTGAAATCAGCTGGGTTTTAAACGGTGAGAGTATGGAAACCTGGTCACTGTAATTTAAAAAAATATGAAGGACGAAGAATAGCTAAGGTTACAATTTAGTTAACATGGTGACATCTCCGTTTTTTAACCATAGGCTATCGAAAAAAACCTTATGCACAGCGAATTCGCTGTAGCCTAGGCTATTTGAAAAACAATAAATGCAATATTCACTGGACAAGGTTTTGAACTTTTTTCAGTCACAAACCATTCTATTTACTTACAGGCTGTATTCATAGATAAACAGAGCTGTATTGTAATGACATCTGAAGCGCATTTTCAGAACTTAAATGTCCGTCTATTGCCATGCGTGAGTTTTCCATTGAATGACAATTCACGCATTAGGTGCAAAGACAATTCGCGCATTAGGCTTGATAGCTATAGGTGTTATCAGCTCCTTTTTAATGGATAGCCATTGTCCCGTACCATCGCACATCGCCTGGATGTTGATGGAGTGGGCTGAGAGCAATGTAATGTGGCATTGTTTCCCTTCGCTGAGGGAAAGGTATGTGGACCTATGGAACTTTTTATTATTATGCATTTTTGATATAGCCTACACAATAATAATATTTCACATTGTGATCTAGATATTTTAGTCATGCCTGTGCACGCCCCTGTGTGTAACAGACAGGAGGGTATGCGCGTTGTGCACACGCCTATGTAGACGCACTTATATGCGCCGTTAAAATAGCATGTAAACAACTGCGACATGACTTTAGACCAGGTTTGTGGTGGTTCTAGCGCAAGCGCTTTCTGCTGGCTCAAGATAGCAATACGCCAAAAAGAATCCCGGCCACTCCTCATCTTAAGACCAACACGCCCAGTTCACTAATGATGGCGCAAGACTAGTTAATGGCGCAATGCTAGTTTGACGGTGTAAGCGTTAGGCGTTATTATGGACCTAGCGCCGGGTGTAAGATAGCAAAGACACTTGCGTTTGCGTTAGCGCCGCTTTGCGCCGGGTGTAAGATAGGGCCCCGGGAGTTGCTGGCTGTAAAGCTAGCACTGGAGGAGTGGCGCCACTGGCTCGAGGGAGCTGAGCATCCGTTCACTGTATGGACGGATCACAAAAACCTCGAGTATGTGCAGCAAGCTAAGAGGCATAACTCCCGTCAGGCTCGGTGGGCGTTGTTTTTTTTACGTTTCAATTTTTTAATCACATACCGCCCTGGCTCCAAAAATGTGAAGCCGGATGCGCTTTCTCGCGTGTTCGACCGTACTGACAAAGATCCCATTCCTGAACCCATTGTCCACGCCGACCACATTGTGGCTCCTTTTATGTGGGCGGTCGAGGCAGCAGTACAGAAGGCTCTGAAGTCTGATCCAGATCCAGGTGGGGGTCCTCCCCACTGCCTGTTCGTTCCATCCCGGGTTAGGTCTCGAGTTCTCCAATGGGGACATGCCTCCCAGTTGGCCGGCCACCCAGGCATTCACCGTACTAAGGACTTTGTTTCCCGGCGTTTTTGGTGGCCCGGTCTTGAGAGAGACGTACGGTCCTTCGTTGCTGCCTGTCCTGTGTGTGCTCGGAGCAAGGGATCATGTGCCCAGCCCTCGGGTCTCCTGCGCCCTCTTCCCATCCCTAGCCGCCCTTGGAGTCACATCGCACTCGATTTTGTCACCGGGTTGCCGGTGTCCTCTGGTAACACGGTGATATTAGTGGTCGTGGATCGCTTCTCCAAGGCGGCTCATTTTATCGCACTTCCGAAACTCCCTTCAGCACCAGAGACAGCGCAGCTCATAGTGGACCACGTTTTCCGAGTACACGGCCTCCCTGTGGACGTGGTATCTGATCGCGGTCCCCAATTCACTGCGAGATTCTGGCGTTCCTTCTGCTCTCTATTAGGCGCGTCTGTCAGTCTTTCCTCCAGCTTTCACCCGGAGACTAACGGACAGACAGAACGCACCAATCAGACCTTGGAGAACACCTTGCGTTGTGTGGCTGCCTCCAACCCCACATCTTGGAGCCGCCACCTCGCGTGGGCTGAATACGCCCATAATACCTTGCGCAATTCCTCTACTGGCCTCTCTCCATTTGAGGCGCAAATGGGGTATCAACCCCCTTTATTTCCAGAACTGGAGAGAGATGTGGAGGTACCTTCCGCAGGGTCCTTATTTCGAAGGAGTAGAGCAGTTTGGAGGCGTGTGCGCTCATCCCTCCTGCGTGCTACGGCCAGGCAAAAGATGGCGGCAGATAGGCGTCGTCGTCCTGCTCCCTCTTATAGGGTAGGGCAACGTGTTTGGCTCGCTATGCGGGATCTCCCCTTGCGAGTAGAGTCTCGCAAACTCGCTCCTCGTTTTGTTGGACCCTTCAAGATCCTTCAGAAAATAAACCCAGTCACCGTGCGGTTACAGCTCCCGCGCTCTATGCGCATCCACCCCACATTTCACGTCTCTCGGTTAAAACCTGTGCTTGTTAGCGCCCTCGCTCCGGCAGACAAGCCGCCACCTCCTCCCCGGTTCTTGGACGGAGGCCCGGTTTATACGGTACGGCGTATTTTGGCCGAGAGACGCGTGGGCAGAGATTTTCAGTTTCTGGTGGATTGGCAGGGCTATGGCCCTGAGGAGCGCTGCTGGGTACCATCCAGAGACATTTTGGATTCGCAACTTATCAGAGACTTCCGCAGAGATAAGACTTAGGGATCTTCTGGGGACGTCCCTTAGAGGGGGGGTCCTGTCATGGGTTGTGCTTGCCTTTCCCTAGCTCTGCGGGCGTTCGTTACCTGTATTAAGCACTCTATCGGATTTTCCATATTCCACGCCAGTTTTCGTTTCGCCAGCACTTAGTGATTTCACCTGTTCGTTGTTTCCGCCGGCTATTTATACTTTGCGTCTTCCGGTATCGGCGCTTCCATGTTAATTCATTTAACTTTCAAGCCAGTAAGGTTTAGGACCAGTACGCCCTATCGAACGCTTTGTTTCAGCTTGTCTAAACAACGCGGGTCTTGATAGCAGTACTTTAGTAATCTTATTCTTCTCGCTTTTAGTGCGAGTTAGTTTGTTTTTTCTGTCGTTCTATTTTTGGCTCTTCCCTACGAGCGTTTTGCCCGATACTTCCGGGTTTGTTTTCCTTTGTTTATTCTGTCGCCTCTTTAGATTCCTCTCATCTTGAGAGTAGAGGTTTTGTTTTCTAAATTATTTTCTCTCGCTGACTTATTTGTCAGTTCGCCCGATTCGTTGGGTTGATTTCCTTTCTCTCCCCTTTTAAGTCTCCTTCCTCACTCCCCTGTTTTGGGAGCTGGAGCTTTTCTGTTTTCCTCTTTTCCCTCTCCCTCCTACAGAGTCCGCTCGGTTTTATTGGTGTCTCTCCGGAGTCACTTGCCTGAAAACCCTTCTGTCGCGTTTGGTCCTCCAAACTAACTCACTCCATTACAGATGAAGACATTCTACTGTGGAAATTTTGAGATATGACCATTTCTGTTCTTTATTGCTGTATATGGGTGTATATGCTTAACACTATCAGACAGAAATTTTATGAAGTATGAAGATTTATTTTCATTATAGCGGCATATAGTGAATTTGGCAACACTCACTTTAAAGGTATACTATGTAGTTTCATTGTAAACAACTCATTCTTTGTTTACATTCACATTTTCTCCCCAAAAAACATTGTATATGTCCTTGTGGTCTAATAAACATGTTGAATGTATTTCCTATATGGCAAAAGAAAAACTTTGCGTAGCTCGAAGCGTCTACGTTCGCGTAGCAATTTGCGTGAGGTATGTTTCTGCCCTTACTCATTAGCAAGATGTTTTCAGCCGAGGAGGTAACAATATCATTATTATAAAAATAGTGCCCATTACTGTCACGAACCAAACACGGGCTGAACCCAAATGCAACGACCAAGAGACAGATGAACAAAGAATGGTATTTATTAAGGAGCTTTGGGGTAGTCCCAAGCTGTACACACGTTAACACAATGGTAAAGAGGGGTGAGGAAGTCCTACGGCACAGCGAACTGCTCCAAGCCGGAGCTGGACTTGACCACCCCAGGAAGTTCCAAGCCGGAACTTGGACTGGTACTGGACCGGGCGATCCAACTGGAACTGGATCACGGAAACGAGGAGTGTTCCAAACCGGAACTGGACTTGGTTCAGGGGACGAGTTCCAAACCGGAACTGGACTGGTTCTGGACCGGGAGGTCCAATCAGGAACTGGATCACGGGAACGAAGAATTGTTCCAAACCGGAACTGGACTTGATTCAGCAGACGAGTTCCAAACCGGAACTGGACTGGTTCTGGACCGGGAGGTCCAATCAGGAACTGGATCACGGGAACGAAGGATTGTTCCAAACCGGAACTGGACTTGACACGGGAGACGAGTTCTGAACCGGAACTGGACTGGTTCTGGACCGGGAGGTCCAATCAGGAACTGGATCACGGGAACGAAGGGTTGTTCCAAACCGGAACTGGACTGGATACGGGAGACGAGTTCCGAACCGGAACTGGACTGGTTCTGGACCGGGAGGTCCAACAGGAACTGGATCATGGGAACGACGGGTTGTTCCAAACCGGAACTGGACTTGATACGGGAGGTGAGTTCCGAACCGGAACTGGACTGGATCTGGACCGGGAGGTCCAACAGGAACTGGATCACGGGAACGACGGGTTGTTCCAAACCGGAACTGGACTTGATACGGGAGGTGAGTTCCGAACCGGAACTGGACTGGATCTGGACCGGGAGGTCCAACAGGAACTGGACCACGGGAACGACGGGTTGTTCCAAACCGGAACTGGACTTGATACGGGAGATGAGTTCCGAACCAGAACTGGACTGGTTCTGGACCGGGAGGTCCAACAGGAACTGGATCACGGGAACGGAGCGGTTCGAACTTGAACTGGACTGAAGGCAGAGGTAGGGATATGGCAGGGCACGGCAGGGCAGAGCAGTGTAGCAGAGCTCAGGTTGGCCCGGTTGGGGCAGCTGGGCCACAGTGTAGGCTGGAACCGTAACCGCAGCAATGGAGGTAGCCACGGCTGGACAGGAACCACTGTAGGGTGGAGAGGCAGAACACCCAACTGCGGGCGCAACGTTAGCTGGGAGCAGAGGTACCGCAACACACAAAGGGAGTCGTAACAGCTACAGACTGAAAGGTACAGGTGAAGCTGGTAATTAAAGCAGACAGGATTCAGGCAGAGCAAACCGCAACAGACAGGGCTGGATAAATACCAAACAGTAGGTTCTGGAGCAGAGGAGCACAGAGGTAAAAACCCACTGCAGAGTTTAGCGCACAGGACAGGGAAACAAAGGACCAGGATACAAACGGTGAACGTTAACGAACTGGCGCCGAATAGCAGCCAGCCGGAGGTTTAAGTAGGGGAGTGAAATTGAAAACAATAAAGAAAGCGTGAAAAATGTAACCGAGGGTGATTGACTAATTGACAGGTGGGGAATGCATGCAACAAGGGTGAAAGGAGATAGGTTGAAACCGAAGTGGGGGAACAGAGTGAAACAAACAGAAGGGGCACGCCCAGCCTGTAGCAATGGGGAAAACACGGACGAAGGAAATCCAACATGACACGGGAGGAAAGGGTAAAACATGGAAAACGGACAGGAAGGGAACGGAACGTTACAGTACCCCCCCCTCAATGAACGCCACCTGGCGTACCTGGAGGCCTAGTTTTGTCCGGGAACAGGTTGTGAAAGTCGCGGATGAGAGAGTGGTCCAGAATGAGGCTCTTGTGGAGCCAGGACCGCTCCTCTGGGCCATATCCCTCCCAGTCGACCAGGTATTGGAAGCCCCGGCCCTTACGGCGAATGTCGAGTATCCGACTCACCGTGTAAGCCGGGGCGTTGTCGATGATCCGGGGCGGAGGTGGAGTAACCGCCGGGGCACTGAGGGGGCTGGAGGCGACAGGCTTGATTTGGCTTACATGGAATACAGGGTGGACCTTAAGGGAAACAGGGAGGGAGAGTTTAACAGAAACGGGGTTGACAAGGCAAACAATGGGGAAGGGACTAATAAACCGGGGTTGAAGTTTTTTAGACGTTGTTTGGAGGGGAATATTGGCTGTGGACAGCCAGACCTGCTGACCGGCCTTGTACTGCGGGGCTGCGGTCCTGTGAAGGTCCGCCAGGCGCTGGGTACGGGAATTGGAGCGAAGGAGTGCGGTGCGTGTGAGTCTCCACATCCGCTTGCACCTAAGGAGGTGGGACTTGACGGTGGGAACTGCCACCTCAGCTTCCTGGGCCGGCAGGAGGGGAGGTTGGTACCCCAAGGAGCATTCGAAGGGGGACATCCCCGTGGATGCGCATACTCCACCCAAGGGAGAAAACGGCTCCAGGAAGCGGGATTGCGAGCAGTCACGCACCGCAGGGCGGCCCCCAGGTCCTGGTTCGCCCTCTCCACCTGGCCGTTAGTCTGGGGATGGAACCCCAACGACAGACTAGCCGAAGCACCCAGGGCCACACAGAACGCCTTCCAAACCTGGGAGGAGAATTAGGGCCCACGGTCCGAAACGATGTCGGAGGGGATCCCGTGCAGCCTGACAACGTGCAGCACCAGGAGCTCCGCTGTTTCGAGGGCGGAAGGGAGTTTGGGAAGTGGGATAAAATGAACCGCCTTGGAGAACCGGTCCACAATTGTCAGGATGGTGGTGTTACCCTCTGACAAAGGCAGACCGGTGACGAAGTCCACGCCAATGTGACTCCAAGGACGGCCCAGGACAGGGAGGGGATGGAGAAGACCGGAGGGAGGCTGGTGGGAAGCCTTGCTGCCAGCTTTATTGCCAGAAGTTCCCGATCCCCGACATCATAGTTGCGCTCCGCGGAGGACAGTCTCCGGGAGAAGAATGCGCAGGGATGGAGCTTGTTGTCCAAGGCGGCTCGCTGGGACAGAACGGTGTCGGAGGCATCAACCTCCACAGTAAACTGACGGGTAGGGTCGGGGTGACAGAGAATCGGGGCTGTGGAGAACCGAACCTTGAGCTGTTCAAAGGCCAGTTGAGCCTCGGGATTCCAGCAATAGGGAATGGACGTGGAGGTGAGCTTGGTTAGTGGGGCAGCAATGACACTGTAATTACGGATGAACCGACGATAAAAATTTGCGAAGCCGAGGAACTGTTGGAGGTGCTTACGTGAAGAAGGTTGGGGCCATTCTGTCACCGCCTTGACTTTCGCAGGATCCGCCCGGATTCTGCCCTCCTCGATGATGAAGCCGAGGAACGGGACGGACGATGCGTGGAATGAGCACTTCTCGGCTTTCACGAAGAGCTGGTTCTCCAGCAGCCGCTGGAGAACCTCCCGGACGTGGAGAACGTGTTCCTGAGGAGTCTTGGAGAAGATGAGAATGTCATCTATGTATACAAAAACAAATTTGCCCAACAGGTCACGAATAACATCGTTAACCATCCCCTGGAAGACTGCTGGGGCATTAGTTAAGCCGAACGGGACCACCAGATATTCGTAGTGGCCCAGCGGGGTATTAAACGCAGTCTTCCACTCGTCCCCCTCGCGTATGCGAACCAGGTGGTACGCGTTGCGGAGGTCGAGTTTGGTGAAGATGACTGCCTGGTTGAGGGGTTCAAAAGCGGTGTTAATCAGAGGGAGAGGATACTTGTTTCGGATGGTAACCTCGTTAAGGCCCCGGTAGTCAATGCAGGGCCGCAGTGAGTCGTCCTTCTTCCCGACGAAGAAGAACCCTGCACCAACCGGGGATGAAGAGGGACGGATTATACCTGACGCAAGTGACTCGTGGATGTAGGTCTCCATGGCTAACTTCTCCGGACCCGACAGACTGTAGAGGCGGCCAGATGGAAGCTTGGCTCCCGCCAGAAGGTCTATACAACAGTCGTAGGGTCTGTGAGGAGGCAAAGACAGAGCACGTGATTTAGAAAAGACTTGCGACAGGTCATGATAATGGCTGGGAACATTAGCTAGGTCGGGTACAGGTTGGATGGGTCTGTTATACTTGGCCCCCGGGGGGGGGTAGAGCAGAGCGGAGACAGTTGGCTAAACAGAGGCCGCTCCATGCCAGGATGCGACCGGCTCGCCAATCGATGTGAGGGTTGTGGAGGCGAAGCCAGGTCTGTCCCAGGACCATGGAGGACTGTTTAGCATGGATAAGGAGGAGTTGGATTGTCTCCCGATGATTGCCAGACAAAATTAACTGAAGGGGAACGGTGGAGTGGGTAACTAACCCCAGACTCCTACCGTCCAGAGCGAGAGCAGTGATGGGGGTAGGTAAGGCTTCAGTGGGAATCCCGAACCTCCTGACAAAGGTGATGTCGATAAAGTTGGCATCGGCCCCGGAGTCAATAAGGGCAGATGAAGATGCGGTGTTGTCCCTCCAAAGGAGAGTGGCCTTAAATTCGAGGCGGTTCCGGGCAGCATGGTCTGGAATGATAGGGCTCGTCAGTACGCCCAGCTTTACTGGCGAGCCATCTCTTTTGGGCGGACAGGACATGAAGCGATCTGGTGGCCTGTCTTGCCACAATAGAAACACGACCTGGTTCGGAACCGACGTTGGCGCTCCTCGGCGTCCACCGTGACTTTGCCTAGTTGCATGGGCTCCTCCTCGGAAGACACAGAAGAGACTCTCGGCCCCTTGAAGGGAGAGGGTTGTCGAACACTGGAAAGGGCGGAGGGCGGAAGACGGGAGGGATTCTTCCCTCGCTCACGGGCCCGGGTTCTGATGCGGTTGTCAATGGCTATAGCCAAGCTGATGAGGCTGTTGAGAGAGTTGGACTCCTCCCGAGTAGCCAGCTGGTCCTTAAGCTCCTCACTGAGAGCCTGACGAAAGGCCCCCTGAAGGGAGGTGTCGTTCCATCCCGCCTCAGCAGCGAGGGTGCGGAACTGGATAGCCATCTCTGCCACACTGCGGCTGCCCTGCCGAACCTGTAGAAGGCGCTGGGTAGCGTCTCGACCACAGACTGGGTGGTCGAAGACGCGCCGCATCTCAGAGGTGAAGATGGCGAAGTTGTTGCATGCTGGAGATTGACTGTCCCAAATCGATGTGGCCCACTCCAGGGCACTGCCTCCCAGGCTGCTCATTATAAAGGCGATCTTGCATGGGTCGGAGGAGAAGGAAGTGGGCTGCATGCGGAAGACGATGTCGCACTTCATTAGGAATTCGCGGCACCTTCCCAGCCCCCCGCGGTATAATTCGGGGTGTTGAACTCTGGGCTCCCGGCTCGGAGAGGGAACCGGAACCTCGGGAGGCAGTTCGGGTGTTGGAGGGGTCGGACCCACAGGGATCCGAGGAAGAGGCTGATGAAGCGATAGCTGAGCGACCTGCTCCGTAAGCCCCCTCAGCACCTCCAAAACGTCGTCCAAACGACGGCCCTGTTGGTCGCTGACCGCGGTTTGGCAGGAGAAGGCGTGGTGAATCTGCTCGAGGTCGGCTGGGTCCATGTTTTTGGCCAGTTCGTTCTGTCACGAACCAAACACGGGCTGAACCCAAATGCAACGACCAAGAGACAGATGAACAAAGAATGGTATTTATTAAGGAGCTTTGGGGTAGTCCCAAGCTGTACACACGTTAACACAATGGTAAAGAGGGGTGAGGAAGTCCTACGGCACAGCGAACTGCTCCAAGCCGGAGCTGGACTTGACCACCCCAGGAAGTTCCAAGCCGGAATTTGGACTGGTACTGGACCGGGCGATCCAACTGGAACTGGATCACGGAAACGAGGAGTGTTCCAAACCGGAACTGGACTTGGTTCAGGGGACGAGTTCCAAACCGGAACTGGACTGGTTCTGGACCGGGAGGTCCAATCAGGAACTGGATCACGGGAACGAAGAATTGTTCCAAACCGGAACTGGACTTGATTCAGCAGACGAGTTCCAAACCGGAACTGGACTGGTTCTGGACCGGGAGGTCCAATCAGGAACTGGATCACGGGAACGCAGGGTTGTTCCAAACCGGAACTGGACTGGATACGGGAGACGAGTTCCGAACCGGAACTGGACTGGTTCTGGACCGGGAGGTCCAACAGGAACTGGATCACGGGAACGACGGGTTGTTCCAAACCGGAACTGGACTTGATACGGGAGGTGAGTTCCGAACCGGAACTGGATTGGATCTGGACCGGGAGGTCCAACAGGAACTGGATCACGGGAACGATGTGTTGTTCCAAACTGGAACTGGACTTGATACGGGAGGTGAGTTCCGAACCGGAACTGGACTGGATCTGGACCGGGAGGTCCAACAGGAACTGGACCACGGGAACGACGGGTTGTTCCAAACCGGAACTGGACTTGATACGGGAGATGAGTTCCGAACCGGAACTGGACTGGTTCTGGACCGGGAGGTCCAACAGGAACTGGATCACGGGAACGGAGCGGTTCGAACTTGAACTGGAACTGGACTGAAGGCAGAGGTAGGGATATGGCAGGGCACGGCAGGGCAGAGCAGTGTAGCGGAGCTCAGGTTGGCCCGGTTGGGGCAGCTGGGCCACAGTGGAGGCTGGAACCGTAACCGCAGCAATGGAGGTAGCCACGGCCGGACAGGAACCACTGTAGGGTGGAGAGGCAGAACACCCAACTGCGGGCGCAACGTTAGCTGGGAGCAGAGGTACCGCAACACACAAAGGGAGTCGTAACAGCTACAGACTGGAAGGTACAGGTGAAGCTGGTAATTAAAGCAGACAGGGTTCAGGCAGAGCAAACCGCAACAGACAGGGCTGGATAAATACCAAACAGTAGGTTCTGGAGCAGAGGAGCACACAGGTAAAAACCCACTGCAGAGTTTAGCGCACAGGACAGGGAAACAAAGGACCAGGATACAAACGGTGAACGTTAACGAACTGGCGCCGAATAGCAGCCAGCCGGAGGTTTAAGTAGGGGAGTGAAATTGAAAACAATAAAGAAAGCGTGAGGGATGTAACCGAGGGTGATTGACTAATTGACAGGTGGGGAATGCATGCAACAAGGGTGAAAGGAGATAGGTTGAAACCGAAGTGGGGGAACAGAGTGAAACAAACAGAAGGGGCACGCCCAGCCTGTAGCAACGGGGAAAACACGGACGAAGGAAATCCAACATGACACGGGAGGAAAGGGTAAAACATGGAAAACGGACAGGAAGGGAACCGAACGTTACACATTACATTACATTAGTCATTTAGCAGACACTTTTATCCAAAGCGACATACAATAAGTGCATACAGAAACGTTATCGAAGTACAAAACACATCCTTCCCATAACGTAGCAGCCATCGATAGCTAAGGCTATCTATTGTCGTGATGTTTGTTTATTGTTGACAATAGTCTATCATGTTTGACCAAACCTTGATCATGTAAATGGCGACTATGTTACATGCTCAAAGCATATAAGTTAGTAATCTTAGCTATTGCTCTGTAAATTTGACCACTGTTCATTTTCATAAAATAATTCTAAATCATAATTTTGTAATTCTGCTCGGTTCATTCTGTAGCCATCAACATCCAGTGGTCGAGGCCCCAGAGTAAGGGTGAGGGGCAGTCATTACATAAACATTACATTACAGTCATTTAGCAGACGCTTTTATCCAAAGCGACAATCGTGTTCATGGTGGGTGAGGCAGGGCCAGGGGAAGAGGACAGCTTGATCAGAGTGACCGTGATAGAGTCAACAGACTCCGGGAGGAGAAACATTGCCATCTCAACGAAGTTGAGACGGAGTGGCACTTTATCACAAAATGCGAAAAATACAATCAAATCAGAAATAAATATTTTCCCAAAATAAATCAGAGATACCCTCAATTACAAAATTAAACAGACATCCAAGAACTACCCATCCTCTTAGGAGAGGAGAGCAGGCACGTGCAGAGGGGGTGGCTCTGGGTGCCCGAGCACCTGCCCCTTTTGCCCGATGTGCCCCTTTCAGGGACGTAGGAAGCGGTTAAACTTGTCCGAAATTGAAATTGTACCGAAAAAAAAGGTTCGCTATTTACTTTTAGTTTGAAAGGCATGCTGTGAAAGCGCAGTCAACAAGTCATCATCAATCTGAGCGTTGCCCCTAGCACTGAAGTGTCCCCCAAATGGTTTTTCTAGGTTGATGTGCCTTTTTCTCACTTTGAGCACCTGCCCCTCAAAAGGTCTCTGCACGACACTGGAGGAGAGGATGTGCTGTGACCTGGCAGCACAATATATACAGTCAAGCCAGAAAGTCTGCATACCCCTTTCACCTTCTCCATGTTTTATTACGTTACAGACATATTCTACAATAGATTGAGTTCATTTTTTGTCTCAAAATTCTACACAAAATAGCCCATAATGACAAAGTGAAAACAGGTTTTTAGACATTTGTGCTAATTTATTAAAAATCAAAATGTAAAATATCATATGTACACAAGTGTACACACCCTTTGATATGACACCCAAAAGTGAGCTGAGGTGCATTTTGTTTCCACTGATACTGCTTGAGATGTTTCTACAACTTAATTGGAGTCCACCTGTGATAAATTCAATTGATTGGACATGATTGGGGATTGCCAACACCTGCCTATATAAGGTCCCACAGTTGACAGTGCATGTCAGAGCAAACTCCAAGCCATGGGGTCAAAGGAATTATCTACAGACCTCAGAAACAGGATTGTGTCAAGGCATAGATCTGGAGAAGGGTACGGAAAAATCTCTGCAGCTTTACAGGTCCCAAAGAACACAGTGGCCACCATCATTCGTAAATGGAAGAAGTTTGGAACCACCAAGAATCTTCCTAGACCTGGCCGCCCGGCCAAACTGAGCAATCGGGGAAGACGGGCCTTGGCCAGGGAGGTGAGCAGGAACCCGAGGGTCACTCTGACAGAGCTCCAGCGTATCCTTGTGGAGATGGGAGAACCTTTCAGAAGATCAACCATCCAGGCAGCACTCCACCAATCAGGCCTTTATGGTAGAGTGGCCAGACGGAAGCCCCTCCTTAGTAAAAGGCACATCACAGCCTGCTTGGAGTTTGCCAAAAGGCACCTAGAGGACTCTCAAACCATGAGAATCAAGATTCTCTGGTCTGATGAAACCAAAATTGAACTTTTTGGCCTGAATACCAAGCGTCACGTCTGGAGGAAACCAGGCACCGCTCATCACCTGGCTAATACCATCCCTACAGTGAAGCATGGCGGTGGCAGCATCATGATGTGGGGATGTTTTTCAGCAGCGGGAACGGGGCGACTAGTCCTGATAGAGGGAAAGATGAATGCAGCTAAGTACACCGAGATCCTTGAAGAAAACCTGCTCCAGAGCGATCTGGACCTCAGACTGGGGCGAAGGTTTACCTTCCAACATGACAATGACCCGAAGCACACAGCCAAGAGAACAAAGGAGTGGCTTCGGAGAAAGTCTGTGCATGTCCTTGAGTGGCCCAGCCTGAGCCCAGACCTGAATCCAATTGAACATATGTGGAAAGAGCTGAAAATGGCTGTGTACCGACGCTCGCCATCCAACCTGACGGAGCTTGCAAGGATATGCCAAGAGCAATGGGCAAAAATGTCCAGAAACAAGTGTGCCAAGCTCGTAGCTTCTTTCCCAAGACGCCTTGAAGCTGTAATCGCTGCCAAAGGTGCAGCAACCAAGTATTAGGCTAAGGGTGTGGACAGATATGTAACCCCTAAATAACCTATTTTTGTCAGTAAAATAAAATTGCATATTTTCTAAAAACCTGTTTTCACTTCGTCATTATTGGCTATTGTGTGTAGATGTTTGAGGCAAAAAATGAACTCAATCTATTGTAGTATAAGTCTGTAACGTAATAAAACGTGGAGAAGGTGAAAGGGGTGTGCAGACTTTCCGGCTTGACTGTATATGGTTGGCCTTGTTCGTCACCAATCAATCAATCATCAATCAATATTTATTTATATAGCGCATTTCACAACAAGTTGTCACAATGCACTTCACAGCAAAACAGCAAAACCCAGCCTAAACTCCCCACAAGAGCAAGCCAAAGGCAACAGTGGCAAGGAAAAACTCCCTGGTGTAACTAGGAAGAAACCTTGGAAGGAACCAGACTCAATGGGGGAACCCATCCTCCTCTGGTCAGCTGAGGGTCTAGGGCTTAAGGACCAACATGGTCAAAAGAGCCAATGTCCATGATACTACAATTTGCAGCAGCTAGATGACAGTCCAGATGTGGCGGCAGTGATGGTGGGGAACCGAGCGCCGATGGCGGCAGGAGCAGCTGGCAGCGGTGGTAAGGAGGGAGGGGCAAGCGGCAACGGACAGGAAGCCGGACAGCAACTCTCGAGATGCGGGGCATATGCCCCGCCGGCAGAATGTAAAAAAAAAGAGAGAGAAAACAGTTAGGGGAAGTGTAATAGAGTAGCAGGAGCACCAACCAACCAAATCTGTAAATCTGCTTCATACTTGGCAGGCATATAGAATGGGCCTAAGTAAATGTCAGCCAGTTGACCTTCAACAGTAATTATGAGAAGATTCTGTGTAATGGTCTGTCAATGATAGTGGTGCTATAGTATATACCCATATACAGCAATAAAGAACAGAAATGGTCATATCTCAAAATTTCCACAGTAGAATGTCTTCACTTAGCAGACATATAGAATGGGCCTTGTTAATTGTCAGTCAGTTGAGTTTCATGAGTAATTATTGGAAAATCCTGTGTAATGGTCTGTCAATGATAGTGTTGCCATATACATCCATATACAGCAATAATGAACATAATTGGGCATATCTCAAGATTTCCACAGTAGAATGTCTTCATACTTTGCAGGCATATAGAATGGGCCTTGGCAAATGTCATTCAGTTGAACTTTGTCAGTACTTATGGGAAAATCCTGTGTAATGGTCTGTCAATGATAGTGGTGCGATATATACCCATATACAGCAATAAAGAACAGAAATGGTCATATCTCAACATTTGCACAGTAGAATGTTTTCATACCTGGCAGGCATATAGAATGGGCTTTTGAAAATGTCAGTCAGTTCACCTTTATAAGTAATTATGGGAAAATCTTGTGTAATGCCTTTCAATGTTAGTGTTGCCCTATATACCCATATACAGCAATAATGAACATAACTGGGCATATCTCAATATTTCCACAGTAAAAATGCTTCATACTTGGCAGGCATATAGAATGGGCCTTTGGAAATATCAGCCAGTTCACCTTTATAAGTAATTATGGGAAAATCTTGTGTAATGCCTTTCAATGTTACTGTTGCCCTATATACCCATATACAGCAATAATGAACATAATTGGGTATATCTCAATATTACCACAGTAAAACTCCTTCATACTTGGCAGGCATATAGAATGGGGATGTATAAATTTTAGCCAGGTGACTGTGATGATCTCACTCCCGTCCTGTTGTGTCCCGTGTTTTCCTTCTCCCCCTGTCTCGTGTTTGTCTCTCCTTGGTCCGTTTTCCCCCGTTGCTGCAGGTTGGGCGTCGTTTCCCGTTTGTGTCACTCTGTTTCACTCCACTCTTCTCTGCCTATCCCATTTCCCCGTTCCGCATGCATTCCACACACTTTCCGCTCCGTTAATCACTCACGCACACATTCGCACATGGCACATAATTGATACCAATTAAGGATTGTATTTAGTCACCCGGTGTTCTCTGTCCTGGGCTCGTTCGTTAATTGTTGTCCAGACCTAGTTTGCGAAAGTCTTGTTCACTAACGTTTGTAGTCTGAAACTTCTGGTTCTCTGTCTAGTCTTACAGTTTAGTTCTGTTCGGTGTTTATTCACTCTGCTGAACTGTTTAAATCCTCAGTCTGTCCAGTCTGAGCGGCATTACCTGCTGTTCACTATTCTGTTTCACTAACCACCTTGTCTACTTAGTCTGCCAGTCTGCAGTTGTCTGCGAATCCCTGCCTGTGTTTTTATATGAGTTTTAATAGAAAAATATATTTATTTTTTTTTAAACATGAAAAGCAAGCGACAAATGGGGGTTTGAGCCGTTAAAAGCCTAAAGAAAGTCAAGTATATATGACATTTAAGAACATAAAAGCAATATGACAAAAAAAGAAAGTAAAGTTTAAAGGTACAGGCAAACTTTTTTTATTTATTTATTTATTTATTTCTGATTTTTCCCAATTTAGTAGCCAATTGAACCCTTATTCTAATTCAATTCCCCCCATATAGCAACCACTAGAGAATCACCGCTGCACAACCCCGTCAGCCGGTAGTAGACAGAGGTCGCCACGTCCTTATTCAGGGCGCGACTCCTCAACGCTGACCGTGGTTCCAGCTCGTCCGGGGCCGCTATGCGCGCAGCGATTCTCTCCGAGCCCCTGCCCCCACCCGGAAGCAGCCGCCAATTGCCGCTCCCACAGGGCACCGGCCATGCTCGGATCTGGCAGGACCGGGGCGCGAACCCCGATCCTCGGAGCACAACTGCACCGACTGAAAGTCGGCGCTCTTACCGTTGTACCGCAGCGGCCTTAGGTACAGGCAAACTTGAAGTTAGCTTGAGAAACCCAAGCATGGTAGTAAAAATACTAAAAAAATAAAATACTAAAAAATACTATTAGCCTACTAATAATGGTAGTAGGCTAATAGGCTAGTGCATACTGGCCTTGTAATTACTGTAATAGGCTAGTAGTAGTATAGATGTTTTGCTGGTTTAGTTAACATTATGTTCTGCTAGCAGTAATATTAGTTTGGGTTGAACTCACATTGATTTTGCTAACTGAGCTTGCCAGAGATGTCATCTGTTTGAAGCTTTGCGTGTTCTTAAACCCGACTCTAGCCTATTCACAGCGGTATCTTCCAGAAATATCAACTAAAACGTTACTTACAAACAAACTAGGCTAAGACTTAACTTCAGGGTGGGACTGACATCCTGATAGGCTGACTAATGTACTGTCTCGCAGTTGTAATGTAAATGTTTATTGGTTCACCTTAGTAGGCTATTGAGGTTGAACTATTTTAATTAACCTAGTTGATGCATTTTCTTTTTGGAAGGTTTTATTTTAGAATCACTATTTGTCGTTATGGAGGCTCCTCGTAACCTGGGTTACACTTACTTGTATTTTTTAAGTCATTAACTATTTAGTTGTGTTGAGCTAGTAGCTTTAATAACCATGTCATGCTGAGCATGTATAATGTTGAATGAAGTGTCTATCATTTTTAGCCTAGTGGCTGAGCTATAGGCTATTAAATACAATGGATGCAAATGCAGCCCATGTATTTTATAACTGATATACTACATACTTAGGCTACTTGTAATCACGTGGTATTTTTGAGAAGCATGCAATACTGAGCATTTTAACAGTTAAATGAAGTTTCTGCTGCATTCAGTGGTTGCCTATAGCACTTTTTGTCAAGCCGCTTATCAAACAATTATCCCAATTTCATTTCCACAATTAAAAAGTAATTGACACCAATTAAGCACAGATGTTTGATAGACACTCGTGTTAAATTCAGTCATGCAGACATGCGGCGATATTTTGAAATTTCTGTGTAAACCGATACCTTTCTGCCTGTATTAACCTGTGTTAGGGCTTTGGAGTGTCTTCTGTCGGTGGCGTTACGACAGCGAAAAAAAAAAAGCCGAAAGGGGCCTCTCTGCCCGTGAGGGCAGATGCTACTGGAGGCTTCCACACCCCCTCGCATATCGCAGACAGCCTGTTCCGTCGGCCTGACCCCCAGCAGTCAGGGACTGAGAGGGGGGTCATTAGCTGACCAGGAATACTGTTCATCTGAACACCCCGCCCCTGGATCTCTCCGACGGGGCGATGATTCTCAGGGGGGGGCTAAACATGCGCTCTTTACCCCGTTGGGCTCCTGCTCCCTCATTGTTCAGCCGTGGTCTCCACCCCCTTGTGGCCCTTCAGTGGTACTGATTCGGGCCCTTGACACAGTGCTGTGTACACTTCAGCAGTAGCCACGTAGGCCCCATAACTCATGGGAGCCTGTGGCTAGACACCCCGGCGTCACCCCGATAGGTTGCCCACAGGGTTGCCAACGGGATTCCCGGCTTTTGATACCGCGGCCTACTGCTAGCCACCTGCGCCGGCCTACTAGGCCTCTGCCTTGTTGGCTTAGCTAGCCGACACTAACGCGCAGTCATTGGTGTGTTGGAGGGATTGCCGCAGGATACGTCCTCCGCTACCCACAGTGACCTTGCTATGACGCCTACGTACCCGATGTCCTTCAGTGCTCAGCACCTTGGAGTCGGGGTACAAGCTCCAGTTCAACACCGAGCCCCTTCCCCCCGCTTTCGCTGGGTTATCCCAACTCAGGAGAAATGGGGCTACTGCGCGAACTCTCCCAGATGAGATTCTGGTGTTTCTGAAAAGGGAGCAATAACACCCCTGCCCTAGGTGGCAATGGGTTTTATTTAACGTATTTCCCGGCACCTGAGATGGATGGAGGCTTCCGCCCCTGCCTAGGCTGGAGAGGTCTCTACCGCTTCCTAAAGCACTTGCCCTTCCACATGCTCCGCCTTTATATATTATACGTATACTTCCATATCCCTATACACCGGGATCACCGGAAGTACCTCCGCTTTTCCTTCCAAGGCAAAGGGTACAATCACTTAGTCCCCTCCCACAGGCGTGGTAGCTCACCCCACTCGGGCATAGCTACCTCCTGAACTTTACTACGTGGCACCTGCTCGCTGACATTGTGCAGCGGTGGCCTGGGCCTCATCCCCCCACGTTCGCCAGGTTTATCACCTGGGCATAGTGTCATTCACATTGGTTGCCTCCCCTGTCCTCGGGTCAGCGGCGCAGCCGTGAATATGATTAGGGTTCTATCACCCCGTGGTTATTTTCCACGTTTCTCACTTGAGCTTGCTCTTCTGGTAGAACAGCAGCCGATAGTGAATTTTTTACAGGATTCGCAGTCATGCTATGACCTGCGTTCCTGGTACCCCACTACATCCCCCGCCTGACTTTATTTGGTACTCTGTGACCCATACCGTGGTGTGTTGTAACCAAATGTAACCATGGTTCTATGAATACGGTCAACACGCCACGCTGCGTGGTCAGGCGGGGAACCTTACGCCCTCAGGATTTATGGCGTGACGTGGGTCCGCCCGTAGTGGTGGTTACTTTGCTATTCAGTCTCCTAACAGCTCCTCCTCTCGACGAGGATGACCCATACCGTGGCGTGTTGACCGTATTCATAGAACCAGGGTTACATCCGTAACCCGTACGTTTTGCTTTTCGTGTGAGGTTTGGAAATGATTTCCTCATCTGCAGCCATCTCCGAATTCGCCCAGTGACATTGCAGTGCCGTTTTCTTGTCCTAGCCTAATAATGAAGGCTGGGTGTTCATCAGGAAACTTCCACCGTTTTCATCCTTTCCTGATTTTTCGGAGGTTTACCTGAACATAGCCTATTCTACAGTGTTATTTGTAAAGGCTGCCTTATACACTCGAAACATATTGCCAAATGCTGGGAGAAACAAAGTGTGACACAGGCTGCAGATTCTAGATTCTTGTCAGTTGTTACAATCAGATGTTTGATGGTGCTACAGTCACGCATGTTATTTCAGTTGTCTGCTGTTTAAAACACTCCGAGATGTGACGCTTTTTTCAGTTTTCCGTGATTTTAAACAACCACACCATGACTTTAGCCAATGCTTTTCGTGAAAAACAACTTAACATCCATAATTATTACATTGCAAGTTGACATTTGAAGTTCTGTCCATATTAACTTTCCCTTGTCTGATTCATGTTATCGGATAGATATATATATTAAAGACGGAAGTGTTAACAAAATGGAAAGCCGCACCGCATTTGCACGTAATCGAATGCAATGAGGTGTAGGCAGATGCTGCCCTTCACTTCACTTTTCTATTAGGTAATCTAATTGTTTTCATAAGCGTCTTCACGATTGCTTCTTTTGACTTGTTGGAAGTTCAACATAACCACTGCATTAGTAATAAATAACTGTACTCACATGTACTTCCTGACACACAAAATGGATAATGCAGGGCAGTGAATTGACTTGTTTGCTCGGCAGTTGCGTAGGCTAATTGCACTGAATTGTCCGCAGGTGGGTTTCTCTGAACTCAGGCTTGGGATGTAGATGACACGTCAATGTCAACAAGCTACGTCAACTAATTGCTTTCATTAGCATCTTAATTAGCAACTCCAATTGCAGAATTAATGGATTTTTTCCTCTCAATTGGATAATTAGTATTAAAAAATGAAAAACAACTAGGAGCATTAACTTCCCATTGCCAAGTTGTCCAAGTTATTAATTCTGCGGTTGAAGTTTTTGAAACCTATTAAAAATAGCCTACCTATAAAATCTCTGCACATCCTTAAATAAATTAAGTGACCATCATTTCACCTGATTTATCTTTTACTTCTTTCAACTTGTTGGGAGTTCAACATAACCGCTATGTTAGTAATAAATAACTGTACTCACATTTACTTCTTGATGCACAAAATAAAGAATGTTAGGGAGAATGCTAGGGAAGTGAATAGGCTTGTTTGCTCAGTAGTTGCATTGGCTAATTGCACTGAATAGTTGGCAGGTGGGTTTCTATATGCACTCAGGCTTTGGGTGGAGACGAGACGGAGCTGGGCTTTTGCAGCCTCCATATGTACTATGTCAACTAATTGTTTTTATTAGTGTTTTAATTAGCAACTCCAATTGCACAATGTTTTTATTTTTTCCTCTCAATTGGATAATTATTCAGTTGACTGTGCCCTTTGAGTGCCTATAGACCACCAATGGAGGATAACAGTTGAATTACAAGTTTAAATCCCTGCGAGTCATGTGATAGGTCATGGCCAATTTCATAAATTCCAGCCCTGGACCATGTATATAGAATTTCAGGATTGTATTGAGCCATTAAGTAGAAAAACATTTTTAAGGTTTATAGAGGCCCCAGTGGATGGATACTTTGGCATGCCTCCTCAGTGGTATCCCACAAACGTTATTCTCCAGTTTTGTTCAAATTGGATGAACGGTCAATGAGTTATGGCTATTTATTTTATAGACCACGCCCAATCTCACATTGATTGGCTCACAGTTTCCGTAGTTATTAGCAGTCCGATATAGCTGGATTATAGTTAGCAAGTATGATTAGGTACACTAATGATATGTACCAAGTCTGGTCCAAATTGGTCAAGAAACAAAAAACTATTTAGATATTATGCAAATTAGCAGAAAATCCAAGATGGCAGCGACATGTATGGTACATACATATGTTCCAGATGAGGAAATTGATCACAACAGCAAGTTTTAAATGATCCCTCTCCATTTGCTAATGTAAATGTATTATTTACCAGATTTAACAAGTTGATTAAATCCAAAGCGTTCCCCCACAAGCCATCCATTCACGATTTATTACCCAGAGCCGTTTAGATCGAGTGGCATAAATAAAACAGCTGTTCAATGGTTTCGATGTGGTCGGAACAAAACGTAGCCTACACAGTTCAGTTTCTAATTTAAATCTCATCTGTAAAATGTCTGAAACAGGGTAAATCCCATGAATCATTTTGAAATGAGTCTCTTTTACTTTTGGCAGTACCATACAGGATAGTCCTACGTAGAATGACTACAATTTTTAAATCAGATTAATATCATGAATCATTCTGTAAGCAGGACCAGACTTTACTTAAAAAAACAAATAGCCTATGTTATTTTCAGACAGATTACGTATCGATTTATTATTGAACTTCTTATCAAATATTGTAACTCCTCAAATAAGCCAACTTACCACGGAAACAAAACACAGTATTCTTCATGTTGGAAACACAGTTGACTTTATTGTTGACATTTGATACAGTAGCTAAAAAAGGTACAGAGTAATCCATTCAGCCCAGGATCTCTGTAACGATTTGTGACAATGGTCTATGTAAAAAAACGCTAAGTTAACAGTTTGTTACAAATAAAATTTAATAGAATCTGGAGCAAATGTAATTAATGTTACCACCCCTGTTGCTACAGTATTGCACTCAATTAAAGCAAAGCGACAACTTAAAATTAAAATCTTTACTGTAGCATCAAGAAAGCACATACTTGAAAGTGTAAAATGTAGAGCATCACATTTGACGTCATCTTAACCTTAATATAGGCTACATACCGCTAAGCATTTCCTCTGTTTACTTTATAAATAAAACTATACCAACATCCCTTCACCACAAATTTGGATAAAAAAGCTATTTTTTTCTGCTGTAGCATAGATGTTCAGATGTCAGTTTACAGTCTAACCTGCACCGGATGTGTTTTTTGCTAAGGTCATAAGAGTTTTTTTTTTGTTTGTCAGAAGAGCTAGGCCACAGTTCTGTGAGCTAGGCCTCTGACGTTGTCGTATAACTACAGGTTTTGAAGCGCTCTGCGTTTAAAAAGTACGAGTACGCAAGTGCGCAAGTATGTAATTTGAAACACAGCACTGGTCTCTGATTGGTGCAGAATTTAAGGGTCTACATCAGGGGTCCTCAATCTTATCCAGAAAGGGCTGGTGTGGGTGCAGGCTTTTGTTCCATCCAAGCACTAACACACCTGATTCTACAAATCAAGGTCCTTAGCAAACACTCTAGTGGTTGATAAGTAGAATCAGGTGTGTAACTGCTTGGTTGGAAAAAGCCTGCACCCACACCGCCCCTTTCCGGATAAGATTGAGGACCCCTGGTCTACATGGATGGCCAGATCAGGGGAGACAGGTCCAGCATTTACTGAATCATCCATCTAATTACCTGTGGTTAGCTGATGTGTACCAGCCCTAATTATCACAGTACCATTTACCAGTCAAATGACAATTTTTATTTTCTTGTGTAACAAACACCATTTTAAGTTACAGAGGTTTCAAGTCTAAACTATAATCGAAGAAGAGTAATAGTGGCAGGCAAGTAAAGGGTCACCTCATGGGGACCTGATTGGGAAAGATACTCTCAATTGCACAGCGGCAGCACACGTGTTCCTGTTCGCATTAGCCATCTGCTAAGCACCGTGTTTAATGTCAGCTCTGAATAGTGGCAGCTATACTATACTGTTTTACCCAGTGATCTCCAACATGTACACAGAACTGTAGCTCCCTCTAGAAGAAATAAAACCAAACAACCACCCCTCCAACCAGACTGCCTCTCCCTCTTTCTCCTCCTCTGTCACCTGCTCTCTCTCTCTGGCTCTCTTACTCCTTCCCTCCCTCTCCCACTGAGAGAGTCCCACTGGGAGTTGTCATGGCCATGTGTTGGATGGGCGCCTGGGTGTTGGTGCCACCAGAGGAGACCACTGCAATTATAATGATTACAGCCAGAACCAACACCAGGACAATGGCCACCAGCAGCACCTTCATCTTCAGACTCTGCCACCACTTCCTCCTCTGATTCAACTTCACAGCAGTCTTTAGAAATTTCTTGCTCTGGGGAGACATTCAAAGACAATTAAGCACACTTGCCTACTACTGAGTATACTTTTTTAAAAAGCTGTTAAGTACGTGACATTTCTTAAAATTACTTAAAAATACCAGGATGAAATCCTTTTTTCCCCCCGTTTTCAATGGTATGTTCACTAGCATACTAGTCAGGAAGTAGATGAACACTTTTGTCCATTAAATTTCGGTTGCTAATCGAGGAACATTACGTGCATGGCAACTAAGTACCTCAGTGAGTCATTTCCAAGGCATTGTTTATTTGGTAAAATGTCAGCTAACTATTCCTTTCAATATGTTACCTGACGAGTGAGCACCAAGTGAAAGTGACAACCTCGTTTCCATGTCGGTACAAAAATGACCATATATCAAAAACAAAGAAGAAGAATGAAATGCGAAAATTTGAAGATGAACAAGGAAGTAGTGTTGGCCCGACACTTAATACTCAATACTTATTTTTCCTTTTGTGCTTTTCATGAGGATCTTTATCGTTAATTGTATTAGGAGAATAATTCTAGATATAGTATCATATCTTCATCTTTAAAATCTGTCTGTTTTTCTCCCAATTTGGTAGCCAATTGTACCCTCATATGATTCAATTCCCTGTGCAAGGCACTGGCTATACTCGGATCTGGCAGGACCTGGGTGCAAACCCGGGCCCTCGGTATGCAACAGCATTGACTCAAAGTAGATGCTTATACCGCTGCACCACCGCGGCACTGATATCTTCGTCTTTTTGCTCACAGTAATTAATAAGTAGAAACCAAAAGAAACCAAAATTACTGAGTGATTTATTAGAAACCAAAATTACTGAGTGGGCCTCTAAATATGACATGCAGCTTCACATCGTATTCCATCGCCAAACAAACACAGATGGCTGTGGGAAATGTAAATACAAGTGATGATGGAACTGCATTTAAATGTATGTGATTTGTTTACTTTTTAGGTGCATTTCGATTGTTCAACTATTGTTGAACTATTGGGGTGGACCTTGCAGTAGGCCTACTGAACATCAGTGCTTGGTCAAACACAATATTCATGAGAATCACCAAGCAGACCAAGAGCACTGTTTTTAAATACCAGCAACAGAAAAACATTGTCGCAGCTAGACAGCAAACAGTCTTCAAACAAAGGAAAAATAGAACAAGACCAGACAAAACAGACCAACGACAAGGTAAGTTTTAAAACAACATTCGCACATCGGAGCAGAGCAGTGCTTGCCCGCTCCCACTGATTCTGCGTCTCAACTAGCCCATTTCATGTGAAACTAGTTAGAATTTATTATTATATGATTATGTTATTTTCACAATTGTGACAGGCTTTGTGTGTGTATGGTACTTTGTGTAGTAGGAAGATATGAAACAAATTGCGTCCCATATTGATTCAATAAGGAAAGCAACATTTTATTCCTCATATGGGACGATTCCATATTAGCCTATATAAACAACAAGTGGTAACCCTAAACAAAAAGGCCTACCAAAAGATTTCTATGTGTTTGTCTGAACTGGGCAAAGACGACTTGGTTAAACAATGCCGGGGGAAAAATGAATGGAAGCAGGATGACACATATACACTATCTTTATATGTTTATCTTTAAGAGTCTACTAGCAATATATGCTACTAAATATGAAATAAATATACAATCCTACCATCGGTTTTACACATCGAGAAGGTCCTTTCAAAATTCAGTGGTCATTTATTGTCTGGTACAATCGGTTTGAGAAATATACAACACTTTATACCGCTATTACACTATCTGAAACGTCGACGCGTAATACCCCCATGCCCTGTAAGCCTGTCTCATTCATTACAGTTCATTCTGGTTTAATTGTCGGCTTTTTTATCCAATAGAGTACATTATAACCTTAGCAACGGTATATGCCAAGTCTTTTTCGGTGCTTTGAACAATTTACTACAGCACAGCGTAACGGCGGTTTTCGTTTTAACGATCTAGTATTACGCAAGCTCTATAGAATACGCATTATGGAGGGGAGTTTCCCTTTTCCGATATGTATTTTTACAAGTATATATATAAGTATTTTTGCGTCTAAAATACCGTTGGTCTCGCTGGCTACATATGTACGTTCGTGTTTCCACTCGAGCACTGTCTTTCCAATATGTTTGATAGCCCTATTGTTATTTTTGAGTGCATTTCACATACTGTAGTGCAATCGTTAAATGTATTTTTGATGTAGGCTACCGATGTTCATTGATGATAGAACATTTGGCAGCATTTTGCAGATGGTGGAATACTATTTTCTGTTCATGTTATCGTACATAATATAGGCTATGGCGTACTTGTCTCTTCGGGCATGACAAATGCTCATTCCAATTTACTGTGCACTGATATGTGATAGATTAAGGTAAAAATTTCCTTGGAGTCATTATGAATAGGAACATAAAAGTTTTTTTTAAAATACAGAAAAATGCAATCCCAGGACAAAAGTATACATACTGTAGAGTCCAGGGACAAGTGATGTTTTATTGAGGTACAAGAGTTAATGATTAGGCAACATATTTAGGTGTATGTAACACTGTGATATCAATGTTTTTTTTATTTTAAGCCATCATTAGGAGCAAATGTATATGCTTATGGACAAAACTATGCTTATGGACAAAGATATCTACCCCCCTATGTTGATGAACATATAGTAATTCCCACTTGAAAATTATGCAAAAGTGAGTTTTATGAGCCAAAACTGTTGATTTGTAGTTAAATATATCATTTTTTTAAATTTTATTTAGAGCAGTGCACAATTTAGCCATGTGGACAGATTTGGAGACACTAATGGACAACAGGGTACACTGCTATATTTCGCATCATAGACCTTTAGTAGTTCTTCATATCATCCTTAGATTTAGCAAAACTTGTGGACATGGGGCCCTATCTTGGCGATCTTGGCGCTTGGTCTAAGCACATGGCGCTAAGTCCATTTAGGACGTGTCCAAGTCCACTTTTGCTATTTTAACGGCGTGTTTTTTGGGCGCTAAGCATGACGCAAGGTGCAACTGGGCTGAACCTAGTCTCTTCATTAATTAGAGGTGTGTCTTGGGCATGACATGCAATAAACCAATCAAAATGTCATATCCCATTCCCTTTAAAAGCCTGCTTTTCCACCTTGGCGGATTGCTTATGATGGCGAAACAGACATGCTCGTGCGTGTTTAGTGCGATCAAGGAATAGGCTATATGGATCAATAGTAGCCTATGATCAATATTATTCGGGCTAACCATTATGAGTTCCCGGTAATTCCTGACAGTGCTGTTTACAAAATATATGCGGTTAAATTTCACCTGCAACAGCTGAGAATAAGCGACCAATGGCTTCCGTGTCACCTTAGAAAACGCCAAATTAGCCTGCTTGTTTAACGAATTTCGTTTTATTATGCAATGAACTCATGTTCAAGCTTCATCCGAAGTTCATTAGGCTACCTGCATTCTAATTTTGATTAATAACATAAATAACGTTATTCTGCTTTAATGATGACACAAAATACAATAAATCTGTCAGGTTGGCAACCCATAGGTTCAGCATATTTTCCCTTGTTTTATAATGTCCTGCTTATGGAAATGTGACCAACCTATTTTACTGGTAGCGTAATGCTTTAAAACGATCCACTTTCCCAGGAAGACCGTGAAAAGTGCGATTTACAGCAGGGGAAACAGACCTGCTCATGTAAAGCGCACATGCAGATAATGGCATTAAAATTAATTGTAAATTAATTTTGTAACGTGCTGCAAATTTCGTTTCTAATTAGCTGCTTAGTTCTCTTTAAAATATTTTGTTCAGTTATGGAATAACAGGTGAAATCAGCAGGGTTTTATTAAGCTGAGGGTATCAGTTGACATGATGACATTTATCCCCGTTTTTTAACCATAGGCTATCGAAAAAAACCTTATGCACAGCGAATCCGCTGTAGCCTAGGCTATTTGAAAAACAATAAAAGCAATATTCACTGGACAAGGTTTTGAACTTTTTTCAGTCACAAACCATTCTATTTACTTACAGGCTGTATTCCTAGATAAACAGAGCTGTATTGTAATGACGTCTGAAGCACATTTTCAGAACTCAAATGTCCGTCGATTGCAGTGGGCGAGTTTTCCATTGAATGACAATTCGCGCATTAGGCTTGATATAGGTGTTATCAGCTGCTTTTTAATGGATAGCCATTGTCCCGTACCATCGCACATCGCCTGGATGTTGATGGAGTGGGCTGAGAGCAATGTAATGTGGCATCGTTTCCCTTCGCTGAGGGAAAGGTATGTGGACCTATTGAACCTTTTATTATTATGCATTTTTGATATAGCCTACACATTAATAATATTTCACATTGTGATCTAGATATTTTAGTCATGCTTGTGCGCGCCCCTGTGTGTAACAGAAAGGTGGGTATGCGCGTTGTGCACACGCCTAGACACACTTATATGCGCCATTAAAATAACATGTAAACAACTGCGACATGACTTTAGACCAGGTTTGTGGTGGTTCTAGCGCAAGCGCTTTCTGCTGGCTCAAGATAGCAATACGCCTAAAAGCATCCTGGCCACTCCTCATCTTAAGACCAACACGCCCAGTTCACTTGTAATGGGCGCAAGAATACATGCTAGTTACGGGCGGCAGTGTAGTATAATGGTTAAGGAACTGGACTTGTAACCGAAAGGTTGCAGGTTTGATTCCCAGGTAGGACACTGCCGTTGTACCCTTGAGCAAGGTACTTAACCTGAATTGCTTCAGTATATATCCAGCTGTATAAATGGATAAATGTAATAAGAAGTTGTGTGAGTCGCTCTGGATAAGAGCGTCTGCTAAATGCCTATAATGTAATGTAAAGTTAAACGACGTGAGCGCTAAGCCTAGCGCCGGGTGTAAGATAGCAAAGACACTTGCGTTTGGGTTAGCGCCGCTTTGCGCCGGGTTTGCCCATGGAGTTTATGATCCAGGAAATTTATATACAGTACCAGTTTGGACACACCTACTCATAGAAGGTTTTTTTCCATTATTTTTACTGTTTTCCAGTAAAAATAGTAAAGACATCAAAACTATGAGATAACACAAATTAAATTATGCAAAAACCAAAAAAGGGTTAAACAAATTTTAAAAAGTCTTATATTTTAGATTCTTGGTTTATAACTTGGAGGGTTTTACCTGGATAACTTGAAGGGTTTCTTCTCCTAACTTTTTTTTCCATAGAGTTCAAAAGGAAAATTTGTCAGGAGAAACAACCCTTCAAGTTATCCATCCATATCTACTGTATTTCTGGCAGCAGAGTGATGGTTTAAGGCTTGTTCGATACGTCAGACCCTTGATGACTTAGAGCCATTTAGCCACCCATGTGTTCCACACTGTTCCAGTGTAATTTAAAGCTAAATCTAGTCCCACCCCCCAATTCCCATAGAGATCCATTCAAATGCAGAGGTTATAGTATCGCTTATAAGAGTACCTGGAAATAAGATATCAGGAGTCTTTTGATATCCTTTTATACAGTCATGATGGCATCACTTTTTTACCTGTGGAATACCTGTTTACCACAGAAGTTGTTTGAGAGAATGGCAAGAATGTGCAAAGCCGTTATCAAGGCAGAGGGTGGCTACTTTGAAGAATCTAAAATATAAGACTTTTTTTTATTTGTTTAACCCTTTTTTTATTTTAAAAATTAATTTGTGTTATCTCATAGTTTTGATGTCTTTACTATTCCAAAATGTGGAAAACAGTAAAAATAACGGAAAAAAACCTTCTATGAGTAGGTGTGTCCAAACTTTTGACTGGTACTGTATATTACCGATTTCACTTATCGACAGCCTCATAACAAAAGTGCCTAAGTCATTTTTTGTAGTTTTGAGAAAAAGGCAAAAAACTGCTGCAATACTACGTCAATGAGTATTTATTAACTCTTTCTTAGAGTGGTTCAGGAAGTGTACAGCGACCTGCAGTGACTTGAGCATTTTTACACTGTTGACGAATGATAAATCAAGTGATTTAGGCAGAAAATCTCAAAATGTCCAAAAAATGACTTAGGCACTTTTGTTATGAGGCTGTCGTTCTGTAGCTCTCAGCAAACTAAAGAAAAACAATTGTAAAAATTTTTTTCCAAAGTTTCTTTGCATTTGTGGCACTTTATTTTGACTTAAATTATGAAAATAAACAAATCTAAGTTTGTATTGTAAATGGTACACCTGTCTTGTTTAATTTAAGCCATTTACCAAGTTTATGTGATGCTCACACCTGGAGTAATAAAGCCTTAAACAGAGCACCTCCTAAATAGGTGAAATTTGCCATCTGCGCCAAGGGGTTAAGTTTCATGCAAATCGGTCAATCACTGTAGGAGAAGTGTTTTTTCATTAAATTCAAAATTGTGAAAATTCACTAAAGTGCACTGTAAAGCTGTAAAAGACAAATTTGTTCTCCATGAGAAGATCTCTGTACAACAATGTGGTCAGGAGTTATGGCTGTTTACAGTTGAAGTCGATTTTTAAAATACATTGAAACTCAGTTTTTCACAATTCCTGACATTTAATCCTAGTAAACATTCCCTGTCTTAGGTCAGTTAGGATCACAACTTTATTTTAAGAATGTGAAATAATAATAGTAGAGAGAATGATTTATTTCAGCTTTTATTTCTTTCATCACATTCCCAGTGGGTCAGAAGTGTACATACACTCTGTTAGTATTTGGTAGCATTGCCTTTAAATTGTTTAACTTGGGTCAAACATTTTGGGTAGCCTTCCACAAGCTTCTCACAATAAGTTGCTGGAATTTTGGCCCATTCCTCCTGACAGAACTGGTGTAACTGAGTCAGGTTTGTAGGCCTCCTTGCTCGCACACGCTTTTTCAGTTCTGCCCACAAATTTTCGATTGGATTGAGGTCAGGACTTTGTGATGGCCACTCCAATACCTTGACTTTATTGTCCTTAAACGATTTTGCTTTGGGTCTTTGTCCATTTGGAAGAGCCATTTGCGACCAAGCTTTAACTTCCTGGCTGATGTCTTGAGATGTTGCTTCTATAAATCCACATAATTTTCCTTCCTCATGATGCCATCTATTTTATGCACCAGTCCCTTCTGCAGCAAAGCACCCCCACAACATGATGCTGCCACCCCCGTGCTTCACGGTTGGGATGGTGTTCTTCGGCTTGCAAGCCTCACCCTTTATCCTCCAAACATAACGATGGTCATTATGGCCAAACAGTTAAATTTTTGTTTCATCAGACCAGCGGACATTTCTCCAAAAAGTAAGATCTTTGTCCCCATGTGCAGTTGCAAACTGTAGTCTGGCTTTTTTTTATGGCGGTTTTGGAGTAGTGGCTTCTTCCTTGCTGAGCAGCCTTTCAGGTTATGTCGATATAGGACTCGTTTTACTGTGGATATAGTTACTTTTGTACCTGTTCCCTAAAGCATCTTCAAAAGGTCCTTTGCTGCTGTTCTGGGACTGATTTGCACTTTTCGCACCAAAGCATGTTCATCTCTAGGAGACAGAACGTGTCTCCTTCCTGAGCTGTATGATGGCTGCGTGGTCCCATGGTGTTTATACTTGCGTACTATTGTTTGTACAGACGAAACGTGGTACCTTCAGACTGAAATATTTCGATCCACCTTTCAAAAGCTATCTATCAATATTATCAACTGTTAGCTATCAATATAAGCATGAGACATAAGAGGAATATAGAAATAGCCTACACAAAACTGCAGTCGGGAAAAACAAAGCCTTTTTGTACAGGTCACTATCATGGGTGGCAGCACATACTCTAAGAGTATGAATTAGGCTCTTTGAGAGAAGGTTTGAACCAATCTGCCCAGTGATAAGTACATGTTTTAAAGACAGTAGACCAACATAGCTAAAGAACTGTATAGCAGATATAAAAAACAGAGTACTGGAAATCCCTGATAGTGTAGAGACCTGAAGTTTGGCTTGGTGGTGCGCATTTGAATGTCCTGTCTTTTGTGGCTTTTGACCAAGCCAAACTTCTCACTTAAAACATAGCTTTTTGTTATTCATTTTCATACATTAATCCCCCCTCTCCCCCCTCGGACTCGGGGGGGCAATGTGGGGTTAATACAATTTTTGCCTCGGTTTTAACTAAATGCTCATCTACTGATTTTTCCACATTACTCAACGAAATCTGATTCCGATTACAGATCTCACCATTTTATGAAGTCCAAACCCTATGGTCCATGTCATGTGATGCATTCAGTTGTACTAACTGCTAGTGATCTATCCATCTATCGACCTCTCTCTCATAAGCGATCCATCTATCAGTGCAGTATCTATAGTCTACTACTGCACTGCTAGCAAACTTAACAAGCTAGCAAGTACTGTTAAAGGGGAATTCCACTGAAAAAACAACATTATTAATGACGTTATTTAACAGATCAAGGCGCAACTGATTAAGCATCTCTTTGTGGCTGGCCAAAATAATCTGTGAAGAGAAATATAGGCAGCGACAGGTGCAAATGTGGTAGAGGTATACTCAAAATGACGTAGGCTATACCTCTACCCTTCCTCATTTATGAAAAACTACTGTTGGCAGGGAAGTTGCCTCCCATGCTATCCGAAGGAGGCGTTGACCAAACTCACTGACCGAAGGGCTCTGTTTTCCTGAATAAAGCTAAATGAATCTTCCCCCTTTTTCTCTGGAGACTCCAGCTAATGGTGGTGACATTTTATCAGTAGAATTGTACAGAAGTGAGTGAAATTAGCCTCTCTCGAAGAACGGTTTTCAGGACTAGTAGTAACGTCCAGCCCCTCTGTTTGTATTCAGTAGGAGTAACAACCTGTGACTGGCGTTGTCTGACACCAGCCCATATGCGGAAAAGAATATCTTATTTTCTTTTTAAAATGCAAATAAATGGGCTATAAATTATATAAACAAACTAATAAATAAAAAATACAGCAAACTGAAACACTTAAGAGAAATATCAACAACAGGCCAAACGAAAGATTGATTATAATCTATATTAGCAATGCAAAAGTGTGTTTTAGCCTACTTGTGACCAGCGATTAGGCCTATACTCACTGCCGTTTTTTCTCCGATCGCAGTCTTCTCATATTATGCGTGAGGAACACGAGTTTGTTGACGTTGCTCGGGAGAAGTGAGCTCCTCATTGAAGCTGAGGTCTCTCCGATGATACTGCCAATGTGCTGGTCCATAACGGACAGAAGACTTCTTTGACTTATCGATGTTGAATGTCAGAAATTGGTGACATTTCCTGCAGATTTTAAAGGGAAGGTTTTTCACCATAAATGGTCATTTAGGGTGGTTATTTATGTAAATGAGACTTGCCGTGCACAAGCACTGTGGTTTAGAATGTGTGGGATTTATTAAGGCAGATTAGTTACAGGTATGCGTAAATCAAGTGTACGCACATTTGATAAATACCAACTTTCTTGTACAAACGAACATTCTGCATTTTTGATATAGCCTACACAATAATAATATTTCACATTGTGATCTAGATATTTTAGTCATGCCTGTGCACGCCCCTGTGTGTAACAGACAGGAGGGTATGCGCGTTGCGCACACGCCTATGTAGACGCACTTATATGCGCCGTTAAAATAGCATGTAAACAACTGCGACATGACTTTAGACCAGGTTTGTGGTGGTTCTAGCGCAAGCGCTTTCTGCTGGCTCAAGATAGCAACACGCCAAAAAGAATCCTGGCCACTCCTCATCTTAAGACCAATACGCCCAGTTCACTAATGATGGCGCAAGACTAGTTAATGGCGCAATGCTAGTTAAACGGCGTAAGCGTTAGGCATTATTATGGACCTAGCGCCGGGTGTAAGATAGCAAAGACACTTGCGTTTGCGTTAGCGCCGCTTTGCGCCGGGTGTAAGATAGGGCCCTAAGGGCTCTATTTTCAAACCAGCGCAAGGGGACGGTATAGTCAAACGCAAGCTTGTTGACAGCATCAACGTCTTAAAACTGGCACTATGGCGTTTCTCAGCAATACCGCTAGGATCAACAAATTCTCAACATAACATCCTTTCACTTGCGCTGCAGTGGGATGGGTGGCGCTGTCTGGGGCGTGTTCTAAAATACTTTCGGCTCAGTGACAATTTGAACCAACGAAAACCCATTGCGTTATGATCAGCTGGAACCACCTCTTAGCGGGAACTCAATAGACTCTGGCAATTTGGCAACTTATTCGTCATGTAGTTCTATGTAGTGTGATGCCAACATTACACTTCCATTTAATGAACAAATAGCCTATAATTATTATCAATTAATTAATTTTAATTTAAACTACTAGAATAAAACAGGACAGCTTACAAGAAACTTGCGATCATGTAGGCCAATAGCCTATAATATATAAATTACACATTGACACAGTTGAATCATAAGCCTACCATTTGAATCATAATTATGCCTACATCACCTAATGTAGGCTAATTAATGCATTCGCCACCTCCTCCCGTGCCTTCCGAACTTCTGGGAGACGAGGTGGTGTGGATTGTGTTATATAAAAAGTTTTTGGAGGTTTTAAAAGTTTGTAAGTTTGCTTGGGATAACTACAATGATGTAGTTACGACAATATAACTACGACAAGATGCGTTGTAGCAATACAACAAAGGATGGAGTAAGCCTCCATTTGTTTCCCAAAGACACGAATCTTCGCAAATTATCGACGACAAAAGTGAAGCTGACCAGGGGTAGGTGGAAGGCCCGAGCAATTCAAGTGGTGTGCAGTGCACACTTCAAAGACAGCCTGTATCCCCAGTTTGGAATGAAAAAAATGAAGCGCCTAAAGCCTGATGCCATTACAGTGAAGATAAACAGCAAAGTTCAGACAGGTGCTGGTGATGAGATGGCTAGGAAGAAAACTGGGAGAACAGCTGCTGAAAAGCAGAACAAAATGAGGGTAAGTCCTATTGTTTTAACTACGTAGGCCCCAGTTGTGGCTTAGGGCTGTTAGGTTGATTTTAGATTTTCTAAAACAACAGTGTTTTGTGTGTGTTTTTTTACCATGATACGTTGATAAAAGAAGATGGTATCTCCGACAAAATATAGTCAGTAAAAAAATAATAATAAGTTCACCAAAATAAGAAAATAACAATTCTAATGGTCTGTGTCTCTTAGCCTTGCAACTGTAGGCTACACTAAACTGTGGTTAACATTATTGTTATAGCAGCACCTAGTGGTAAAGGTTGATAGCCTACCTAGGAATGTTAGGTTCTAGGTTTGGTTCGGATTTGTGTAACATTCGCCTGGCCCGACCCACCGAACCCGACCAGACCATGAAAAAAGCCATGTCTAAGCATTACACATTAGTAAAAGATAGATAGAAAATATAGATTAATTTCAACTGAATTGACCTCCAGGGCAACAACTGGGCTATCAGCCAACTATTTCCAATTGGGCCTAACCAATGCACAATTAATAAAATAAAGCAAGAGCGTCCACAAAAAAATAAACAATGGTCTTACTCTTAGAAGTGCTTTCATCTTGTTTTCCTGGCAGAGAAGTCCTTGATTACATCCGTAAAATCCAGTTCACGGAAGAAGCTAACGTTAGCTGCTGATGATGGACTCTGTTGGTAGGGTTGCCAACCGTCCCTTGAAATAAGGGACGATCCCTTATCTGTTCAATAAGCCTTATTGAACTGATAAGGGATCGTCCCTTATTTCAAGGGACGGTTGGCAACCCTATCTGTTGGTGGCTTTTGCTAACTTGCTGCTAACAGTATGTTTCCCTTTTCCACTGATTGAATGGAAGAAGGTTTAAAAAACCCAGTTAGCTTGGGAATTTTTTTAACGACTTCACAAATGTTTTTTTTTTCTCTTTTCGTTTTTGTGATCTACTGGCCTGCTTTCGTAACTCCAACATTTTCGCTTCTAACAATAACAAGTAAAATCAGCACATGTAAGTAGCTACGTATATTCACCGAAGACGTAGCCTAAATATGACTTTGCAAACCCATTGCACGAATCTGATCAAACTACCGGTAGCCTATGTATGTTTTTTGCTTTTTGTTAATAAATGAATGGATGAATGAATGAATGAATAAATAAAATGAATCTGACCGGACAACCTATTAACAACAAAAACAATATTTCAAGTGAATTAGTCACTCACTGGCAAATTACAACATTATATTCTGGCCAATCGAGGCCCCTGATCAGTCGAGGCCCTGGTTTTCAGCCATAGACTGTATAAAAATAGGTTTTCAGCCCATGTAAGCCTGTGCATTAAAGTACCCCTGATGATCACATTTTCACGTCATATTGATAGGCTAATCATTTAAGTGAAGATAGCCTATGCGTGATTTGTTTTTTTCTATCGGCATGGCAGCCAACACACATATAATTTATAACATTTTAATTGACATTAACAGAGTGTGACAGTGTGTCCAGAAATGCTCTGTGAGTCCGTGATGATTCTTCAGCTTGATTGCCGCTTCACTGACAGGACAACACGTTGATAATTGCCAAGTAACCAACTAATGTTAGTACAGGTAGTAACCATACAGCAATCGGCTACACGCAGCCTACCAGCTTACTTGTAGTTACCTCCTCCGCAGTAGGCAGTAGCCTAGTGGACTGAGTGAGTGAACTCGACCTCAAATCCTCTATCGCTAGCATTTATATTTAATAGCCTACATTATTTTAATTGTCATGTCCGGCCTTCCCCAGCCTTACACACCCTCCGCCTATGGACATGGGTCTAAACTAGGTCAATTTGGCTGCGTATACTTGGGGACTCAACTCACCATATGTTTATTATCTGTGTTTATTATCTAGATCACCGCCAATATTAGGAATTTGTTTTTTCTTTGGTTCTGCTGTATGGGATGAAATGCAAATGTCCAAAAATTAAGGAAAATACTGCATAAACAGTGGTTGTGCGTGGTTTTTTTCCTGCCTTCTTTCTCTTTTTTTCCACTTATGCGTAGGTTTTTAATTGTGGATTGTTGTTTTTAACTACTGGATTGTGATCAGAGGATGCTGAATCAGAAAATAGATCACTCCCAGATCCCTCAGACGAGTCATCAATGTAATCATCTGCCATATTTCGTGTCGAGTAGAATATTTGCGTGTACAGATATGGCGGTCGATCGGACGCAGCTAGACGTTCGTTCTTGAGATAACGTCACAGGGATTACGTAGTCGAGTCAGGCTTTTTTCCAAGATTTTTAGGGGCGTTCCCATCCAAGATGATTTTTTCAATATAACTTGTTAGGAAATTTTCGTGACTGAAAATCATTGACATTTTGGATTTGCCATTCAAAACTGGCAGTGGTCCTTTAATTGTGTGATGTTAGAGGCTTCCTTGAATGCACAACTCGGTTCAAGTACCCCCAAAGCATTTTGATAGGATTTAGGTCTGGCCATTCCATAACCCTCCATTTCTTCTTTGGAGTCATTCTGTAGAATATTTGCTTGTATGCTTAGGATCATTCTCCTGTTGAAGGATCCAGGACCTTTTCAGCTTCAGCATCTGAACTGATGGCCTCACATTCTAATCAAGCATGGTCTGGTATAAAGTTTAATTCATGGTTGAATCTTTTATGGTAAGTTTACCAGGCCCTGATGCAGCAAAGCAGCCCCAAACCATAAGGTTATAAGGTATATAAGGCCCACTCCACCATGTTTCACTGTTGGAATGGGGTACTTCTGCTCAAATGCAGTGTTACATCTTCGCCAAACATGACGTTTTGCATTGCGCCCAAAAAGCTAAAATTTTGACTCATCAGTCCAGAGGTACATTTTCCCAGTAGTTTTGAATTTTATCCAGATGTTGTTGAGTTCAGTCGTGCTTTTACATTCTTTTTGGAGAGTAGGGGCTTCTTCCTTCCTATCCTCCCATGTAGGCCGTTTGTGCAATTTATTTCTGATTGTTGACTCATGCACTTTCATGTTAACTGTGGCAAGTGAAGTCTGTCGGTCTTTAGATGTTACCGTTGGGTTCTTGGAGACTTCTAGGAGCATCTTTCGGTCAGCTCTTGGGGTGAATCTGGTGGGACGGTCTGTCCTGCGTAGATTTCCTGTGATGTGGAATTTTCTCCATTTGGATATGATGCGTCAAACAATTGAATCATGTACTTCAAACTGCTTTGAATGTACTTTGAAATGGCTATGTTAGCACACACATCGATGGTTAGGTCCAAACCAGACCAATTGTTTGTTTTTATGTAAGCATATAACTTACCAATTATTATTCCTAATATCTAATTGGACAATCATTTACACCTGTTTTGTGCACCAGACATCAATTTTAATCAATATATTTGATAGTAAAGGTTGGGGTGTACTTACTTTTTCCTCATGAGGAATTTGCATTTATATTCATTTCAATTGCTTAGGTGATTCCAAAGTTTACTTTATTAGCATCATTTGTTGAATTAGTTTACCTTAATCAATCAATATGGTTGAAATTAAAATAAACTTGTGTCCAGATATGTCAAAAAAAGTGACTTCCATGTGAGGGTGTACTTACTTTTTCACATTACTGTATAATAACTATAAAGGCAACGTGGTCATGTGGTTCCATAAAACCCTATTCAATTTGGTTCACCGCAGTGCAATCTAGGTACCAAATTTTGATTATGTCCTGTGATGCACAATTATCCATTTTGGGTAGATTTTTGGACACCAAGGTACACCATTTCAAATTGAAGTTGAACCTTATTCACATATTTGACTGTCAGGTGTTCACTGTAAACTAGTGGTGGAACTTAACTGAGTTATGAAAATAATTCAATTTAAGGCATGATAATAAATGGTACCAGGGTCTTCTTTAATTTAAGCCATTATTATTGTTTGTGTTACATTGATATCTGTTATAAAGTTTTAAACAGAACGGTACAAAACAGACGAAAATGAGTAAAATTAAGGAGTGATGTCTGGTACCCTGTTTCTCGGTTACAACAGCAGAATGGTATCTCATTAGTATGCGTAAGCTAGGGCTGTGATAGGCCGATAGGTCCGTAGAAACGTCACAAGAAAACTTGTGAGGGTAGTAGGATATGACACCACAAAACTGTGGGTAGCCACTAAATATCAGATAACGTTAAAAAGTCAGTAACGTTAGCTAACAGGTATAGTTACTTGTGGTAAGCTAATGCTAGTTTGATGATATTACTGTGCCTAATGTTTTAACGTAGCTGCTAAAATTAGTTAGCAAGCTATCGATGTATGATATATGTTTGTTTTATTCGATGTTGTTGAAGGCCCCCGAGAGCTGCTGCACAGCTGCTAAGGCACCTGCTTAACCTCCTGTTGTCATTTCCGTCTTAGTTCACGTAAATTGGCTCTAGCCGAACACGAACAGCAAGCTGTTGTAGGAAGCTACAACAGCAAATATTTCTCTAAATGTAGAATACTCGAAACCCCCGGATGATATATTACTTCTGTAGTTCTCCATTTTCTGGACTCGCAGACTCGTGGACTCAAAGGCACGTTCTTGTCAAGTCCATGAGTGCTTAGGGCTGAGCCATCGTGAAAACAGCGGCCGTGACCGAATATGATCCCTGTTCCCTGCCCCCTGTCCACTCAGACCCCTTTCTACTATGTGCCCTGTCCCCTCACTTTGCAAGCAGTGTGCGGAAAAAATCCCGCCAAACTAGTGAGGAAGTAGTTTGCAATATTTTTTTTTAATTCTTTTTTAGTTAGAATTAACAAAAATAAAAAGAGTAGTCCAAATATGTCCCGCTCTTGTTCTACAAGTTTTAGTTTTTACTTCCGGTTTACTTCCCGAAATTGTTGGATGAGTGCACAGTTCTGTGGATGAGTGTGCTCCTGAATCCCCTCCACAAAACCCTGGAAATAAGGGTTTCATCATGGTATTTTAAGTGCCCCCATTTGTGAGAAAAAGTCGCCCACTCAAAAGCCCAATTTCAATGTCCGCCCTTACACCCTCACAGACTTTGAGGCACGTTCCCGATAAGTCCGCGAAGGCTCAGGGCTGTCCCACTGTAAAATCGGCAAGTCTGTAAGGGCTCTGTCACAAACTTTTTGAGCCCTTTATGCAGACTTTCTGCAAGTCTGCAATCTTGCAGATTTTGCAGAGGGAATTACCCACAGTTCATAGCATTTGTGCGATAAAAACGGAAACGCAGCTGGAAGCGTCTCAAAAATTGTAAACAAATGATACACATGGCGGGCAGAGTTCTTTCAGTGGGTACAAACCTAAAATGAATAGTCCTAAAGCAGCGATTGTCATAAACATCTTGCATGTGAGACAGGCGTGGTCAAGGCAACATATAACATTATAAAGTGCTGTCCCATTCCTCGCATTTGTACCATTTTCAAGCCGTTGCACTCTCATGGACTCACACACTCACACTGGGCACGCATGTGACGTCACCCAAAGTCTATGGGGGCTCAGTCCTCAGGGCTCAGGGTGGACATTGAGATTGGGCCAAAAGTTTTTTGACGAAGTTGATTCAAATATGCGCCCTCAAAGGGGTTAAGGGATCGTATTCGGTCAAGGCCAGCATTTTTGGCAAGTGCTCTTATGCGGACTTCTTGCACCCTCTATCCGCCATTTTTGCAAGTCTGCATCAATGCAGACTTACCTGGCCCCAGAAATACAACATTAAAGTCTGCAAGTCCACAGTCCACGAGTCCACAAGCTCAGTATGTGATTCAGCCCAAGAGCCCTTGATGCAGCCTTCTCGTGAGTCCACAACGAACCAGACATTTCAGAAGCGCATTGCCGATAGTCCTTTGAGTTATTGTGACTTTCAACACTCTGGTCAATCTGTATTCTGTCTGCAAGAACTACTGCACAATTGAGCGTAGGAAAGTTACGTGCACAACAATGGTGAAGAAAATCTTAAAGTGGAAAGTGAAACCCAGTTAAATTGTGCATTTTCACTAACTCTTACACATTAAATAAAATAACATCTTTATGTATGATGTTCAAGAAATATGTCATGCAAATATTTTCCTGTAAGTTCCTATTTTATTGTAGCTAATCATCGGTGCTGTAAAGGCTGCAGCCTGATGAGATATGTACTGGGCAGCAGAAAGGCTTCTCAGGCAGGCTGGTAACTTTAGCTAATGATATCAAATAACAAATACAGGACCTACAGTACAGTTAACATACATTTATTAAACTTAACTCGGCACTGGGTCTTCCCAAACAGCTGTTCTGGCTAGGTAACTTATGCAGAAGATGAAATGGATATAGCCTAACATTACAAAGCAAATGTCCTCGAGCATTTGTTTTTATTTAATCTCAATATGCCATATATTGAGAGTTTACAGATCTGTACCTCTGTCGAGCTAAAGTTCAATATGAACTTTAAAATATTGTTAAATGTCAAATTATGTCAAGTGACCCTAAATCACAATTTAAAAGTAATCTCAACAACGTACGGAGATTTATAGATTTAACTTTCATTTATAAACTTTCATTCTGGCTATTCGGGGGACATCCCACAGACAATACGGCCGATGTCACCGACGTTCTACAGACAACTAAAGTAGTTGCATGTACAGTATACAATATACCTTTATAGACATTGTGGTTTGCGTTGAGACATTAATTAATATGTAACAATTAATATGTAATCAGCAACATTAAATTAGGACACAAAGATTGGTTTCCGGGGCACGGAGGAGAGGAGGAAATGAGCATGCATTTTTTGAGTATTGGGACGCACCCAGGGCCTAGGGTTCATTCCAATTGCTTATTTTCACTCCTTGCATCCTTTCCTCACTCCTTAGCTCCGCCCAACGGAGGACGCGAGGAAAGGATGCAATGTGCAAGGATGAGATACGAGGACGGAGGAATCGAGGCAACAGGAATTAGGCAAATGGAACGACCTTGCTCAATCAAGCGTCAGCGTCATATTATGCTTTTGTGCTGAACTATAATGCTTATAGCCTCTTTTTTGCTGAATAAATGTGGCTTTTGTTAGTCATAAAGAATGAGTGTCATTATGGATTAAAGCGCTTTATAATAAATGGAAAGGAACGGTAGAATTGCAGTTGTGCAGGGGTGTACCCGCGACATGGCAGATTTGGAGTGGTGTATAATTTATACACGTCACACGTTCTGATGAAAGGCTTCCGCAAAGGCTACACTTGTGTATCCTCCTTGAAGCGTCCTCCGGGAGCCTCCTCGCTCCTCAGAGGAGCATTTAGCAGTTTGGAATGTCCTAAAAGATGGTGGACCTCGATCGATTTCCAGCTCAGGTCAGGCGAGGACCGAGTAGACGAGGACGGATAAAATAAGCGATTGGAATGAACCTCTATATTCAGGAGCATACTTTTTAAGTAGTAAGCGAACATTCTGGTTGCATAAATATGACGTGCAGCTCAGAACAGCGAAATCCAGACAGCACTGATACATAGGGCCGACGTAGGCGCTCTGTCGGTTTCCATCTGTGGGAGAGAGTCACAATGTCGCATGGAGGTAGTTGCTTACCGTGGCTACGTTGCTTACCGCTGCTCTGCTATAGAATCAGATGCATCAAAAGTATCAAACAAAACATCGTATCAAGTATCAAACAAAACAGATAGTTTACACAGGCATAGAAATAAATTACTTGCAATATTTATTTCTTTGCTCTCAATCAGAAATGTTTTACTCAATAATTTTGACACAAATCTGTGTCAAAAGTATGATTTATTTTTTTTAATACTTTAGACAGAAATCTGATTCCGTGGTAAGCAACGTAGCCACAACATCCTGCCAATGGACAAACTACCTCCACGGTGCGTCGCAACTACCTCCCACAGAGAGAGCGCCTACGTTGACCCCATGTACAGTCAAGCCGGAAAGTCTGCACACCCCTTTCACCTTCTCCACGTTTTATTACGTTACAGACTTATACTACTATAGATTGAGTTCATTTTTTGCCTCAAATGTCTACACAATAGCCAATAATGACAAAGTGAAAACAGGTTTTTAGAAAATATGCAATTTTATTTTACTGACAAAAATAGGTTATTTAGGGGTTAAATATCTGTACACACCCTTAGCCTAATACTTAGTTGCTGCACCTTTGGCAGCGATTACAGCTTCAAGGCATCTTGGGAAAGAAGATACGAGCTTGGCACACTTGTTTCTGGACATTTTTGCCCATTCCTCTTGGCATATCCTTGCAAGCTCCGTCAGGTTGGATGGGGAGCATCGGTACACAGCCATTTTCAGCTCTTTCTACAGGCTCTGGCTGGGCCACTCAAGGACATGCACAGACTTTCTCCGAAGCCACTCCTTTGTTCTCTTGGCTGTGTGCTTCGAGTCGTTGTCATGTTGGAAGGTAAACCTTCGCCCCAGTCTGAGGTCCAGAGCGCTCTGGAGCAGGTTTTCTTCAAGGATCTCGGTGTACTTAGCTGCATTCATCTTTCCCTCTATCAGGACTAGTCGCCCCGTCCCCACATCATGATGCTGCCATGCTTCACTGTAGGGATGGTATTAGCCAGGTGATGAGCGGTGCCTGGTTTCCTCCAGACGTGATGCTTGGTATTCAGGCCAAAAAGTTAAATTTTGGTTTCATCAGACCAGAGAATCTTGATTCTCATGGTTTGAGAGTCCTCTAGGTGCCTTTTGGCAAACTCCAAGCGGGCTGTGATGTGCCTTTTACTAAGGAGGGGCTTCCGTCTGGCCACTCTACCATAAAGGCCTGATTGGTGGAGTGCTGCCTGGATGGTTGATCTTCTGAAAGGTTCTCCCATCTCCACAAGGATACGCTGGAGCTCTGTCAGAGTGACCCTCGGGTTCCTGCTCACCTCCCTGGCCAAGGTCTAGGAAGATTCTTGGTGGTTCCAAACTTCTTCCATTTACGAATGATGGTGGCCACTGTGCTCTTTGGGACCTGTAAAGCTGCAGAGATTTTTCCGTACCCTTCTCCAGATCTATGCCTTGACACAATCCTGTTACTGAGGTCTGCAGATAATTCCTTTGACCCCATGGCTTGGAGTTTGCTCTGACATGCACTGTCAGAGCTCTGTCAGAGTGACCCTCGGGTTCCTGCTCACCTCCCTGGCCAAGGTCTAGGAAGATTCTTGGTTGTTCCAAACTTCTTCCATTTACGAATGATGGTGGCCACTGTGCTCTTTGGGACCTGTAAAGCTGCAGAGATTTTTCCATACCCTTCTCCAGATCTATGCCTTGACACAATCCTGTTACTGAGGTCTGCAGATAATTCCTTTGACCCCATGGCTTGGAGTTTGCTCTGACATGCACCGTCAACTGTGGGACCTTATATAGGCAGGTGTTGGAAATCCCCAATCATGTCCAATCAATTGAATTTATCACAGGTGGACTCCAATTAAGTTGTAGAAACATCTCAAGCAGTATCAGTGGAAACAAAATGCACCTCAGCTCACTTTTGGGTGTCATATCAAAGGGTGTGCACACTTGTGTACATATGATATTTTACATTCTGATTTTTAATAAATTAGCACAAATGTCTAAAAACCTGTTTTCACTTTGTCATTATGGGCTATTTTGTGTAGAATGTTGAGACAAAAAATGAACTCAATCTATTGTAGAATATGTCTGTAACGTAATAAAACGTGGAGAAGGTGAAAGGGGTGTGCAGACTTTCCGGCTTGACTGTACCTGTGCTGTCAGGGAAACGACAAGTAACATGGCAGCACAAGGGTGGGACGTCTTACGACACTTCCACATTCCACAGTACAGTTGGAAAAAATAGTATGGGGCATATTTTTCACAGGCTGCATGTCACATACTAAACAGTATGCAGTATATATTTAAACAGTGCGCATATATGCTAGTAGCCTACACAGTACACAGGATGTTGTAAATTGGGCTACCATTTAATCCTGCACCAGTGCGCTTTGTCCTACATAGAAGAAATTTGTTTTGCCAACAGTGGGCAGTGTTGTGCCAGTATTGGTGATACTGTCCTTTCGGTTGGGTTTAGAGTAAGTCTGCCTGGTCTCACTTGTGTCCGCAGGTGTTCTGCACGTGTATCCAGATCTTCCAGTTTTCCAGACCTTTCCTCGACCCTGCTGAGATTGCTCTGCATGATGACCGTCACCTCGTCCACCGTTTGTTGCACCTCCTCAAAGCGACTGTTGGCATTCTCCTGGTGAAACAGGCAGAGAATCAAACTCAGGTTTCCCGGCTCAACATGACAGAGGCAGGGGGATTATAAGAGTAAAGGAAGAATGGACTCAGGTATGACAAAACCAGTTCAGAGGTATGAGTAAGAGTCTCTTACAGAAGGTGACCCCCCAGCAGCCAGAATAAGAGTGAGATTATTTCTTGACTCCACCTTTTGCTCAGAGAGCTAATCGTATAGCTTGCTGTGATTGTGGTTCCAAACACACTGCAAGCTTATTACACAGAAGTCAGAAAAGCTCTATATTATACACTCTCCACACACCCATTCTCACCAGTCAAATTAAACAGCATGTTGTTTAGGTATGTAAAAATTATTTGGATTCTATATTTGGGTATATGCTAGACAATCAGTCAGTCTAAAGTGAGTTGTGGGCACGTTTGGGACACACTGGCATAGACATTGCAGGTTGCATACAGTGATGACTCCCGAGGCACAACTGGTTCCAAAACTAAGATAATACTGTTTGATAAAAGAAAGAAGGGGAGAGGCCTTTCTGAAAACCAAGAAATGGCTCAACTTGTCAAACTGAACAAAGGTCATATCATCTACATGTATACTATGCGGTAATAAGTGTGTGTACATTTTTAATATCAAACACAGAGCAGACATACATTTAATTCAATATAAAATAATGTGAATGGCTGTCACACAACGTGGACACAATTTAAGGACGGTGTACTGTAAGGCTCACAGAACTTGTTTTGGGAACTTCAATGTTTTTGCTAAGATCCTTCATACAGTTAAACGAAGAAGTGAGAGTGTACCACCTTTCCCCTCCCCCTATTATTATTGCAGTTGCTATTTCATTTTTCTGTGACCAAATCTGCGGCACGGTTATCTGTAACCTACGCATATCTTAGTAGGGCTATAATCTGTATTTCGAATTTGAAAGGTTTGGATTTGCCTTTTATTCCTAGCGGGAGCGCAAATAAACTCCTTAATGGGCCTGGAATTTAATTGAACGGCAGAATGAAGCTCGGAATGGCCAATAGTGCTCTGTGCCAAAAAGGACCTCAGTTCAAATGCTTGCAGCACTCGCTGTGGAATGTGCATCAATACAATCTTAACAGTTTCTGAATGGGCGTCATATGTTGTTTCATTTGAGCACGGAATTTCCATGAAATATAAATTTGAAATATATGAGAAATTGATCAAAACTAATAGCATTACCAGACATGTTTCAGAGCCCCTCATCACTTTTGGAATAAGACATCAAGATAAGGTTTTCAACTTTTTAAAGTGCAGATTTTCTTCTTTAAAATGAGTATATTCAATCCTTGATGACTCAATTATAAGTTGATCAAAATAATATTTTAATGGAAATTTTTTAATGGAAGCCTGTTGGAGAGGATATGAATATATTTGAATATAAAGCCCTAAAAATCACATTCTGCATTCTCACATCAAGGCATGATTATACCAAATGAAAGCTCTGGATCTGCCCTTCAAGTACGTATACATGATGTTATGAGTTCACACGGAAATTGTGCATTATTTGGACTGCAATCAAGTCTGGCCATTACATCTACCATAAGTCAATTATCATTCAGAGCCCCCTATAACCCTAACAGAATAAGACATCAAGAAGAGGTTTTCACCTTTAGAAAGTGCAGAGCTCTCTGTTTAATATGAGTATCTCCAGTTCTTGATGACTCAATGATAAGTCAATAAAAATCATGTTTTAATGATATCAGTCTGTTGGAATGAAATGGTGTCCATTTCCTCTCCAAGCCCCAAAAATCACTTTCTGCATTCAGACATCAAGGCATGATGTATACCAAATTAAAGCTCTGGATCTGCCCTTCGAGTACGTATACATGATGTTATGAGTTCACACGGAAATTGTGCATTATTTGGACTGCAATCACGTCTGGCCATTACATCTACCATAAGTCAATTATCATCCAGAGCCCCTTATAACCCTAACAGAATAAGACATCAAGAAGAAGAGGTTTTTACCTTTAGAAAGTGCAGACCTCTTCGTTTAAGATGGGTATCTCCAGGTCTTGGTGACTCAATGATAAGTTGATCAAAATCACGTTTCAATGACATCAGTTTGTTAAGATGAAATGGTGTCCATTTCCTCTCCAAGCCCCAAAATTCATATTCCGCATTCACAAGGCATGGTATATACCAAATGAAAGCTCGCGATCTGCCCTTCGTGGACATGTATATGATCTTATGGGTTTGTACAGAAAATATCTATTATTTAATGACTGAAGACTTATATGTCCTCTTGGTGATGTATGTGTCCTAATTCCACTCCAAATCACAAAAGACTGTGTTCCTATTTACTGCCCACAAAGTGTTCCACATCAAATTAAACAGGACAAATTTATCTTTAAAAAGATTCCAATCAAACTCTGGGGTCTAACTGGCTCTAATAGTGATTCCAGTGATTTAGATATTTAGAGAAATGAATGGTCCAGTATGACTCCAGTCATGAAATAATATATTTTATTTGTGAAAACCGTAACATCATATGCATGTCCTCGAAGGGTAGATCCCGAGCTTTAATTTGGTATACACCATACATTGATGTCTGAATGCGGAATGTGATTTTTGGGGCTTGGAGAGAAAATGGACACCATTTCATTCCAACAGACTGATGTAATTAAAACATGATTTTGATTGACTTGTAGGATATCTAATATTTAGATATAAAGAAAGTACCCCCCCTTTTCTCTCTATCTCTGTCGCTCTCTGTCTCTCTCCCACTCACTGACCCCTCTTCCCCTGCCCCCCCACACCTTAACCCAATCAGGACAGGGATGCCCTTTCTGTGGAGGTATTTCTATGGGCGCGGAAGGAAAGAACTTGTGTTCGGTTTTTGGAGGTTCATCGGAGTCTTGTATCTGGGTGGTGTTTGCGGAGTGTGGAATTTTACATTTCATCCCTGGACTTTTTGAATGTTCTTCTGTCTGTTGGTTCTGGGACTTTGGTGTTAGGCATTCTGTGGATTACCTTGGGAGAAACAAGCTGTGGTCTGGTATTGTCTTTCATTCATTTCTTCTGTGACTGTAACTTGTCCATGTCTATAGCATCGATTGTTTGTTAAGGTAGTTGAACCTACGTCTTTAGTTAAGGCATTGAATACTGGTTGTAACTTAATAAATCTCATAATTTTGATCTGGTTGTAAGTTGTACATTTTGATAAAGGTTGATCCAACAGGCTGCTCTGCCTATCAATGAATTTGTCGATTTAATTGATAATTGATATCCTTAATAATCATTAACAAATTAAATCAAATAAATACATTTTAAGTGTTGGATAAGTGAGGAGTTTTAAACGTTGATGCCACTTGTGTTCGGTATTCAGAGTGCTGAACATTAAAAACGAGGGCGTTGGCTGTTAAAACTGCTGAATTCATAAAATACACATTTTACTAAATCCTCACTTCCCTGACATATTGGAGGTCCCACCGAGATAGGATTTTGAGCAGACTGTGGTAAACTACATCAATTATACAATTTCCTCTAAAATTGAATTGTGGAGATAAATTAAGTTATAACCAGACATGGATCAATCACAGAAGAGAGAGATGAGGGATGTACCAGCCATGCACTATGGTGATTGCACAGATTGTGTTACTTTTGAGGAGAAAAGGGAGTCATTCCTTAGGAGTTACCCAGGCCTCGATGGACTACTGGAGTCCCTAAATGACCTCAACTGGACACAATTAGAAGCATTGTACTCCCTTGCTCTGTTTTATGGTAGTGACAAACCAATGTTCAGCTATTTTGCTGCCGACAGTCTGCGCATCTACCTGTACCAACACCCCTGTCACCATGGACTCCACTGCATGCAAGCGCAAAAGTGGAGAGGACAGGACAGTTCCGTTTTTGTCGCACGGGGTTCCTCCATGGAAATAAAGATGCAGCCTTATTTCCAGGACATCATTGAAGCTATGTTGGAGGCCCATAAAATAGTTGAAGCCAGGCCCATACATTTTTACATTTCTCTGGGAGACAATACCCAGCAAGGAAAGGGGGCCTGCACACTGCAGGGGGTGGAATCACCCCCCATTGACCACTGCAACCAGCCAGGAGAGGATGCCTGCACACCGCAGGGGGCGGCAGTGTAGTATAATGGTTAAGGAACTGGACTTGTAACCGAAAGGTTGCAGGTTCGATTCCCAGGTAGGACACTGCCGTTGTACCCTTGAGCAAGGTACTTAACCTGAATTGCTTCAGTATATATCCAGCTGTATAAATGGATAAATGTAATAAGAAGTTGTGTAAGTCGCTCTGGATAAGAGCGTCTGCTAAATGCCTATAATGTAATGTAATGGGTGGAATCACCCCCCATTGACTACTGCAACCAGCCAGGAGAGGAGACCTGCACACCGCAGGGGGTGGAGTCATACCCCATTAACCACTCCAACCAGCCAGGAGAGGAGACCTGCACACCGCAGGGGGTGGAGTCATTCCCCATTGACCACTCCAACCAGGATGCCTGCACACCGCAGGGGGTGGAATCACCCTCCACTGACCACTCCAACCAGGCTGAGAACCCAGGACAAGACGCCACAAGCACTTACCCAAGTCATAAACACTGGGCTTCCCTTACCACGCCAGCGGCCACTAAAAGGGAGAAACCTGCCTGAGGGACTGCAGCGGTTCACACTGAGGGCTAGACGCAGGCGAAAAACACTGACTCATCTACGACATGCTGCAGCTTCATACAAGAGAGGGAGCCCGTTGTCCCCTCCCCCGTGGACGGTGTACCCAAAATCCGGATCCCAAACACACAGTGTCCTAGCCCTAGCTCCGCCTTCCAGGAAATTCACCTTCAACATATTCCTCGGCTGTCTAAGATGTGGGCAAAATAGCACACTGCGGGTCTCCGAAGGTCCCGGGCAAAACGAGCATTTGCTAACCGGACTCCGACGGTACGGGACTAGAGATGGAAAAGCCCTGGAGGAGGATGTAGGAATGAGAATATCTCCCTCTTGTCATTGGAAACATGGTCAAGTGGGAGCAATTGACAGATAACCCCCCCCCCCCCTTCCGTATGTTAATGGCCTATGTCCCTCCGCTGCCAGACAGAAGCAGTCAGCTGTTTCTCTTGGAGGTAAAACAGGCAGTACTTCCAATCACCACCCTTGGATTACCCACAGGAACCACAGCCATGAAGTCCTTTTGGTTTCCAGCGGAATGTAGTGTTGTGTGAAGGTGTCGGTCTAAATGTGTAACTCTTTCTTTGTACCTGTTTCAACAAAGGCGCTGAACAGTATGTTCGTTAGGAGGTTCTCACTATGGACCTATGTATTTGCTGTAAGTGAATGCTATTACCACTATTTGTTGACAAATAATTTAGCGTACCGATGGAATGGGTGATTGTTGGAGCCCAAGTCCAGAATATTCCTCTGACGACAGGATCCTAATGCCATTTTCACGAGTGGGACACTCAGTGATGGAACAGGAAACACATCTACCCCCCTTAAGAAGCGGATCCAGACTGCAAGGAGCAGTTCAAACCCGACCGGATCGCAGGCCAGACGGCGAAGAATCCAACAGGGTAATGGAGCTCAAAAAGGAGTGCAGAAGACATGCTGGCCTGCAAATAGTCACACAGTAGCTCCCCCAGGGGGGGAGACCGGCTCCAAAGGACTGTCTGTTGAGAGAAAAATCTGACACAACAGGGCTCCAACATCACCCTTAATCCAGCAAAACCATCCAGAGAACTTCCTCATTAGTGCTAAAAACAGGGCAAAAACAAAACAAAAAAATGGAAGAGACTTCCGGTTAACACAACAAATAGACGCATCTCTTGATGGACACTGTGGGAGGCATGGAGATGTCTCTAATCCACTACACAGCTAGAAACGAGCACAGACTGCTGGAGTCTATTCAAGGAACATATGACTGTGGTCTCAGGGCAGTAATCAAATGTGGACATTCTCTTCTTGGGATTGATTGGAATAATGCAAACCTAATTGCCTTGTAAATGTAGATCTTTGTGTCACCTATTGTAACCTACCTCCATTTAGTCCCTCTTGTTGTTCTGTAAATTTAAGTTTCCCTCATAAGAATAGGTCATGTTGGTGTGAAGGATTTATCACTTACAGTGGTGGTAATTAACCCTTCACAGAGAGGGAATGTTGGACCTCTAATTGACCATATGGCCAGTCCTCGGCCCTAGGAAACTTCAAAGGGCTAAACATCAAAACCCTGAGCAGCTTAGAGATAAGATATAGAGAACCGGCAATGGGGGTAGCTATTAGAAGTGTAAATGTTGTGTAATGTCTGTTGCTCTCACTCTCTCTTGGGTTCTCTCTCTCCCTCTCGGCCTCTCTCTGGCTCTGCCCCCCCATCCCTACCACCACCTTTTAACCTAATATCATGCCCATGTTGTTTGAGTGTAGGTGCCCCCTCAAATACTGTTCCTGGACACTTATGGACAAGTCTGCCCTATCCATGTGATTATTTAGACTGGCAATGCCGTGGATGGTAAACCCTGTCCGTAAGGTTCCCCTGCATGGACTGACAGCGGTCATAACACGCAGTGCTATCAATCAATCAATCAATCAATATTTATTTATATAGCGCATTTCACAACAAGTTGTCACAATGCACTTCACAGCAAAACCCAGCCTAAACTCCCCACAAGAGCAAGCCAAAGGCAACAGTGGCAAGGAAAAACTCCCTGGTGTAACTAGGAAGAAACCTTGGAAGGAACCAGACTCAATGGGGGAACCCATCCTCCTCTGGTCGGCTCAGGGTCTAGGGCTTAAGGACCAACATGGTCAAAACAGCCAATGTCCATGATAATACAATTTGCAGCAGCTAGATGACAGTCCAGATGTGGCGGCAGTGATGGTGGGGAACCGGGCGCCGATGGCGGCGGGAGCAGCTGGCAGCGGTGGTAAGGAGGGAGGGGCAAGCGGCAACGGACAGGAAGCCGGACAGCAGCTCTCGAGATGCGGGGCATAAGCCCCGCCGGCAGAATGTGAAAAAAAGAGAGAGAGAAAACAGTTAGGGGAGTGTAATAGAGCAGCAGGAGCACCAACTGGAGGGGTGGGGGGTGGGGAAGGGGTGGGAGGGTGGGGAAGGGGTGGGAGGGTTGGGCAAGTGCCCCCGCCAGGAGTAATCTATGGCTGCATAGCTATGAAGACAGAGTTTGAGGACTCCCACAGTCTTCTCCTGCCATTCCCTAAAGGACACCCACAGACACAAGGCAAACAAGTGCAACCGGTCCCACACCCTGCCGCGGGAAGCTAGCCTAAGCAACTGCCGTCAGCAGTCCACCCAATTGGATCCAGGCTAAAGGAGCCAAAATGGATTCCGACAGGGAAAGAGGCGCTTCCCCGCCCGTCAGAAGAGAGGTCCTGACTGCACTTTGCCACCTGTGGATCGTCCAGCTTCCTGTCACAGGAGACAGAGCCCCCGCACGCCGTGCAGAACTGGTAGAGACACTGTGGAGTAGGTTGCATTTCACTCACGCAATTGCAACATTAATGGGAAAAAAAGCACTGCATGTTACCCAAAGTCCAGGGAGCTCTTGTCCCTTGCCAGTCTACATACCCTGACACTGGAGAAGGAAGAGACTGAACCAGGGTGTCATAACAGCAGAGGCACAAAAGAGTGTCTAACAGAGACATGCCTCCTCACCACACATACATACGTCATGGGACGTCAATGTGTCCATATATCTGCTGGCCAGCAGATCACAACGGGACTACTAAACTGACCATGGTCTAATTGTTTTAAAGATGGTTGGTGAACCATTTGGACAGTTGTTTTTGTTGTTAGCAGGTAACTGCATCTTCAATGTTCATATGTGTAATGTGATTCCTACTTGGTGATGTAAGAATAGGTTTTTAGCAGGTGCATGCACTTATTCTTACAAGAGAGGGAATGTAGGATATCTAATATTTAGATATAAAGAAAGTATCCCCCCCCCCCCTTTTCTCTCTATCTCTGTCGCTCTCTGTCTCTCTCCCACTCACTGACCCCTCTTCCCCCGCCCCCCACACCTTAACCCAATCAGGACAGGGATGCCCTTTCTGTGGAGGTATTTCTATGGGCGCGGAAGGAAAGAACTTGTGTTCGGTTTTTGGAGTTTCATCAGTGTCTTGTATCTGGGTAGTGTTTGCGGAGTGTGGAATTTTACATTTCATGTTCTTCTGTCTGTTGGTTCTGGGTGGATACATTAGTAGGGAAACATCCATTGGGTTCTGGCAGCTTTGTTTTACACATTCTGCAGCATTTGGGCTGTATACTATGTGTTCTGGAATCACAGTGGTAGCAGGCCTCTTCGATCGTTTGAACACTCGATCTTTATTTTTGACCACCTCCAGCTTTGCCCTTGGCTCTTCTGGCTGGCTCCTCTGGTGGCTAGAGGCCCTTGGGTCTTCTGGCTGGCCCTTCTGGCTTGTAGAGGCCCTTGGCTCTTCTGGTTGGACACTTTGGCAGGTAGAGGCCCTTGGCTCTTCATTGTTATGGATGGGGGTGGGGGAGCGGGGTTGGTGGAGGTCATAATCACTGATAAAGTCATTCCAGTCATGATCTGTTTGCATAACTTCAGCATGTGCATTCAACAGCCTGGCTGGCAAATGGCCTGTTTCCCCCTCATAGTCCATATCTGACGCATCGCTATCACAATCACTGAGGACAGCATCTTTCTCATTGTGAGGGATAACTGCAATGTTGCATGCCTTGTCTGGGAAGTCTTCTTGATCCAACAAATCCAGAATTTTACTTAAAGTTAAACTAAAAGAAAGAACAGTAGAAAGTTAGGTAGATCAAGAACTATGTAGGCCTATGTGTATACAGTAAGTCAATGCAGTCACCCAGTGGATACGTGTCATATCACACGGTCCCATCTAGCAGGTAAAACGGGTATATGCACACGTCTTTGTCACTTAATTCGTGCCGAGGTAGTCACGTGAATCAAGACAAGTAGTCTCGTGCACCGCTAGTGGTAGCTAGTAGCAGTAGCTACCAGGAGCTAGCTATTCACCGTGTACACAAGCACCATCCACGTGGACACAAGGGTTAGGGGGCATGGGTCAGGTAGCTAGCCTTTCATAGAGCCGCTTTACCCAAAACTGGAAGTGTGTGGTATGACATGTATCGACTGTGATGTTATGTTGATATAAGTATGTAGGCCTATATACCTAGATGCACTGTGTTATCCCGCCGGTCACTATTGTTGCCGTCAACATGTTTACTCATTCTATGACCACACTGAACAAAGTTGAGTAATTGCAAATGCATATATCAATACTAGACACCTTAAACATGATGTGTACCAAAAATCTTTGTCCTATCTTTATGTTAACATACTTTACTAACTTTTTGTTTGGGTGCTTTGATGCTGCCATCCTCTTCTCATGGCGCACACAGGAAGTAAACAGCTCTGGTCATGTGACAATTTACACTAAACATGTGACACTGCACATATTTCATTGAGACCATTTATTATTTCAATATTTTTCTGGAAATGCATTGATACATCATTCAGTAACAATTTTAGAGCCTTATAACTGAAAATATTTTTACGGTCACAATGATTAAATGGGTTAAAATCCAAAGAGAAAAAAGCACGCACAGCATTAAAGTAAGCAGCCTATAGTAAAAATTAAAAAAATAACTTTATAATGTTGAAATGCATTTATATTACAAATGTAAAATGACATATCATTAATAAACATAACATATGCGTATTCTTCGTAGCTACACACCACATATCAAATTAGCTATAGGGCGAAGGGGCATTTCAGTGAAGCGTCGCGGGTAGGCTAAATGACGAAAAGGTCACAACAATCCGATTTGCGTGTGAACTAAAGAAAATGAAAGCACATTTGTCGTAGGCTATTCTCTCTACGGCTAAGCGTTTTTCAGGGAATCGCTTACCATTCTGTCGCAGGATTTGTAATTCGCTTCCCTTTTTGAAAAAAAAATAAAAAATCACCGTCACAAAGTCCGGTAGCCTACGTTAGATGTTTATAATACAAGTAGCCAAACACTTCTTTATCACCGACGTCTCGCTCTCTTTTCTGGCTGAGACATTTCACTGTTCTCTCACTTTCAATATCCAACTGAAAGTTGAATGCCCACGCCCATATGTCAGGTATTGACAACCAGGTAGCCTAGGCAAGGTGAATAACGACCGAAAATAAATATTTTTGTAATTGCCATAGCCTAGGATCAAATTACTGGCTCTACCTGAAGATGTAAACCTCGGTCAAGCTATCCACTCTTTAAAAATGCACGGTCAAACTATCCGCTCGTCAAATTTGTGTGCAGCTACATTGTGTACAGTGGTAGTCTGGGAAGCACAACGTCTTTTGGTAACGCACTCGTCAGAAAAAGACGGAAAGAGCGATTTCTCGCCACTTGACGCCTGATAAAAATGTGTAGTGCCGTCTTTTTAACTACCATTTCGAAAATCTAATAATATAGTAGGAAAGTAATGTAATATAGGCTACTGCAGCCTACGTACGTGTGATTGAAATATTTTAAAATAATTAGCTACTCCAGAGTCACACATATTAGCTACACTAAAATTGTAGCCTATTAGGCTGAACCAGACAAACTGTGCACACCAAACATGAAAATGTTCCACAGCAGCAATTTGGAGACCTGGAGAAATTACCAGTTAATGTGGTTATAATTGTCTAAAGGGAAAAACGTATTTCAAGAGATTTACCAATAATACGTCCACAATGGGTACGTTTACATGCACAGCAGTATCCGATTACTGGAAATGACCAGCTTACGCCAGTATTTAACTTATTGCGTTCACATGGACATAAGAAATGTGATTACTCCAAAAGCCGCGTTTACATGATTCTCTCCATAATGGAGTAGGGTGTATCTGCAGTAGTGTTGTGTCGTTCGCGAACGATTCGTTCAAAAGGCCGAATCTTTTGGGTGAACGAACTGAACTGAATCACTTACTGAAAAGATCCGTTCATTTCTCAGTTCAGTTGAGCTCTCGAACTGATCTGATCAGCAGCGAGCGTGCAGGGAGGGGGAGGGACTGCCGCGAGCGAACGTGATTCGTCCCCTGCGAACCAGTTCTGCTGTGCTGAACGAATCATTCACGGGCGGGCGGGCGCCGAGCGAGGCAGCGAGCGTGCAGAGTGGACTTCTGATTCGTTCACTGAATTTTTAAAGTATATTTCATATTTGGTCGCATATCCTTTACATGCTGTTACTTCCTGAAGTCTGTGACCATCAACATCAAAAAACTGTCGATATCTTATTTTCAGGTACTGTTACAAGCTATACTATAACCTCTCTGCATTTGAATGGATCTCTATGGAAATTGGGGGGTGAGACTAGATTCAGCTGTAAATTACACTGGTACAGTATGGAACACATGGCTGGCTAAATGGCTGTAAGTTATCAAGGGTCTGAGCTATCAAACGAGCCCCAAACCATCACTCTGTTGCCAGATATGGAGTAGATGTGGATGGATCACTGCAAGGGTTATTTCTCCGGACTCATTTTACTATAGAACTCTATGGGGAAAAAAGTCAGGAGAAACAACCCTTAAAGTGATTCATCCACATCTACTCCATATCTGGCAACAGAGTGATGGTTTGGGGCTCGTTTGATAGCTCAGACCCTTGATAACTTACAGCCATTTAGCCAGCCATGTGTTCCATACTGTACCAGTGTAATTTACAGCTGAATCTAGTCTCACCCCCCAATTTCCATAGAGATCCATTCAAATGCAGAGAGGTTATAGTATCGCTTGTAACAGTACCTGAAAATAAGATATCGACAGTTTTTTGATGTTGATGGTCACAGACTTCAGGAAGTAACAGCATGTAAAGGATATGCGACCAAATATGAAATATGATACTTTAAAAATACGTTAAAGCAAAGGGTATGAATACTTATGTAAATGAGAAATTTTATTTTTTTATTTTTAATAAATTTGCAAAAATCTCAAAAAAACTTTTTTCACATTGTCATTATGGGGTGTTGTGTGTAGAATTTTGAGGGAAAAAATTAATTTAATCAATTTTGGAATAAGGCTGTAACAGAACAAAATGTGGAAAAAGTGAAGCGCTTTGAATACTTTCCGGATGCACTGTAGATCTGTTTGATAATGTCTAGCTCAGGAAAGGCTAAAGTAATCTTGTGTGCATTTAACCTCCTGCTATCCTCAAATTTACATTAGGTTTCCTTGAGGTCAATTTGACCCCAGCAATTTAAACCTCCAGAAAATGATTAAAATGAAAATTGTAACCAAAGTTTATCAATCAATCAATCAATATTTATTTATATAGCGCATTTCACAACAAGTTGTCACAATGCACTTCACAGCAAAACAGCAAAACCCAGCCTAAACTCCCCACAAGAGCAAGACAAAGGCAACAGTGGCAAGGAAAAACTCCCTGGTGTAACTAGGAAGAAACCTTGGAAGGAACCAGACTCAATGTGGGAACCCATCCTCCTCTGGTCGGCGCAGGGTCTAGGGCTTAAGGACCAACATGGTCAAAACAGCCAATGTCCATGATAATATAATTTGCAGCAGCTAGATGACAGTCCAGATGTGGCGGCAGTGATGGTGGGGAACCGGGCGCCGATGGCGGCGGGAGCAGCTGGCAGCGGTGGTAAGGAGGGAGGGGCAAGCGGCAACGGACAGGAAGCCGGACAGCAACTCTCGAGATGCGGGGCATAAGCCCCGCCGGCAGAATGTAAAAAAAGAGAGAGAGAAAACAGTTAGGGGAAGTGTAATAGAGCAGCAGGAGCACCAACTGGAGGGGTGGGGGGTGGGGAAGGGGTGGGAGGGTTGGACAAGTGCCCCTGCCAGGAGTAATCTATGGCTGCATAGCTATGAAGACAGAGTTTGAGAAACCATGCAGTCATGAGAGGGAAAACAATCCTACCCACCTATCAAGAGCCAGCCCAGGAAGATGGGGTCACAGCTGTTGACAGGTGACAGTAAGGAAAGGATGCCACCCCACATTACTCTATGGCTAAATGCTTCTCTGGTCCTGTCTCCAGACTATAGCTCATTATAAACTTGATCATAGACAGCCGATTCTGTTACCATCACCGATAACAATGGAGAAAGTCCAAGGTCCATCACGCGACACTTATTGGCACAGATTATAATCTTGTACTCTAGAGTATTACCATCAACGAGCACTATTGACTGATGGGGAATTCCCCCATCATGCAACGGATTTACGTAACGTTGTCATAAAATTTCCCGCGACTTTTTGTGTTTTTAATCAAGTCGGAGATTTTTTACGGTAAGATAAGACATTTTATGACAGTTCGTGATTCCCGTACCCCACCCCCAACCCCTAAACATAACCTCACAGGAGTTCATGTAACTCGGGCTCATGCCCGAACTGTTAAGATAGTAAAATGCATTAATCGTCATAGGCTGTGGGACGTTGCATGATGGGGGAATTCCCCATCAGTCAATAGTGCTCGTTGATGGTAATACTCTAGAGTACAAGATTATAATCTGTGCCAATAAGTGTCGTGTGATGGACCTTGGACTTTCTCCATTGTTATCGGTGATGGTAACAGAATCGGGTGCCGGGACGCAGGCCTGTGCGCCCCGGACCCTCCTACCGTTTTCTGATTAGTTCTCATGGTTTAGGATAGTATTTAATTGGACGCAGCAGCACGTGTATCACTCCGCGAGCACTAGGGCACGGAATTCGAGTGGAATAATGGCGTCTTCGAGTAGAACACAAAACGAAGAAAATTCGGTTGTTTCTTTGCAAAAAAGAACCTTTTTCAAGGCGTTCATTTGAAGAAAAGAAAAGAGTGAAGGAGCTTGGACCACAGCGACTTTATTTGGACATTCACCAGCAAGCAAGTGATCGCGGTCGGGTTTATACACGGAGCTTCTCTCGCTCGTGTTACGACAAACGGAGTTGGCTAGCTGGATGTGTTGTGGGTAATGCATTATATTGCTTTCCCTGTTTGCTATTTCAAACTGCTGGCACCGAACCGTTATGGACAACAACGGGGGTACGGGACCCTCATCACCACACCCATGACCACAGCAGAAGCTGAGAGGTGCTTCTCAACCTTGAAAAGGATTAAAACTTTTCTCAGAAACACCATGACCCAGGACAGGCTGAATGCATTGGCCATGCTGTCAATGGAAAAGAGACTGGTGACTGAAATGACTGACTTTAACCAGAAAGTCATTGAGAAATTTGCAGGACTGAAAGAAAGAAGGGCAAAATTTATGTTCAAGTAGTGGTTTTAGGCTACATTAGTGTGTTGTAATGGGCCAATTCATCTTTAGTGTTGGTGTCAGTGCTGCCAGGATGTTTAGATATGTAGCCTAATTAACATGTCTTTGTCCCAAAATGTTAATGTGAATTAAACTGTCTTATGCAACTGAGACACAAGATTGCTTATTTTTTTCCTGTTTAAAGTCAAAAGTCAGATGTATTTCCCTTTTTTATTTATAAACAAATGCCCAAAATTTTTCTGACACTAAGACCATGCTAGCGCCCCAACCTATATTTTGATCACCAGCCGCCACTGTCATAGAGGTGCGTTTTTTAATCTAGACTTAAATATTGAGACAGTGTCTGATTCCCTTATAAATTTTGGCACGGTGTTCCACAGTAGTGGCGCTCTGTAGGAGAAAGCTCTACCACCCGTCAAGTTTTTAGATATTCTTGGGACTACTAGGTAGCCTGCGTCTTGGGAACGGAGTGATCTTTTTGGCTTATATGGTAAAAGCAGATTACATATATACACTGGCGCAAGTCCATTTAAGGCTTTAAAGGTCAGAAGCAAAACCTTAAAGTCTATCCTAAACTTAATTGGTAGCCAATGAAGCGATGCTAGTACTGGGGTAATATGCTCACATTTTTTAGTTCTAGTTAAAATACGAGCGGCTGCATTCTGCACAAGCTGGAGATTATTTAGCAAGGACTTAGGGCAGCCAGATAGCAGGGCATTACAGTAATCTAGCCTAGACGTAACAAAAGCATGGATCAGTTTCTCTGCGTCCCCTATTGATAGGAAGTGCCTTATTTTAGCTATGTTTCTTAACTGAAAGAAAGCTACTCTAGATATGGTTTTTATGTGCGCGCTAAAGGTTAGATCTGGGTCTATAGTAACACCTAGGTCTTTCACAGCTGAGTTTGGAACAACTAAACAACCATCGAAATTAATTTTTATTTATGTTTATGTGTCAGGTAGGCCTACTTTACAAAAAAATAAGTTAGAAAAAATATACCCATGGGGTGCATGGGGACCCTTCCTACTACATCACACTACCAGTATACCCAAGCTGGTCTCCCAGCAAGACCATCACATTACCAGCTTAGTGAACATCACTTCCCAGCATAGACCAGCATCAGGTCTTCTGATGCTGGGCTTCTCTGTATACTACACGTTCACAAGAAAAGATTTGGGGAGACTGCATTCTCATTTTGTGCACCCAAATTGTGGAATGCACTGCCAGCTTTCATCAGGGATGCAACCTCAGCAAACATTTTCAAATCAACACTCAAAACTCATTGTTCCAATATTGCTTTTCTTCCCTGATTGCTGCTATGTTTTCTCTTGTCATCCCTTACCCTAACCTGGGTTCGTATCCCTTTCCCTGATTGCTGCTATGTTTTCTCCTGTATTTAGTATCCTTAGTATTTTAGTACACCACTATGTCCTGTGTATCTTGTGTATTTGCACCATATTATGTGAATGTTATGTGTATCTTGTATATTGCACCATATATGTATGACTGTTGCTATGTTTACTCTTGCATTTTAGTATTTATACTGTGTACCTTGTGTAGGCTACCTTGTGTATAGTTGTGTATACCTTCTGTATCATTGCTGCTTGTGACATTTGTTGTAACCAGGGGCACCATTGTAAATGAGACCTTGGTCTCAATGGGTTTCCCCTGGATAAATAAATGTTAAATAAAAATGAATGTATTAATAATTTCTGAATGTATATCTTTGAATGTTAGTTGATGAATACATGTATATATGCAAACTAATACATACAGAAGGACATAGAATATCTATTAATGCGATGTTAATACTAAATAAACTAAATAAAGAATCTGGAAACCCAAATTCGGTCCATCCGCATGCGCACTAGTGCTTAGCCCCGCCCAGCAAGCTGTAAGCCCCTCAAGCCCCGCCCAGCAAGCTGTAAGCCCCTCAAGCCCCGCCCAGCAAGCTGTAAGCCCCTCAAGCCCCGCCCAGTTCTGCAGGAATCCCCTGTTGGGGGTGGCCATAATCGGCTCTGTGGAAAATGTAGCTACTAACTGCTTCCCGTTGTAAGGACAAAAATGATCCGCCCATCAAAAATTTACGTTAGTAGGCTATTATTATTATTATAGCTAGTAATTATTATAGCTACTTATTTATAGCTAATTGCTAGTAGTGGTTGATTTATATTATTGTACTAGCTAGCTTTACCGATCTCTAAATCTGGCGACTTTCCCGAAAATTTCAGTTATTTAATGTGCTAGCCACAAACTAGCTAGTACAAACACAAGCACGTAACACTGAACAATATATTTTCACCGGTGAAATGCAAATTTAATAATAAAATTCTGGAAGTGAGATGCTGAAGGAACCCTAGGCATAGCAAATGTTGACGGGTGGAATCATTTTGACGTTACACCGCCTCTTCTGCCTGACATGCGTAGTTTTGAAAAGCCGAAAGAAACCAGAGAAAGGTGTTTACATACTCCAAAAAATCGAAAGTTTGGCCAAAAAACCAGGGGTGTTAATCGGGTTTCGAAAACACGGATTATGACCTTACATTATCGGATAAAGGTGTTTACATGACCATTTCAGTAACCAGAGTATTGCCATAACCTGGTTCAGATCGGAGTATTAGTGTGCATGTCTCTGCATTTGTGCTGACAAAGAACCAGACTATGTATACTAAATAAGAAAACGTTTTACTGTACTATTTTGGAGATATGACGACCAAAGGTGATTATAACGGTAGATAGGAATATATGACAGTACTATCTTTGGGAGCCCATTACCCTGGGGTTTTTCATAATTAGTCCAAACATTGAACTGATTGTTGACAGACAAAGCCCAGACTATATGCATGCCAAGTATAAAGAGAGGTTTAACTGTGGACATTCTGAGATATGACTATGGTCTTTATAACTGTACGCGGGCATATATGTAAACATTAACTTTGAGAGAGCATTACACAGGCTTTTCCCATAATTAGAAATTTCAACTGATTGATGATTATCAAGATCCAATCTATATGGCAACCAAGTATGAAGCAGTTTTACTGTGAAAGGTTTGAGATATGACCATGTATGTTCATTATTGCTGTAAATGGGTGTATATGGCAATACTATTTTGAGAGTCCACTAAACAGGATTTTCCCATAATTAGTTAGAAATGTAAACTGACTGATGATTAGCAAGGCGTAATCTATAGGTCTGCCAAGTATGAAGACATTCTACTGTGGAAATCTTGAGATATGACCATTTCTGTTCATTATTGCTGTATATGGGTATATGGCAAAACTATCATTGACAGACCATTACACAGAATATTCCCATACTTACTCATGAAGCTCAAGTGACTGACATTTAGCTAGGCCCATTCTATAGGTCTGCCAAGTATGAAGCAGATTTACTGTGTAAATTTTGAGATATGCCCAATTATGTTCATTATTATTGTATATGGGTGTATATGGCAACACTAACATTGACAGGCATTACACAGGATTTTCCCATAATTACTTATGAAGGTCAACTGACTGACAATTAGCAAAATCCATTCTATATTAGGGGTGGGAATCGCCGAGTAACTCACGATACGATACTATCACGATACGTTGCCCACGATAACGATGGTATCACGATACAGCGATTCTCGATACATTGCAAGACAATTCATCTACAATACATCAAGATATCTGTGTTACTGAAGAAGAAAAAATACCACAAAAGGCAAAAAGCAGGAATTATGTATTTATTCACTACATTGTGGTGTCAGTTTCACAGAATTTGACAACAGATGAAACGATGTATACCATATTTCAACGACAACATATTTCTATTTTTTATCTGCATTTATTTATTCATCCCCCTTTCTCTATTGTAAATGATCGTTCTTGGTGTAAATGTCTGTTTGTGAATTGTAGAGAAATCTGTAGCAGCAGTGAACATTTTAAAACTTTACAACAAAGTATAAACATATCCTTTCTGTAATTATTTGTCAACTGTTTAAAACATTCATTGAAATATGTTGTTCCATGAGCCGAGGCCATTTTTGTTATTTGACATTTAAAATTTGAATGACCACAATCTCTTCACATGCTAAGATGAAAAAACACAGGGCCAAGTTACATTAAATAATTTAGGAAAGTTTGGATAGCATTGCTTTGGAATAGAGCTAGTTTAATTAGTGTGAGCTACAATAGGCAATATTGTTAGTTGTAACTTGGCCACATTTTGATATCAATACTTTTAAAGGCAGGCCTAGTTTTTGCAATTTCGAATTAAGGACTCACATTGCTTTGCAGGCTATGCGTGAGTAACTTGGCATTTTTTGGTGAGATAATAACCATAACATAAGTAGCCTAATGTATTTAAATAAGTTTTTTTTTTGTTTTTTTTAAACGTACAAAAGAGTGTGTGTTTCTACACAGTAACAGCAACGTATTTTAGCCCTAAGTGCGATAATTGGTCGCTGTGGAAATGTGGACTGTACGGGAATTTGGCGAAATGTAACAAGATAAACTCTTCACGGTTTTCCTAAACATATTTATACGAGAGATTTTGGAGAAAGAAAATGAGGTATCTTCTAAATCGAAAGTGCATCAGGTACAAACATGCTTTTACTATGTTTTTTTCAAATATTATTGTTTCTATACGTGAACATGATTTTCTTAGCGTGTATAAACGGTGCATTTTATGCATTTTACAGTCTGGCTGTGGCGAATCGGTTTAGAGCGCCTGCATGGTTTAATAAAAAATATCGATATTTGGCCAGTGTATCGATAACGTATCGCAAGAAGAAGTATGACGATATATTCCAGTATCGATATTTTGTCCCACCCCTATTCTATATGTCTGCCAAGTATGAAGACATAATACTGTGTAAATTTTAAATTGTACAGCCGGTCGTTAAACTCTGATGTCATTCCAAAGTTTATAGATATGCTTCCGGAATCATTCCTTTCAAACAAAGAAAATACCACTGAAGTATCGCTGGATGAATTGACTAACCAGTTAAGTTTAATTCTCAGAAGCACCCTTGATATGGTTGCCCCTCTAAAAAGAAAGTTTTGTCGGAAAAACCGTACTCCCTGGTACAATGACACTACCCGTGCCCTGAAGCAGTCCACAAGAAAACTGGAGCGAAAATGGCGGTCAGCTAAACTAGAAGTATTTCGTCTTGCATGGAAAGATAGCCTCCTCCAGTACAAGCAAGCTCTTGCATCAGCTAGATCTGACTTTTTCTCTAAATTAATTGAACAAAACAAATGCAACCCAAAATTTTTGTTTAGCACTGTGGACAATTTGACTAAAAAACATCATCAGAATTTTCATCTTACCCCAGCGTTTACAGCAGTAATGATTTCATGAATTTTTTCAATCAGAAGATTGAAGCTATTAGAGACCAGATCTCCAAATTGCCTCCTCCTCTAGGCATCACTCCTCCCATAATCAATGAACAGCCCAGATCTTGGTCAACACAGGAAGATGTATCAACAGTGGCACTAAACTGTTTTAGGCCAATTGACATGGAGGAGCTGTCTAAACTGGTTATGTCCTCAAAACCGACTACCTGTCTATTCGACCCAATCCCTACAAAATTAGTTAAAGAACTTTTCCCCATACTAGGCCAGCATATGTTAAAAATCATTAACACATCCTTAGTAGCAGGATATGTACCAGAGCCACTAAAAATGGCGGTTATTAAGCCATTACTGAAGAAACCAAACCTTGAATCTGACAAACTGGAAAACTATAGACCCATTTCAAATCTTCCATTTCTATCAAAAATATTAGAGAAAGCTGTTGCTAAGCAACTTGGTGCATACCTTAGCTCAAACCATATCCATGAAATGTTCCAGTCAGGATTTAGACTCTACCATAGCACTGAAACGGCACTTGTTAAAGTTATTAACGATTTACTATTATCAGCCGACCAAAACTCTGTGTCTGTTCTTGTACTCCTTGACCTAAGTGCAGCTTTTGATAAAAAAGATGAGATTCTACTGAACAGACTCCAGGGCTGTGTTGGACTAAATGGTCAAACTCTTGCATGGTTCAGATACTTATACAATAGGAAGCAGTTTGTTAAATTAAAAGTATCCAGTTACTCAGTAATGAATATGGTATTCCACAAGGATCAGTGCTAGGCCCAGTACTCTTTTCATTATATATGCTACCCCTTGGTGATATTATTCGGGCACATGGGGTAGATTTTCACTGCTATGTGGATGATACGCAGATATACATTTCCATGAACCAAGGTTAATCAATTACCAAGGTCCATTCTATATGTCTGCCAAGTATGAAGACATTCTACTGTGTACATTTTGAGATATTCCCAATTATGTTCATTATTGTTGTATATGGGTGTATATGGCAACACTAACATTGACGGGCATTACACAGGATTTTCCCATAATTACTTACAAAGGTCAACTGACTGACAATTAGCAAGGTCCATTCTATATGTCTGCCAAGTATGAAGACATTCTACTGTGTAACTTTTGAGATATGCCCAATTATGTTCATTATTGTTGCATATGGGTGTATATGGCAACACTAACATTGACAGGCATTACACTGAATTTTCCCATAATTACTCATGAAGCTCAACTGACTGACAATTACCAAGGTCCATTCTATATGCTTGCCAAGTATGAAGACATTCTACTGTGGAAATTCTGAGATATGACCATTTCTGTTCTTTATTGCTGTATATGGGTGTATATGCTTAACACTATCAGACAGACCATTACACAGGATTTTCCCATAATTAGTTACAATTCTCATATGATTGGTGACGAACAAGGCCAACCATATATGCCTACCAAGTCTGAAGCAAATATCCTTTGGCAATTCTTAGATATGACCATTCAACGTCATTAAAGGTGTATATGCACTTATATGGCAACACTACCTATGAGTAACCATTAAACAGAATTTTCCAATAATTCGTTCAAAATCTCATACTATTGGTGATGAACAAGTCCAACCTTATATGCCTGCTAGGTCTTAAGCAGTTTTACTGTAGACATTTTATGAAGTATGAAGATTTATTTTCATTATAGCGGCATATAGTGAATTTGGCAACACTCACTTTAAAGGTATACTATGTAGTTTCATTGTAAACAACTCGTTCTTTGTTTACATTCAAATTATCTCCCCAAAAAACATTGTATATGTCCTTGTGGTCTAATAAACATGTTGAATGTATTTCCTACATGGCAAAAGAAAAACTGTTCGCGTAGCTCGAAGCGTCTACGTTCGCGTAGCAATTTGCGTGAGGTATGTTTCTGCCCTTACTCATTAGCAAGATGTTTTCAGCCGAGGAGGTAACAATATCATTATAAAAATAGTGCCCATTACATTACATTAGTCATTTAGCAGACACTTTTATCCAAAGCGACATATAAGTGCATACAGAAACGTCATCGAAGTAACTACAGAACAGATAAGACAAAGCACATCCTTCCCATAACGTAGCAGCTATCGATAGCTAAGGCTATCTATTGTCGTGACAATATCTATTGTTGTTGACAATAGTCTATCATGTTTGACCAAACCTTGATCATGTAAATGGCGACTATGTTACATGCTCAAAGCATATAAGTTAGTAATCTTAGCTATTGCTCTGTAAATTTGACCACTGTTCATTTTCATAAAATAATTCTAAATCATAATTTTGTAATTCTGCTCGGTTCATTCTGTAGCCATCAACATCCAGTGGTCGCGGCCCCAGAGTAAGGGTGAGGGGCAGTCATTACATAAACATTACATTACAGTCATTTAGCAGACGCTTTTATCCAAAGCGACAATCGTGTTCGTGGTGGGCGAGGCAGGGCCAGGGGAAGAGGACAGCTTGATCAGAGTGACCGTGATAGAGTCAACAGACTCCGGAGTGGCACTTTATCACAAAATGCGAAAAATACAATCAAATCAGAAATAAATATTTTCCCAAAATAAATCAGAGATACCCTCAATTACAAAATTAAACAGACATCCAAGAACTCCCCATCCTCTTAGGAGAGGAGAGGATGTGCTGTGACCTGGCAGCACAATATACAGTCAAGCCGGAAAGTCTCCCCACCCCTTTCACCTTCTCCACGTTTTATTACGTTACAGACATATTCCAAAATTGATTAAATTCATTTTTTCCCTCAAAATTCTACACACAACACCCCATAATGACAATGTGAAAAAAGTTTTTTTGAGATTTCTGCAAATTTATTAAAAATAAAAAAATAAAATTTCTCATTTACATAAGTATTCATCACTGCAAGGGTTATTTCTCCGGACTCATTTTCCTATAGAACTCTATGGGGAAAAAAGTCAGGAGAAACAACCCTTAAAGTGATCCATCCACATCTACTCCATATCTGGCAACAGAGTGATGGTTTGGGGCTCGTTTGATAGCTCAGACCCTTGCTAACTTACAGCCATTTAGCCAGCCATGTGTTCCATACTGTACCAGTGTAATTTACAGCTGAATCTAGTCTCACCCCCCAATTTACATAGAGATCCATTCAAATGCAGAGAGGTTATAGTATCGCTTGTAACAGTACCTGAAAATAAGATATCGACAGTTTTTTGATGTTGATGGTCACAGACTTCAGGAAGTAACAGCATGTAAAGGATATGCGACCAAATATGAAATATGATACTTTAAAAATACGTTAAAGCAAAGGGTATGAATACTTATGTAAATGAGAAATTTTAGTTTTTTATTTTTAATAAATTTGCTAAAATCTCAAAAAAACTTTTTTCACATTGTCATTATGGGGTGTTGTGTGTAGATGTTTGATGCAAAAAATGAACTCAATCTATTGTAGTATAAGTCTGTAACGTAATAAAACGTGGAGAAGGTGAAAGGGTGGGGAGACTTTCCGGCTTGACTGTATAGCTGCCTGCCATCGTCTTAGGGACAGTGAGTGACAGAGATCATTATAAACCAATTAAAAAATTTTATATTTATTATATTCACTTTATAAGATCATATGTATCGTTCTCATCATCAATATTATCATATCTATTGATAATTATTATTATTTTTAATTGTACTTTTATTTTACATTATTGTTATTTCTAAATCCATAATCAAAGAAATGTTCTTGTTTTCATGTATGGTTACTGTTCATTCGTTTCTAGTCTTTGCTGTTTTGTATTGTTCAGAGTTAGATGTACAGTCAAGCCGGAAAGTCTCCCCACCCTTTCACCTTCTCCACGTTTTATTACGTTACAGACTTATACTACAATAGATTGAGTTCATTTTTTGCATCAAACATCTACACACAACACCCCATAATGACAATGTGAAAAAAGTTTTTTTGAGATTTTAGCAAATTTATTAAAAATAAAAAAATAAAATTTCTCATTTACATAAGTATTCATACCCTTTGCTTTAACGTATTTTTAAAGTATCATATTTCATATTTGGTCGCATATCCTTTACATGCTGTTACTTCCTGAAGTCTGTGACCATCAACATCAAAAAACTGTCGATATCTTATTTTCAGGTACTGTTACAAGCGATACTATGACCTCTCTGCATTTGAATGGATCTCTATGTAAATTGGGGGGTGAGACTAGATTCAGCTGTAAATTACACTGGTACAGTATGGAACACATGGCTGGCTAAATGGCTGTAAGTTAGCAAGGGTCTGAGCTATCAAACGAGCCCCAAACCATCACTCTGTTGCCAGATATGGAGTAGATGTGGATGGATCACTTTAAGGGTTGTTTCTCCTGACTTTTTTCCCCATAGAGTTCTATAGGAAAATGAGTCCGGAGAAATAACCCTTGCAGTGATCCATCCACATCTACTCCATATCTGGCAACAGAGTGATGGTTTGGGGCTCGTTTGATAACTCAGACCCTTGATAACTTACAGCCATTTAGCCAGCCATGTGTTCCATACTGTACCAGTGTAATTTACAGCTGAATCTAGTCTCACCCCCCAATTTCCATAGAGATCCATTCAAATGCAGAGAGGTTATAGTATCGCTTGTAACAGTACCTGAAAATAAGATATCGACAGTTTTTTGATGTTGATGGTCACAGACTTCAGGAAGTAACAGCATGTAAAGGATATGCGACCAAATATGAAATATGATACTTTAAAAATACGTTAAAGCAAAGGGTATGAATACTTATGTAAATGAGAAATTTTATTTTTTTATTTTTAATAAATTTGCAAAAATCTCAAAAAAACTTTTTTCACATTGTCATTATGGGGTGTTGTGTGTAGAATTTTGAGGGAAAAAATGAATTTAATCAATTTTGGAATATGTCTGTAACGTAATAAAACGTGGAGAAGGTGAAAGGGGTGGGGAGACTTTCCGGCTTGACTGTATGTCTTCGACTGTTTTAATGCAGTATGCTTTGACGATACAGATTCAATGTCTTGTCATGCCAATAAAGCGAATTGAATTGAGTTGACGGTCAGAGAAAATATGTGTGAAACGTCACCACAATGCTCGTGCATCGTCGTGCGCGTCTGAGAAGAACACGTGATAAGCAATTTTCGGGGAGCCTTTTTCTCCTACGTGCTCAATATTGCCATCTAGTGTTCTGAAACTACATAGTATACCTTTAAGAGTGTTACGTTTCTGCCATGTTCATGCCACGTTTCATGTTTAGTTATTGTCACAGTTTATTTTTCTGTTCTTGTCATGCTTGTGTTCTGTTTATGTTACGATGCAGTTTATTTAGCATACATATTTCCGTGTTTTTCTGCAGCCTTGCATTCATGCTGTTTTCCCTCTCTCTCTTGCTGTCACTCAGCCTTCCCTAATTGTTTCATTTTCCCGTGTCTATTTACTAATCTACTAACATTAGATCAGGATTGGGTAATACTAACTCTCTAACCATGTGTTCATGTTTACCTTACGTTTCTTGTGCATGTCATTTACTAATTTACTAACGCTAGGTCAGGATAGGTTTATTACTAACGATTACTAATTATCTTGTTACCTCGTCAGCTTTCCACACCTGATTCCCCTTCGCATGCTGCTCTCAAGCTAAGTGTCTGCACCTGTCTACACCTGCATATAAGCTCAGTGTTCATGTCTTGTCTTCGCGAAATTGTTGCCTGTTAGTTTACTACTGTCACTTTTGAGCGTTATCCATTGTCTGACTTTTGTTATTGATCCAAGCCTGTTTACTGACCATTGTTACTGCCTGCCTACCATTTCTACTGCCTGTTTTTGACCACGAGTTTTGCCTGCTGTCTGTTTGTACCTCTGCCCCGCGGATAGGACTTCGGTCTGACTCCTGCAACGTCCCACGACCTACGAACTCTGCTTACCCCTGAATTGTACTTCTGCTCCGCTGACAGCTACTCTGGTTTCTGAACTTGTGCATGGTGTACCGATTCCGAGACTGCCTTCTCCCTCGGTACTATACTTTGGTTTTTTGGCTGGATTTTCTGTGGATGAACTTTGCTTGTGTGACTACGATTTTTGGATTTCCCCATAATAAAGCCCTTGCGGGCATTTATTATTACGTCCGTGTTCTGAGTCGTGCATTACGGGTCCAACCCGCACACACCTGTCTCAGAACAATTTCGCCACGATGGACCCTGCTGACTCAACCGCCATGTTCCACGCTCTGCAACAACAAGGCCTCATCGTGCAGCAGCACGCCCAGGGGATTTCCGATCTCCGGGAGGAGATTAAAGAGTTGTGCGCGGAGATGAGGAGACTGGCCATTGCTGTTCAACCACGCACTCCAGAGCAACCTGCTAAGCCGCCGGCTATCCCACCCTCCCACCCCATGGGAACCTGGCAATTCCGGGAGCCACAACAGCCCCCCCCGGAGAGGTTCGTGGTGAGCCGGAGAGATGCAAGGCGTTTCTGTTACAGTGTGACTTTGTCTTCCGACAACAGCCATTGACATATCCGACTGACGAGCGACGGATTGGCTACGTGATGGGGTTACTCAAGGGGAGAGCTTTGGACTGGGCTACTGCGGTGTGGTCCGGAGGTTCATTTCCTCTCAGCTACATGGTCTTTGCGGAGGAGATCCGCAAAGTGTTCCAGCACGCCTCCAGTGACCAAGAGCCCTCACAGCAACTCATTGCCCTCCGCCAAGGCCTTAAAAGTGCCGCGGACCACTCTATTGACTTTCGGACAATCGCTGCGGCTACCCACTGGAATGACTCGGCCCTTGCGGACTTGTTCCGGGCCAGTTTGAACGGGGTGCTCCAGGACGAGTTGGCCCATCAGGAACCCATCAGGGAGTTTGACGCCCTCGTCCGAGCCGCCATTCGCCTTGATAACCGCTACAGACTTCGTCGGACGGAGAGACCGATTCCGCCCGGTCAGCCGTACCCCAGACGAGTACCTGCCTCACTGACGGAGGAGAACCAGGCTGGGGTAGTCGAACCTATGGATCTTTCCCATGCCGGAGTTAAGATCTCGCCCGAGGAACGGAGACGTCGGAGGGAGACCGGGGCATGTTTCTACTGCGGGAAGCTGGGGCATTCTCAAACACAGTGCACCGCCCGGTCCAGGAAATCCGAGTCATCCGTAGTAGTGAGGTCTTCAACCCACCAGGAGAAGATCTCCAAGAGCGATACTCGCCCTACCCTCATTGCCACAATCATGCTACCTGAGAAGGAGGTTCAAGTGAGCGTGCTCATAGACTCTGGAGCGGACGCTAACCTTATGGACGAAGTTATGGTCAGAGATCTGGACATTCCCACCCTTCCACTGCCCCACACCGTGAATGCTCGGTCATTGGACGGCAAGATATTCTACAAGATGACCCACGTCACGGAACCCGTTCAACTTATCATTTCTGGCAACCATCATGAGTTCATCCAGTTTCACATCATCCGCTCCCCCAACGACCCGCTCATTCTGGGACTACCCTGGCTTCAAGAACACAACCCCGTCATTGACTGGAAATCCCACCACATTCAAGCCTGGAGCCGTCAGTGTCACCAAGCCTGTCTTCGGTCCGCACCTGCACCTGCCGGGGGCGCACCTACCCCACCTCAAGACACCAAGCTGTCTCTTGAAAACGTGCCAGCCCCCTATCACGACCTGGGCATCGTTTTCTCCAAGACGCAAGCACAGACACTTCCTCCTCACAGACCCTATGATTGCGCGATCGAGCTGCTACCCGGTTCCACTCTTCCCTCAAGCCGACTTTACAACGTCTCCAAACCTGAAAGGGAAGCCATGGAGAAATATATTCGGGATTGCCTAGCCAACGGTCTGATTCGCCCCTCTTCATCACCTGTGGGCGCTGGATTTTTCTTCGTCCAGAAAAAAGACGGCTCGCTGCGTCCTTGTATTGACTTCAGAGAATTGAACAATATCACGGTCAAGAACAAGTACCCATTACCCCTGATTGATTCCGCATTTCACCCTCTATACGAAGCCACCATATTCTCCAAGCTGGACCTACGCAACGCCTACCACTTGGTGCGCATTCGTGAGGGGGACGAATGGAAGACCGCCTTCAACACCTCGTTAGGACACTTTGAGTACCTAGTCATGCCTTTCGGCCTTACTAACGCCCCCGCCGTCTTTCAGGCGCTAGTTAATGACGTCCTACGGGACCTATTGGGCCGCTACGTATTTGTGTATCTGGACGATATTTTGATTTACTCCACCAACATCAAGGAACACGAGGGTCACGTCATGCAGGTTCTCCAACGACTTCTGGAGAACAGACTCTATGTTAAGGCTGAGAAGTGTGTGTTCCACACCGACACGGTCGAGTTCCTGGGCTTTATCTTGGAGAGGGGACAAATCAGGGCGGATCCCAAGAAGATCCAGGCGGTCACAGACTGGCCCACGCCTGCCACTCGGAAACATCTGCAACGTTTCTTGGGATTCGCAAACTTTTACCGGAGATTCATCCGGAGCTACAGCCAGGTCGTCGCCCCTCTCACCAAGCTCACGTCTACTGCTATGCCGTTCCGCTGGAACCCTGAGGCTGAAAATGCCTTAAAAAAGATCAAGAAACTGTTCACCTCCGCTCCAATTCTGGTGCACCCCGACCCCACTCGTCAGTTTGTCGTGGAGACTGATGCGTCCGACACCGGAGTAGGGGCCGTGCTCTCTCAGGTTTCCCCCACTGACAACCTTCTACATCCCTGTGCATTCTTCTCCCGTAAGCTGTCTCCAGCAGAGAGGAATTATGACGTGGGAAACCGTGAACTACTCGCTGTCAAACTAGCACTGGAGGAGTGGAGGCATTGGTTGGAGGGCGCCGAGAAACCATTTGTGGTCTGGACCGACCATAAGAATCTGGCGTACCTACAGACAGCCAAGAGGTTGAACTCCCGCCAAGCCAGATGGGCCCTGTTCTTTGGTCGGTTCAATTTTTCTCTGACCTACCGCCCTGGTTCCAAGAATGTCAAGCCAGATGCTTTGTCCCGACAGTTCATGGCCAGTTCCGAGCGAGAGGCGCCGGAGAACATCCTCCCTGGGTCCTGCACCGTTGCTTCGGTGTCCTGGAGGATTGAGGCCATTATCAAGAAGGCGCTACGTGATGAGCCCGATCCCAGGTCCAATCCCGGTATACGCCTTTACGTTCCCTTCGCCGCCCGGACACATGTCCTCCAATGGGCTCACTCCTCCCTCATGTCCTGCCATCCCGGCTTTACCCGGACCCTGGCTGTTCTCAAGAGAAGGTTCTGGTGGAACTCCATGATCCCCGACACCAGGCGTTTCGTCAAGGCCTGTACCACCTGTGCCAGGAGCAAGGCCTCTCACCAGGCCCCAGCTGGTCTGCTCCAACCTCTGCCAGTGCCCAGTCGCCCTTGGAGCCACATCGGGGTGGATTTTGTGACCGGACTTCCCCCTTCTGAGGGCAACACCACCATCCTGACTGTGGTCGACAGGTTCAGTAAGGCGGCGCACTTCATCCCCCTGCCTGGATTGCCCACTGCCCAAGAAACCGCGGATCTACTGGTCAAAGAAGTGTTCCGGATCCATGGCATTCCCGCAGACATTGTCTCGGACCGTGGCCCCCAGTTCATCTCCCAGGTCTGGAAGGCATTCTGTTCGGCTCTCGGAGCCACCTCCAGCCTCACGTCAGGTTACCACCCCCAGTCTAACGGTCAAACCGAAAGGGCCAACCAAGACCTCGGAGCTGCTTTACGTTGTGTGTCGGCCAAGAATCCCACTTCATGGAGCAAGATGCTCACCTGGGTCGAGTATGCACACAACGCCCTGCCCTGCGCCGCTACTGGAAAGTCCCCATTCGAAGTTTCCCTCGGTTACCTACCCCCACTGTTCCCCGATCAAGAGGCCGAGATTGCTGTTCCCTCCCTTGCCACCCACATGCACCGCTGCCTCAAGATCTGGAGAGACGCCCGGGCCGCGCTATTGAGCACGGCTGAACGGAATCGTAGAGTCGCTGATCGCCACCGCACTCCAGCCCCTGAGTACAAGCCTGGCGATTCAGTTTGGCTCTCCTCTAAAGACATTCCCCTACAATCCACTTCCCACAAACTGCAACCCCGTTTCATTGGTCCCTTTAAGATTCTGAGCATAATCAATCCCACCTCTGTCAAGCTGTCTTTGCCCCCTTCCCTTAAGATTCACCCCACGTTTCATGTTTCATGCATTAAACCCTATTCCACTGACCCCCTTTGCCCTCCTGATCCCCCACCCCCTCCTCCCCGTATCATAGATAACCACCCGGCCTTCACTGTTAAGAAGCTACTGGACATTCGCAAGCGAGGCCGGGGGTTCCAGTATCTGGTGGACTGGGAGGGGTATGGCCCTGAGGAGCGTTCCTGGATCGCTCCCAGTCTTGTCATTGACAAGTCTTTGATAAGTGACTTTCACCGTGACCACCCTGATAAACTGTGTAGACCGTCAGGAGTCGGTCGTTAGGGGGGGGGTCCTGTTACGTTTCTGCCATGTTCATGCCACGTTTCATGTTTAGTTATTGTCACAGTTTATTTTTCTGTTCTTGTCATGCTTGTGTTCTGTTTATGTTACGATGCAGTTTATTTAGCATACATATTTCCGTGTTTTTCTGCAGCCTTGCATTCATGCTGTTTTCCCTCTCTCTCTTGCTGTCACTCAGCCTTCCCTAATTGTTTCATTTTCCCGTGTCTATTTACTAATCTACTAACATTAGATCAGGATTGGGTAATACTAACTCTCTAACCATGTGTTCATGTTTACCTTACGTTTCTTGTGCATGTCATTTACTAATTTACTAACGCTAGGTCAGGATAGGTTTATTACTAACGATTACTAATTATCTTGTTACCTCGTCAGCTTTCCACACCTGATTCCCCTTCGCATGCTGCTCTCAAGCTAAGTGTCTGCACCTGTCTACACCTGCATATAAGCTCAGTGTTCATGTCTTGTCTTCGCGAAATTGTTGCCTGTTAGTTTACTACTGTCACTTTTGAGCGTTATCCATTGTCTGACTTTTGTTATTGATCCAAGCCTGTTTACTGACCATTGTTACTGCCTGCCTACCATTTCTACTGCCTGTTTTTGACCACGAGTTTTGCCTGCTGTCTGTTTGTACCTCTGCCCCGCGGATAGGACTTCGGTCTGACTCCTGCAACGTCCCACGACCTACGAACTCTGCTTACCCCTGAATTTTACTTCTGCTCCGCTGACAGCTACTCTGGTTTCTGAACTTGTGCATGGTGTACCGATTCCGAGACTGCCTTCTCCCTCGGTACTATACTTTGGTTTTTTGGCTGGATTTTCTGTGGATGAACTTTGCTTGTGTGACTACGATTTTTGGATTTCCCCATAATAAAGCCCTTGCGGGCATTTATTATTACGTCCGTGTTCTGAGTCGTGCATTACGGGTCCAACCCGCACACACCTGTCTCAAAGAGTCCATTAACCAGGATTTTCTAAAAATAACTTGACAATTTCAAGTCATTTAACATAATTATATGTGCATATATGTGTACATGACAGCACTTTCCATTGACTGCTTCCCCGTATCTTTTATTTATTTTTAAAATCTTTGGTAACACTTTATTTGACAGTGATCGTCATGACATGGAAATCACAGTGTCATTACCATGACATAATACCTGTCATGAAGTGTCATGTCCATTTGTAAATATGACATAGTGTTGTTATTACACAATCTGGAATTTGTGTTATGACACAACTGCGTTGTAACGTAACGTAACAACTATGTCCATTATTTGGTGAAAGCAATGTCACTGTGCAAAATATACTTCATGCAAAAACACATTGTCATGAATTTATATTCTTTTAGTTGGGATTAGTTCATCTTGATAAATATGTAATGTACTCATGTTAATTTGTTGTGAAACATATGACTCAGATCATACGAATACAGTTGGATATGTTCCCATCAAGACAGTTTTATGTCATTGGGCTGATCATGTTGATTTTACGCACTGTTTAAATAAACAGAGGAAAACGCCATTGTCTTCACAAATCTCTCTCTCTTGTATTTATTCATCTGTCTATACAGAGATCATTATCTTTGCATGGTGTCAACATCTGAGACCAGTTTCACGCACACATACACACACACACACGCACACACACACAGGGTTAAAAAAGGTTTGATTTGCATATATAAACCTGTGTCTTTTATCACAAGTATTGCCTCCAATTGCATAGCCTTGAATGTCATAGAAGCGTATTACTTCTCTACAACAATTGAAAATGATACCTTTATTTAATAATAATGTAATGACAGTGGTATGCACCTCTGTCATGCAATTATTATGTTCATACCACCAAAATGTCAGGATGCCACTGGAAACTTCATCTTGCATTTCACCATCATAGCTCCTAATGACAAGTTAAAATACTATCACTTTATTTGGACTTGGTCTAACTAATGTCATGACACTGTTATGCACCTCACAACCACAACATAAAATGAGTCCATTTGGTGGATACACAATTTCCCAAATTGGGTATAAGGACAATGCAAGTTAAAAAAAATAACAATATGATCAGCACAGTGACATAAAACTGTCTTGATGGGAACATATTTTAAGGAAACATGCTAAGTCGAAATACTGGCTTCTCCGACAACAATGCTGTATGTTCTCCTTTGAAATTTCCATTCCGGGTCGGAACGTCTGTATTTGTTTTGGCCTGTGTGATTCACTATTCTCCGAGTTGACTCCGAGTCCACTGCCCGTTACGAACGACCAGATGTACTCCGGCACTCCGACAGCCGATTTACAAATGCCTAAGCTAAGTTCAACATCGTTCAGAGTTAATACACAGAATAACTGTGTATAGATTTGCAGTGACCCTTCCTTCTAAGGGGACAAGTGGACCCAAACTATGCCAGGAAAATGCCCCCCACAGCGTAACAGAGCCACCGGACCCCCACACTGTAGGTATTTTTCCTTTAATTTGTCACCCGTCTGTATCTAGCTAATGTAATTCCAGTATCCACAGTGTTTACCCTGGTATCCCACAATGCCATGCACCTTCAGTCAGTGTATCCACCAATAGAATAATATTCATCTCCTATAGCCACCAATAGTGTGCTTGGTTTGCCCCACGCAGAATGGTAGTAAGAGCTAATATTTCACTATTATTAACAGGAAATGTGTAGTAACCTATAATATTATTAGGCCTATCTTATGGGCAAAGGTTTGACCTATGGGCGAATAAATGAAAGACTGACTGTTCCAAAACCACATTGCTGTAAGTGAGGTGACTTCCATAATCCATATCCACTCCACACCACGGACGTTTGGCTTGCCTTGAATAGAAAAGTGTACGAATTCTAATCGCTGTAAAATTGACTGACAGACGGATCTGCCTATCAGATGCCGGTCGGAGTAAAACTCCTCCCCTGTGGTGAGTAGCCGATGTGCGCCGGAAGCGGCGCTCGCACGGCCGAGGAGATCTTATCCAACAACGGGACAACGGGATGGAGCTGGAAACTATGGACATTTGAAGTGAGGGACGATTTGATCCCTCAAGCCACAGAGCGAGTAGAGAGGGTACGGAACAGTCGGCACGGAATCGAGGTAGCTCTCTGATTATGTGTGTAAACACATTTAAATTTATTGTGGAATGTGGGGGCCTTCGACGTCGATCACTTGGGAGGTGGTTGCTGCTTAGCATAGCTAACGTTAGCTAGCAAGCAGTCATAGAGATCATTGAGTAGCAAAAACAACTCAGTGAAGTGTACTTCCTTTGAATGCTTGTCTTTACATAAACGCATGCATTTGTTAAGCTGGCAAATTTATCGCATTCTGTCGATGCCTTTGACGGTGTATGTTACTTCTTATCTAACCACACATTACCAGCATTATTATTGTAACGCACCTAGCTGGATAGCTTAACGCTAAATTAGCTAGGCTAACCATTTTGTGTTAGTAATGTGGACATAGCCGCCGGTTGACTTAATTTCCTCAGTGATGTTCTCATTTTTGTAGGCATGCCTAGCATGCTAGCAGCTAGTGCGATTTCTAGCTCTGTGATGATAGTGTTACATTACTGCTCCATTTGTTCAGAAGCAATAGTAATGTGCTACAGCTTCAGCCGCACCAGAGAGACATCTCATATGGGATTTGTCTTCTTAACATGCAGCTTTCAGAAGCGGCCTTTTCGCTTATTTTTTCCACAGATATATTTATTTTATTTTTGTATAGCGAAAGTAAAATTTCTGGATAGATAAAAGTGCATTTTCAGCAAGATATTGGCTATTAACTCATTGGTGCAGGCATGTTTTTAAGATGGCAATATTGATCTCCAGTAGCTCCATGCGCTCGCCACTATGCCCTTGATTTATTCTAAAGCTTCTCTGAATTCTTCAATTTTATTTACAAATAGCCAATTACACAGCGAAGCTTGCAAGTTTAGACATTTGAACTACATGTACAGTAGTTTCAGATCAAACGTCAATTCAGCTTATCAGTTATCTCCCTTAGTAGTATACAAATCGGTAGAACCAAACATTTTGTAGATTGCAGGGCCATTAAAATGGCATTAGGAAATTCACTCATATCTGTGTGTATATACAGTTGAAGTCAGACGTCTGCATACACTTAGGTTAAAGTCATTCAAACTCATTTTTAACCACTCCACAGATTTCATGTTAGCAAACTATAGTGTTGGCACTATAGTGCATCTACTTTGTGCATGACACAAATCATTTTTCCAACAATTGTTTACAGACAGATTATTTCACTTTTAATTCACTGTGTCACAATTCCAGTGGGTTAGAAGTTTACATACACTAAGTTGACTGTGCCTTTAAATCTTTTATATTTGGTCGCATATTTTTCGCATGCCATGACTTCCTGATGTCTGTGACCCAACAACATCAAAAGACTCTTGATATCTTATTTTCTGGTACTCTTACAAGCGATACTATAACGTCTCTGCATTTGAATGGATCTCTATGGGAATTGGGGGGTGGGACTAGATTTAGCTATAAATTATGCTGGAACAGTATGGAATACATGATTGGTAAAATGGCTGTAAGTCATCAAGGGTCTGACGTATCAAACAAGCCTTAAATCATCACTCTGCTGACAGAAATACAGTAAATATGGATGGATAACTTGAAGGGTTTCTTCTCCTGACTTATTTTTCCATAGAGTTCAATCGGAAAATTTGTCAAGAGAAACAACCCTTAAAGTGATCCATCCATATCTACTGCATACCTGGCAGCAGAGTGATGGTTTGAGGCTCGTTTGATACCTCAGACCCTTGATGACTTGCAACCATTTTACCAATCATGTATTCCATACTGTTCCAGCATAATTTACAGCTAAATCTAGTCCCACCCCCCAATTCTCATAGAGATCCATTCAAATGCAAAGATGTTATAGTATCGTTTGTAAGAGTACCAGAAAATAAGATATAAAGAGTCTTTTGTTGTTGGGTCACAGATATCAGGAAAAAAGAGTTTTAATGACTTCAACCTAAGTGTATGTAAACTTCCGACTTCAACTGTGTGTGTGTGTGTGTGTGTGTCTGTCTGTGTGTGTGTGTGTGTGTGTATATATATATATATATATATTTAACTTTACTGGGATTTGTAGGTATGCCATCCACCAGATTATGAGCTGGTGGGCTGTAGTCCATCCATACCTAATACCTATACTACGTGTAGCAATAAGGTCTGCAACTTAGTCCTTAGCGACGTATCTGTTGAGCGTTTAAAAAAATAAAATAAAAAAAACTGACATGGACAAAGGCCTGAGCTTTCCTTTCTTTGCTGAAAAAATGGCATCATGCAGTTATGGGTATGAGTTCTGCATAATTGCCAGAGTGAAGCATCGTTGGAAAGGAAGCTTTTAATTGTAGGATTAACAACAGATGGCTGTGGTAAGGTTGCATTAGTGTCAGAGGCAAGGAGGATTTATCAGGTTCAGAGAAAGGGCGAATCATTAGAATTGAAGTCTGGAGTTAGATATTGCCAGTCAAATAATCTGGGTACAAATCACTGAACCTTAAAAAAACAAAAACCACAAAGTATTCAGTTTTATACCTGTTGGATTTACAAACTAAAACCTACATTTCCTGGTATTTTATACAAAGGTTTTGATATTGTACCCTTTCTTTAAACAGTTGTTAAACCCTTTAGCCACTCTCCCATAATGCTGTCACTTTCCTAGTGGATTACTGGCAGTTAGCAAATTAACTGCCAAACTTTTCCCCACTATATTGGGATGGCAGGTTACAGCTTGGTGGGGCATGCCCCATACCTATACAGCACAGAGAGTTTGCCACTTTTTCAGACCGCAATGACCACAGACTCTCAGCCCTTAAAAACATTAAAATATCTGTACTTTCTGACATCGTGTAAACACACAGAATTCAACATATGATCTGCCAATAAGAAAGTTTGACCAAAGTAGTTGATCAAAGTAGACAATCACAGGATACACAGACAAAAGCCCTATATTGCATAGCTGTCGCCATGAAGCCGCCTTAGCTTTGTGGTCAGAGTAATGGCCTTATCCGCTCAAGATCCTGATTTGAGTTATGTTCATGTTATGCTACTTGCATATAAGAATGTTCTTTTCACATTAAAGAATGTCTTTTTATTGTAAAGGCAAAGAAATGGAACAATATTAACTGTTCCACTTGTACTTAAACAGAGGTCAAAGTCAGCCAACGTGGCCCGGTAGCCTACTCGCAACCATTCAGCATACTGCTAAGATAAATGACGGTCAATTTCACCATTCATGGCCATTTAAAGCTGGAGTACGCCCTGCCCACAGAGAAAGAGACGCACCCCCACCCCACTGCTTCCACAATTCTCGTTCTGAACATGCAACCGGCCTATCTCTTCAGTTTATTTGCGTCATGAGCCACTTTGTTTTGAAAAGAAAATTTGGGCCGAATCGCTGGTTTTAGAATGCAGAATTTGAGGGTATAAAGTAAACACAGTGTATGGTGCTGGATTTCTCTCACAACAGTTCTTTCTATGATTGCTACCAACTGAGCATGACTGTGTGGAAGGGGGGTTAGAGGAAGAATTTCCTGTTGTATTACACGTCTGGTTTGACCAAGCTGTCTATTTGGAAGACCATGAAGAATAACATTCTTGGGGCTGCTACCACTGATCTTGGAAGTATGCTTAAAGGGGAATTCCACAGGAAAATGATGCTTGATTTGAAGAAAAGTAGCTCTCCTCCTGATTAAAACGAGCTCTCAGCCAACTCACTACCTGTAGTGAGAGGAGAGATATAGCCCCAAACTAATGCACATGTACCAGGTACCTGTTTTACTGTGAACTACCACGGCCGAGCGCTTACAGTTTATGGGCGGTGTCAGACAACGCCAGTCACATGTTGCCACTCCCACTGAATACAACCGGAGGGGCTGGTCATTACTACTAGTCCTGAAGCGGTTCTTCAAGAGAGGCTACAATACTCACTGGCAAGCTAGCCACTAATGTTACAGTTATACTGAAAAAAGGTAGTTGACGGGGGCGGGTTGTAGCCGCTATCCTTTATCGGGAGGGGTTTTACTTTGCCTAAAGAAATCCATTTTTCTGTGCGTAGCAGCGAATTACCGCAAAGTGCCGGGAATCAAAACACTAATTATCTGCAATTTATATTTTCAGGCGGGGCAGCAAGCTCGGCCTAATGCATGGTAGGGGAAACGCTGGACATGAAAAGGAAAAAAGGCTGAGATGTATTGACTGGGTATTGCAGTCAAGGTTAACCTACTACCGGTGTAAAATTGAACAACAAAGGCTTGTTAAAAATCTAAAATCTCTCTCTCTCTCAACCTGCCAGCCCATGTCAGGATGCTGTCCACTGTTCCGGCAGATCTGAGAGGGGGTCAGCAGATGCCCCTCCCTGGGGCAGCTGGTCCATGCCCACTCCCCCTTCTCTACCAGGAGCAGGTGCAGAAGGGATCCCCACCCTGCAGGGACCAGAAGAAGATGGTAGAGGGGAAACAAGGGCATGAGCCTCAAAAAAGGGCGGAGTTCGTGGGGGACCCCCTATTCACGGGGCCTGGCTCCAGTAGCATGCGTCACACAACCACGCACGCAGACTGCAAAGTCCCGGATCCCCAGGTGTGATTTCTGGGGTTTTGGGTTGTACGCTATTGTGATGTTCTACGTGATGATTTTTTTTAATGCAACACCAGGTTTGATAGCACTGCTGTGGGGCTTCTCTCTCGCCAGGTCCTCCCTGCAGACAGACACGGAGTCAAAAGCAAGTCTCAGGCTAATGCTGTTAAAGACGGTAATATGGAATTCCCTCGTAAGACTGTAGCATTTTCTCACAGGGTTGCTGACCAGAGGGTTATGTACACAAATTACATATTGGCTGATTCCGATGTCTGATATTTTTCTCTCCGTCACTGGCCGATTCAGTTATTGAAGGCATTTGTTGGATAGGTCTTTATGCATCTTATAAAATATGATCAACTACAAGTAAGTTGATCAAATATTATACTGTGAGCACCATAATTCATTGGACAGTGACACATTTTTTGTTATTTTGGTTCTGTACTCTAGCACTTTGAGTTTGAAAGAATACAATGACAATGAGGTTGAAGTGCAGACTCAGCTTTAATTTGAGGGTATTTTCATCCATATCGGATGAACCGTTTAGAAATTATAGAACCTTTTGTACATAGCCCCCCCCCCCCCCCCCCCCCCCCACCATTTTCAGGCATCAAAAAATATTGGACAGTTTAACATAATGTAGAATAAAGTAATCATTTTTCATATTTGGTCGCATATCCTTTGCATATCATGACTTCTTGATGTCTGTGACCCAATAATATCAAGACGTTTGATATCTTATTTTCTGGTACTCCTACAAGCCATACTATAACCTCTGCATTTGAATGGATCTGTATGGGAATTGGGGGGTGGGACTAGATTTAGCTGTAAATTACACTGGAACAGTATGGAACACATGGTTGGCTAAATGGCTCTAAGTCATCAAGGGTCTGACGTATCAAACAAGCCTTAAACCATCACTCTGCTGCCAGATATACAGTAGATATGTTGTATTCTTTCAAACTCAAAGTGCTAGAGTCCAGAACCAAAATAACAAAAAATGTGTCACTGTCCAATGAATTATGGTGCTCACTGTCTTGTACGTGAGGAAGATCTGTGATCAGTTCAGCTGGAACATGGTACAAGCCTATCTGCACTATTTAGTGCAGGACTTTTGGACATTCTGTTGCTCCCATAGAATAAAGTTCTAAAATTATTTTTGAATGTAATGTTGCAGTAATGGTGCAGTATGGTAATATGATCCTGTACATTCAACAGACGTGATTATCCAACGTGTTCTCCTTATTGTAGATTAACAGCTCAAAACCCAGGCGGTCATGTCTGAAGAGACTGAGGTATTGAAAACTGAGGTATAGGAGAATGAGGTATAGAAGACTATATAGGTATTGGAGGCCCAGTTGACGAGGAGTAAATTGGTCTTCAGAGTTTATTAATGAAAACAGTTGAACACTCCTGTTTTAGGGAGCATGCTTGGAAACCTGTGGTGGGACCCCACAACACTGTGCTCCCCGGCGCCCCCTGCCGGTCCAGCGGGGGAGCAGCTGGGTACACTGGAGCGCTTCCTGATGAACCAGCAGGCGGAGCTGAAGCGGCTGCTGGCGGGGACACTGGGTGTGCTGTGCCAAAGGGTGGAGGCGGTGGAGCGTCGGCTGGAGCAGCTCTATGAGCAGGGAGCTGCCCACGGAAACAGGCTGAGCCTGCTTGGCACGCAGCTGCAGGAACTGCGCAGGAGCCTGCCTGCAGAATGCCACCGCTGTGAGTCTGGGGCAGGGACCCATGGGGGCATGTTTGGATGTGCACCCATGGGCAGGCGTGCTTATTTTTTAATCTCAATATAAATGGGACAAATTTGTGCAAAAATGATTTCCCGTCTGCTTTGCATGGTCATAACGGTCTAACGTATACTGTATATCAGGGATTCTCAAATCTCACCCTCGATGCCAGTATAGTTAATTGATACCACTAATTGGCCAGAGGGATATACTACAAAGCAGGATTACTGAGTTAGCTGGATAACTGCACTGAGTAAAACCCAGAACCTGCCAAATCTGCAACATGGACTGAAGTAAAAAAAAACGCTGTTTCGGGTTTCACTCAGTGCAGTTATCCAGCTAACTCAGTAATACTGTTTCGTAGTATATTCCCCTGGTGTTCCAGGTTTAAATCAGTCCCAAATTAGAGGGGAAGAATGAAAATAAGCAGTAGGCCTGTGCCGGCAATCGGTTAACCGAGTAATAGGGTTGTCACAATATCCCATTTTCATATCGTCGATATGCCTTTAAGAAATATTGTGATATTCAATATTATCGTTCGTATATAATTATAGTGGATTAATGACAACATGAACAGAAGTGATTACCACGTGTGGCAGCATTGAGTTCTAATTGCAATAGCCTTAGTGTTGCTTCTGGATCCGTGTACTTTTTGGACAATCGTTTCCCATTTCAGAAACAGAAATTAAAAAACAAGAAACGAATGGTTATGCTCGATTCATTTTAAAAACAGAAATTGAAAAACGAGAATCAAATGGTTATTCGTTTTTGGATCCGTGTATAAATGAATGCCAACTGCAACATCCCCTACTGTCACTCACTTTTCTCGTAACTCGTAGCTAGACACTTCATAGATTGCTCCAAAATGAATGTGATGACAAACATGATGACGATGAGCGGCTGTCAATTTATTACGTTTCAAACTATGTCCACAAAACAATGTTGCAATGCAATGTTTGCTGCTATGTCTGCATATGACAAATTATTTATTGCCATCTCCTGCAGGCTCTCATAGGCATAGTGTTATAATGCACTCATAACGACTGTGTAGTTAGCAAAAATGTTTTATGGGAAATGTATGTTGTATTCCCATCCTTAGTTGTGACAACTTTTTAATGCATTTACGGCATGTTACCCTCGTCGACATTCGCCGGTTCTCCGTTATCATTGGGTTTGTAGCCGAAAAATTCCCAGATTGGCTAAGTGGTGTTTTTCTTTGAAACGATATCAACCATCTTCTCTCGCTTTCTCTTAACTAATGATTACGATCAGTCACGAGGTAGGATAATACATTGACACCGTGACTGTAACATCTATTGCACTAGCCCCCTCTGCAAGGATGAAAGCAAGCGATCAGACGTTGTAATTTGATCCTCCATTCTACTTTACACTAACCTTCCACTGGAAATTGGAAAATCGATGTAATAACCATCCTCACTCTGCTGTTAACATTGCACATCAGATAATTAATTAGTACCAGTATATGAATAGGCTAATGGTAACAAAATAATAAATACAGAGCAAATAATAACAGCCAAATATAAAATGTTGCGAGGCATCAGAACTAAAATAGAAAATGGAGCGGGAAAGGACAGGTTTCTTCTCCTGACTTATTTTTTCCATAGAGTTCAATAGGAACATTTGTCAGGAGAAACAACGCTTAAAGTGATCTATCCATATCTACTGCATATCTGGCAGCAGAGTAATGGTTTGAGGCTCGTTTGATACCTCACCCTTGATGACTTGCAGCCATTTTACCAATCACGTATTCCATACTGTTCCAGCATAATTTACAGCTAAATTATCCCATAGAGATCCATTCAAATGCAGAGACATTACATTACATTAGAGACGTTATAGTATCGCTTGTAAGAGTACCAGAAAATAAGATATCAAGAGTCTTTTGATGTTGTTGGGTCACAGACATCAGGAAGTCATGGCATGCAAAGGATATGCGACCAAATATAAAAAATTTAAAGGCACAACTTAATGTAGGTAAAAAGGTAAAGTCAACTTAATGTAGGTAAACCTCTGACCCACTGGAATTGTGATATAGTGAATTAAAAGTGAAATAATCTGTCTGTAAACAATTGTTGGAAAAATTACTTGTCATGCACAAAGTAGATGTCCTAACTGACAATACTATATTTTGCTAAAATGAATTCTGTTGTATATTTCTCAAACGGATTGTCCCAGACAATGGATGACCACTGAATTTTGAAAAGGACATCTGTGTAAAACCATTGGTAGGATTGGATATTAATTTCATACTTAGTATAAGATATTGATAGTAGAATGACATGGTATAATTACACAAGAATTTCACATTTTTATTTTTCATTTGAGTGAGCAGAGCTTTTCATTGCTTTTTTTGGCATACCAGTGGGTTATTGTTGGGTTTATCTTGTTGCTATGACGGAATACGAATTTCTGGTGCTGAAAAAATATATTTATGATCTCACACATAGATGCTATTGTCCACTGTGTCACGCATGGTAGGTGTAGTTGCAGGCGAGACTGGGTGGGGGGTTGCTTGTTAAATGGACTTGCTATGAGACAATGGTGACACTTAGAAAAAGTTGTCACAAACCATGTACTAATAAAGATACAATACGGAGTTTGTTGTTTCCACTCATAGTTTGGTTGCAGGAGAAATTAATATCTGAGTTGGGCAAAATCTTGGCACCGGTGCCACTAGGGGATTCTGTGCGAAGGGGTTGAATGCCTGTATGGCATGTTTTTTGGATGCTCAGAGCCATTTATTTGAGGCTGCTGTTCTATTGACAGCTATTTTCCAATTCTTCTATTTTACTTCTGTAGCTTTATTTGGTTTTATAGTTTTATTAATCACCTGTACAGCAAGTTTGCAGAACATTGTTGCTTATAATGATAGTAATGGCAAGTATCCTATGTGTAATTTAAAAAAGTAATGAATGCGAAACACTTTGCATTAAAATGTTCCAAATAAAAATTGAAGCAAGTGAAAATGGCAAAGGAAATGTGCGACCCACCCCCGGTTTAACCGTCTACCACGGTTAATTTAAGAATGGTTAACCAAGTTTGCCAATTCTTTTACCAGCACAGCCCTAATAAGCAGTACTACTGGCCTCTGGGGCCAGATTTGAGTATCCCTGGTTTTTGGTTTAACATGGTCATATTTGAAATTGTGTTAAATGCATCATTCTCTCTCAACTCTGTTTGCTTGCATATTAAAAAGGCTTGGTAAATTGCAGTGCTGAGTGGAAATGTATGCATTATTGTTACAAATTGCAGTACCATTCCTTAACATGCTGTTCTCCTGTCCGCCTGTAGGCAGGGATACAGGTATGTGGGAGGGAAAAGACAAGCTTTCATCACCCAGACTGCTTCCCTGTGGCAACGCGGTTGCTGTGGAAACCGGTCTTGGTGAGAGGAGTGTTGGATTATCCTCCTGGCAGATGAGTGCTCCGTCTCCCACTGGCCGCAGCACAGTCCAGCAGAGCACAGCCATCACAGGAGGCTCTGCCTCCCTTCAGAAGAAGGTCTTCCCTCCAGGCATATCGCAGGGGTGCTTGCCTGGGAACTACTCACCCGTGTCGGACTTCGAAGACCTCGAAGTGGAACTGGGCGACGAGGGGCGAGATGCACTGGGCTGGCTGCTAAATTCGGAGATTGAGTCCACAGACCGTGATGACCAGGAGGGGCTGCCCCTCATCCCACCACCGCCGCAACCTTGGGATGGATTAGAGGGGAGACCTTCCACAGCACGCCCGCTCGCTCATCGTTTACATTTCTCCGCTGACCTCCCGGTGCCTTCCGCGGCTGCCCTTCCAATCCCTGGCCGGCCCCCAGTCTCTTTGCCCCCCACTGTCCCGGCCCAGACCAGGACTCGCATGAAAGAGGTCCCTCTGGACACCTTTCCAGAAGCTGTGGGCTCTACAGAGAAACTTTCCCTGTCGCTACAGTCTTTGAAAGCTGGGGGCGTTGCATTGTTGGAAGGGAGGGCAGAGCACTTGCGTCAAGTGACCCTCCCTCTGCCCCCAGGGCTGTGTGGGGATCGGCAGACCCCAGACACTAGAACCTCCGACCCCCAGGGTGCACGGCAACCGCCACCCTGTCTCTCACTCTCAGAACAGCCCAACTGTATCAGGGAGGGGCGGAGCCAGAAGCCATCCGAAAGGGTGGAGGCGAGGTGGAGGGAAAGGGCAGATTCTCTGTCCAGTAGTGAGGAAGAGGAGGATTTAGGGGAGGAGAAGAAGAAGAAGCGGAAGAAGAAAAAGAAGAGCCGAGGGGTGGGAAAGGCTCTGTCTGCGCTTGGGTCCGATTTTGGGGACAGCCAGCCCCCCGGGCAGCTGCGTGGTTCGGAGGGGCTGCCACCCTACATCGGTCTGCTGTCGGCCAGCGGCCGACTTGCACAGGATGGCCATGGGTGCAGCAAAGGGCTGCAGGGGAATAGAAGGGCATCATTTGAGGGACCGGAAAGGCAAGCTGGGGGTTTCCTGGGCCAGAGGACTCTGGGATCAGTCAGGCAGGCCAGCTGGTCGCACCCATCGTCTGGCCCCTACACCCAGCTGAAGTCCCTGGACTTCAGCACCTTGAGCCCACCCCTGGCCCCTCTCCAGGAAAGCACTTTATCACCCCCTCTGGTGACCACATGTTCGGACGCCTGGACAGTGGGGAGAGGGCCGGACTGCCAACTGATGCCATTTCACGCCTCGGGCCCGCCTCTGTGCTGGGTGTCGGCGGTCTCCCCACCCCTGTTCAAACAGGCCACTCCCAGGAACGGATGCTCCAAGCCCGTCCAGCCTTGCCCAAGCCAGGGCAAGTCTCTGCTGCTCCAGCTGTCGGAGACAGCCAGCCGTGTGTGTCCCCTTGCCGTGACCCCTGACCCCATGTCGCCGTCCCCCACAGACCAGGCCACACGTGGAAAGCTCAGCGGCTTCTCCCACACCTTCAGCTCCAAGCTCCAGCACCACTGGGGCAAGCCCCTCTCCTCCCCCGGGTCACCCACTCCGAAGGAGGGTGGCCAGGCTGCCGCTAGCGAGCCAGAGGATGGGTCATCCTCTCAGTGGCCTGTGCTGATGCCGAGCAGACCCCTCCTCTCCCTCCCACCTCTGGAGCTCCTGCCCTCGCGCACCGCCCCCCTGCACCAACTCCTGGGGTTGAAGCCTGCCTTTCCCCCTAGCCTTTCCCGGCTCTTCCGAGCCACAGCACCACCCGTCCCTTTCCCCCTCTCCATCCTCAGCCAGGGGAGCTTCTCCAGGGCCGGACTCCATACCGTTTTGGCCATCTCTTCGCCGGCCTTCTTCCGCCTCCTGGTCCAGCACAGGTGCCGTCTCTCCCTCCCAAAGCTGGCCCCCTCCACTCTGGACCACTTCCTTGGCCAGATCCTCACAGCCCGGGACACCTACCCACCCCTTCCACCCCTCACTGACCACACTGCTCCACCTGGCCTGGACAATGACCATAGGTGTGTATCTACTTTATTTCAGGTTTGAGGATGAATAGACCATTCCTTTTTCCTCATTTGTCAACACCATTTTGCTGTTTTAAGAAATGTATATTTTCAAAACTATCAAATGAGTGTAATAGAAGCTGGTGTTCTTATGTGGACTTCAGCCGTCATATGGACAGAGTATAGATTTATGGTTGGTCTGGTTAGTTAACAGTCTGCTAGCATATTATTATGTCCATCTGATTAGTTTTGTTGTTTTAACCAAACCAAGTAGGTGAACTGAGGACTCGGCTGTATTTTGAAGTGATGACCTGGAGAATCTAAGTGGGCAGGACTGTGTCGTGCACCTCTGTCCTAACTTCTGTGTGTTTTGCTCATAGTTACGCGCGAAGGACCAGCCAGGAGTCCTCTACCAACAGGAGGAGGTCTCCAACCAAAACGTAAGTAAACCACCCAGGGCCATAGCATTGTGGGATATGAAATCCCAGGGCTGTGATGTGCTGTCCCATGTACCCTTATTCTTCTGAAGGCTAGTTAGCATTGTAGCATTGTCAAGACACTTTAGCTGTGTCTGCTTTTATTTTATTTTCAACCTCAATCTAGTGCAGTCTCAAGCTACACTACATGGCAAAAAGTATATGGACACCTGTTCATCCAACATCTCATTCCAAAATCATGGGCAGTAATATGGAGCTGGTCCACCCTTTGCTGCTATAACAACCTTCACTCTTTTAGGAAGACTTTCCACTCCATGTTTGATCATTGCTGTGGGGATTTGCTTCCATTCAGCGACAAGACCATTATGGAGGTCGGGCACTGATGTTGGGCGATTAGCCCTGGCTAGCAGTCTGCTTTCCAATTGATCCCAAAGGTGTTTGGTGGGGTTGAAGTCAGGGCTCTATGCAGGCCAGTCCAGTTCTTCCACCCCGATCTTGACAAACCATTTCTCTATGGATCTCGCTTTGTACATCGCTTTTGTGCTGAAACCGGAAAGGACCTTCCCCAAACTTGCCACAAAGTTGGAAGCACAGAATCGTCTAGAATGTCATTGTATGCTGTAGTATGCCCCAGACCAAGAGGTGTCCTGATACTTTTAGCCATGTAGTTAATATGCCAACCTCCCTGTGCAGCTGGGGGCCCGATTCACCAACATGGCACTTTCTGTACTGTGGTCCCATCTCTGTCTGTAATCCTCTCTGTTTTCGCCCTGTCTGAATAAAGTATAAAACTACATTAGGAGGGCAGAGTTTCTGTCTCTTTTAAAATGAATAAATTTGTGTTTTCTCTCCCCCCTCTTTACCTGAGATCAGCCTGCCAATCAGGGCTCTTGACAGCGTTCCCCCACGCCCTCCTTCACGGCGTATCTCTAAAGCCAGGCTCACTGCTGATCGCATTCGGCACCAAGCTGTCCTGGACCCGCCCCAGCACCGCCACAGCCCCTGTGAGCCGGCACCCAGCTTTGCACTCACCAGCGCCAACGTCAAGTACCCGGGCCTGCATGGGCGTGGTGCAGCGAGAGAGGTGGGCCTCCTCCGCCAACAGACACATACATCCATACATACACACACACACACATATATATATATATATAGTGCCCTCCACTATTATTGGAACCCCTGGTAAAGATTAGTAAAAAGGGTTATAAAAAATTTAATTGGCTTAATCTCACACTGAAAAAATGAGAAAAATCCAACCTTTAATTGAAGTGAATTCATTATGAGAAAAAAAAATCCCTCATCAAGAAATAATTATTTTTAACAAAACCATGTGTGCCACAATTATTGGCACCCCTGCATTTATATATAGAATAAAGTAATAATTTTTAATATTTGGTCGCATATCTTTTGCATGCCATGACTTCCTGATGTCTGTGACCCAACAACATCAAAAGACTCTTGATATCTTATTTTCTGGTACTCTTACAAGCGATACTATAACGTCTCTGCTTTTGAATGGATTTCTATGGGAATTGGGGGGTGGGACTAGATTTAGCTGTAAATTATGCTGGAACAGTATGGAATACACGGTTGGTAAAATGGCTGTAAGTCATCAAGGGTCTGAGGTGTCAAACGAGAAGGGTTGTTTCTCCTGGCAAATTTTCCTATTGACCTCTATGGAAAAATAAGTCAGGAGAAGAAACCCTTCAAGTTATCCATCCATATCTACTGTATTTCTGGCAGCAGAGTGACGGTTTAAGGTTTGTTTGAGAGCCTTACTGAATGTCTTACTGAATGTGCATCATCAGACTTACTGAATGTACACTATCATACTTAGTGAGTGTACATTATCAGACTTACTGAATGTACATTAGCAGAATTAGGGAGTGTATGTTATCAGACTTACTGAATGTACATTAGCAGACTTAGGGAGTGTATGTTAGCAGACTTAGTGAATGTACATTAGCAGACTTAGGGAGTGTATGTTAGCAGACTTAGTGAGTGTACGTTAGAAGACTTAGGGAGTGTATGTTAGCAGACTTAGTGAGTGTATGTTAGCAGACTTAGTGAGTGTACATTAGCAGACTTAGGGAGTGTATGTTAGCAGACTTAGTGAGTGTACGTTAGAAGACTTAGTGAGTGTATGTTAGCAGACTTAGTGAGTGTACATTAGCAGACTTAGGGAGTGTATGTTAGCAGACTTAGTGAATGTACATTAGCAGACTTAGGGAGTGTACGTTAGAAGACTTAGTGAGTGTACATTATCAGACTTACTGAATGTACATTAGCAGACTTAGTGAGTGTATGTTAGCAGACTTAGTGAATGTAGTTACTGAATATAAGCTGGAAATTTTGTCATGTGAGCTTTCTTCACTTTTAGGGGTGTCTGTATGAGAAAGGTGTGGTCACTCAGCCAGGCCAGCGATCAAAGAGGGTGTCCCAAATCCGCATCCGCAAGACTGTCCCCAAACCAGACAATAACCTCACACCGATGGGCCTGCCCAAACCACAGAGGTGAGCTGGACCTTCTGCCTCTCTTCTCTCTAAGACCTCCTCACTCACGTTTGTGTCCGTCAGAATTGAATTCACTGTTCATTTCTCTCTTACCCCTCTCTGTCGCTCCTGTCCCCTATCTTGCTCTTTGTCTCTCTCTCTCTCCACCCCTCTCTCTCCCTCCTGTCCGTTCTCTACCATTCTCTGTCTCTGATGTCTCTCTCTCTCTCTAGGCTGAAGAAGAAGGAGTTCAGCTTGGAGGAGATTTATACAAACAAAAATTATCGCTCACCAACTCCCAACAGGTCAGTGAACTCGAGAGTTCAGGGCAGTCCTGTGTGCTCAGTTTTCATTACATTACATTACATTACAATCATTTGGCAGACGCTTTTATCCAAAGCGACGTACAATAAGTTTTCAGAGCAGTCCTGTGTGCTCAGGTTCAGAGCAGTCTTGTGTGCTCAGGTTTAGGCCAGTCCTGTTTGCTCAGACTCAGGGCAATCTATTGCAGTGGGTGTGGCTGTGTGGTGCTGTGGGTATGTCTGTCTGGTACAGAGGGTGTGGCTGTCTAGTGCTGTGGGTGTGACTGTTTGGTGTAGTGGGTGTGGTTGTGGTACAGTGGGTGCAGTGGGTATGGCTGTCTGGTGTTGTGGGTGTAGTTGTGGTACAGTGGGTGTGGCTGTTTGCTGTAGTGGGTGCAGCTGTGGTACAGTGGGTGTGGCTGTCTGGTGCTGTGGCTGTGGTACAGTGGGTGCAGTGGGTATGGCTGTCTGGTGTTGTGGGTGTAGTTGTGGTACAGTGGGTGTGGCTGTCTCGTGTAGTGGGTGTAGGTGTGGTGCAGTTGGTGTGGCTGTCTGGTGCTGTGGCTGTGGTACAGTGGGTGCAGTGGGTATGGCTGTCTGGTGTTGTGGGTGTAGTTGTGGTACAGTGGGTGTGGCTGTTTGCTGTAGTGGGTGCAGCTGTGGTACAGTGGGTGTGGCTGTCTCGTGTAGTGGGTGTAGGTGTGGTGCAGTGGCTGTGGCTGTGGTGCAGTGGGTGTGGCTGTGGTACAGTGGGTGTGGCTGTTTGCTGTAGTGGGTGCAGCTGTGGTACAGTGGGTGTGGCTGTCTCGTGTAGTGGGTGTAGGTGTGGTGCAGTGGCTGTGGCTGTGGTGCAGTGGGTGTGGCTGTGGTACAGTGGGTGTGGCTGTTTGCTGTAGTGGGTGCAGCTGTGGTACAGTGGGTGTGGCTGTCTCGTGTAGTGGGTGTAGGTGTGGTGCAGTTGGTGTGGCTGTCTGGTGCTGTGGCTGTGGTGCAGTGGGTGTGGCTGTGGTGCAGTGGGTGTGGCTGTGGTACAGTGGGTGTGGCTGTCATGACTTGGCTCCTCCGTATTTCCCCAGGAGCCTAGAGACGATCTTTGAGGAGCCGAAGGAGAAGAACGGTGCACTGGTGTGCATTGGGCAGCAGAAGAGGAAACGCGTGCTGGACTTTCCTGACTTCACGCTACCAAGGAAACGGCGTGCCAGGGCCAGCCTTGGGGTCCTACGGGGGCCCCGCGGGCGTGGCCGTAGGGGCCGACCTGACGATGCCGATCTGGACATCATGCTGATTGAGCGGCTGAGTGAACTGGAGGATTTCTTCTCTCGACAGGGCCTGGAGGACTGAGCAACACACCTGCGTGACACACATACAGATACACGCACACACACACACAATCATGTACATGTATACTCATAGGCACACACAAACATTCATGTGTGTGTATATATATATACAGTATATATATATATATACTCACACACACAAACATACACGTACATACAGTCTGGTCCATAGGTATTTGGACAGTGACACAATTTTTGTTGTTTTGACCCTGCACTCCAGCACATTGCATTTGAAATGGAACAGTGACTATGAGGTTAAAGTGCAGACTTTCAGCTTAAATTATTATATTTTATATTTGGTTGCATATCCTTTGCATGTCATGACTTCCTAATGCCTGTGACCCAACACCATCAAAAGACTCCTGATATCTTATTTTCAGGTACTCTTACAAGCAATACTATAACGTCTCTGCATTTGAATGGATCTGTATGGGAATTGTGGGGTGGGACTAGATTTAGCTGTAAATTACACTGGAACAGTATGGAATACATGGTTGGCTAAATGGCTCTAAGTCATCAAGGGTCTGAGGTATCAAACAAGCCTTAAACCATCACTCCGCTGCCAGAAATACAGTACATATGGATGGATAACTTGAAGGGTTTATTCTCCTGACTTACTTTTCCATAGAGTTCAATAGGAAAATTTGTCAGGAGAAACAACCCTTAAAGTGATCCATCCATATCTACTGTATTTCTGGCAGCAGAGTAATGGTTTGAGGCTCGTTTGATACCTCAGACCCTTGATGACTTACAGCCATTTTACCAACCATGTATTCCATACTGTTCCAGCATAATTTACAGCTAAATCTAGTCCCACCCTCCAATTCCATTCAAAAGCAGAGACATTATAGTATCGCTTGTAAGAGTACCAGAAAATAAGATATCAAGAGTCTTTTGATGTTGTTGGGTCACAGACATCAGGAAGTCATGGCATGCAAAGGATATGCAACCAAATATTTAAAATGATTACTTTATTCTACATTATGTTAAACTGTCCAATATTTGTAATGCCCAAAAATGGGGGGGGACTATGTACAAAAAGTTCTATCATTTCTAAACGGTTCATCCGATATGGATGAAAATTCCCTCAAATTAAAGCTGACAGTCTGCACTTCAACCTCATTGTCATTGTATCCTTTCAAACTCAAAGTGCTAGAGTACAGAACCAAAATAACAACGAGATGTTACTCACTTCACCTGTCAGTGGCTGATCGGTGTATACTCACACACACAGAAACATAGATGTACATATATACTCACACACATACAGATACACACATACACAAACATACATGTTCATATATACTCACACACATACAGATACACACACGCAAACATACATGTACGTATACACATCAAGTGCTGCGCATTCTCAGTTTTGCTTAGATTTCAAATTTGGATTTACTTGCCACATTTTGACGTGGGAGAATAAAAAAATAATATAAAACAGATTATATAATTTAGGTGTGTATGTTAATGTATATGAAAGAAATATGTAAATAGTATATTTGTGTACTTTTTTAAACACTATCAAGTCTTTTTTTTTGTAGTGACATCACCGAGTCGATACAATTTTTTAAACCTTTTTCTCACTGTGATAAACGGTTGGCCTAATCCAAAGCTTCCGGACCTTCCGTGTGCGGGCGCAAACCACACTGAATATTATGCTTACATTTCATGGGGAAAGTAAAAAATGTTTTTTTACATGTCAGTAACAACCAAATGCGTGACTCAAACTATTATTCATCATTTAAAACTGAGAATGCGGAATATTGAACACTCAGCACTATGTGAGACACGCATGCGCACACACACACACACAACCATGCACACGCGTAGACATAAGCACATCAGAGATCAAAGTCACAAACCTGAGCACTTTTCCTTCTCTTACCTCACCCTCCATGCTGTCCTCCCCCTCCCAAGCTGTTTTAGACTGGGACACCTTATACCAAATGCCCCTGAGCTCTCTGTGTGCTTCTGTCGGACATCTGTTGGTGTCTGTGGTCCTGGAAACTTTTGCAGGAAGTGCAGCCTGCCTTGTACCTTACTGTACACAAGGCATGAAACTGACAGACAGGTGAACCGACTGCACCTTATCTTTAGCACAAAGGAGGGAGGCACTGGGCCCCAACCCCCAAAAATTTTACAGCCTTTCTGGAACATTCTTATTGTCGCCCAGGACCATAGGGCTCTCGGGGGGGCCCCTGGGCAGTGGGGCTCTCGGGGACCCCTGGGCTGTAGTGAATAATTCCGTGCGGAATGTCATGAGAATTGGTGCAGGGTATATTAGAAAGAGTAGACAGAAGAGTATATTTTGCAGTATTGAAGAGCTAGTTTCCTGCATTGTTCTTGCTTATTCCTTTTCTGATGCAGCCTTTTCCCAGGCAGGTTCCCCATGTTCTGTGTGAGAACCCACTGTGTTGCTAAGCAACCTCCTCATGCCCAGCTTCATCTATGAACACCTCAAACCCAAAGGATTCCCACTCTGTTCTCTGGACCTTGGGACACACCTCATCTGCTCCAATGGCAGTCTGCACTTGTGTATGGTCTTTGGGAATGTGATGTTCTTTCCTGGGGATTGGGGTTTGTTTTTTTGCATTGTGATGCTATGAGGTTGCATCCCGACACCCCCCCCCCCCCCCCCCCCGGCTTTTGAACATGTGGAATAATATGCAATGTGTTTAATTTGTTTGTCCATTCATGTGTGGTTTCAGCTGGCAGTCCAATTGCAATTCCCTTAGTTTGCCAAAAGGGGTCACTCACTCACCCTCGTCAGCCAAGTTTTTAGACTGGCAGGTGTGGACCTCCCGGTTTTCCACTGCCTTTAGTCTCAAGTTGGATAAAGCAGACCTTGTGTCTGAATGCTTAGGTTTCATTTGCTTGCTTCATTACTAAGGACTGCGGCTGTAGTGCTCACACTGGAGCACCTTGTACAGCGTATCAGTACAGAGCTAAGCTCAGAATCCCTGATTCAGACACACAGCACTAGCAGAGTTAAATCAAGAGTCCCTAATTCAGATTTACAGTGCTGGCAGAGCTAAATCAGAATCCCTGATTCAGACACAGCACTAGCAGAGTTAAATCAAGAGTCCCTAATTCAGATTTACAGTGCTGGCAGAGCTAAATCAGAATCCCTGATTCAGACACAGCACTAGCAGAGTTAAATCAAGAGTCCCTAATTCAGATTTACAGTGCTGGCAGAGCTAAATCAGAATCCCTGATTCAGTCACAGCCCTGGGTTTAGTGTAGATGGTGGCAGAGTGGCACATGGATGCACATGGCTGCATGTTTAATTCCCAGGCGGATCACTGCCATTGTAGCCTTTTCCAGGTATGCACTCTGCTTCTGTAAATACACAGCTTTAAAAGTGGATATTATGTCAGATCAGAGCTACAATGTTTACCCTAGATAAGGGTCTCTTCTCAAATGAAATTAGTATAACGACTTGACTCCACCCACATATGGCTTAAGGTGGAAGTCGTGAATATGTGGCTGCATTTGGATATCTTCGCTGGTGACCACCTTTAGGTGGGAGGAGCTTGTGAAAGATCATTATGGGATGCATGATGTGTGACCTGCTTACAGTGCAGGTGCTGCTGGCTGCATGTCTCTGTCTATGATGGTTCTCCCATACCGTACTGCTGCTACCCCCCTATCTTTTATATGTTATATTACTAAATTATGTGACTGAATATTGTGTTGAAGTTTGCGATGTTAGATTGTTTTTATATAGAGATTCACAGCACCTACATATGGAACATCCTCTCTGACATGCAGAGACCATTTCGTCCTCTCCACCCTGTCTCAGTATTGCATTGATCCATCTCTCCTTTGTGGACGTGTGCACAATCTTAGCTAAATAATAAATATTAAGATTAAGACTTTTTTTTTTTTTTAAAGGATGTGGCAAATCGGACTGTTCTTTTCCCCATGTTCTTTTACACAGGACTAGTTTATGGTTGGCCACCATGCTACAGAAACTAACTAAAAAGACACCCTCTGGGCTTTTGCTTAAATAATATAAGTGAAAATGAGGAATTCCACAGCCTGTCTGTTTTGCAGACTACATTCAGCACAGACAGCTCAGGTCAGTAGTGTAAAATGTCTGGGCTCGGTCACACAGTCAGGCTGTAGAGCCCCTTTGCTGCACTCATCTCAGCTGCCTTTATTTTAGTTACAGTTGGTTTGAACAGCATAGTTGCGGATTGCAATCTTTAAGATGCTGTACCCATCAAGCTACTTTCCAGCTGGTCGATGCCCCATTCCACACCCCAAAGAGGCACCCCCCCCCCCCCCCCCCCCAATATGTACTCTTTTAACCAGTAGCAGAAGAGATTGAGTGCTAGAGAAAGTGATGACGTTATGAGTTACATGAGTGATGTGAAATTTACTGCATTCTTTTATATTTTCTTTTTTAAGAGTGTGTAGAACTTGTTTGATCTTGTATGTTGCAGTGGGTATTCTGTAGACGTGTGTGTAGAAGTGACACGTTCGGGCCGCCCCACCCTCCCCATGTTTTTTTTTTGTTTTGCTTTTTGCTGATTTTCCTTTTTGTCCTCTGTTGTTTGTGCAACGAATGTCGGGCACTTTTTTCTGGTTTTGTTCCTTTTTAAGAATCAACACACAGACCAACGCTAAAGATTAGTATTGTTAATCATTGCGATTTTAATTTTAATATATATTTTATGAATAAAATAGTGTTGACATTTGCTTACAATGGCTCTTTTTTTTTATCAAACAAGCTTGTTTATTGGAATGAGCTCCCCGTGGAGGTCAGAACAACAGAAAGTCTGACCGCCTTCAAGCGCAGATTGAAGACTCACCTCTTCAAGCTGCACCTCTCTCCACCCCTCCCTACCTCCTTGTGACCTCCTTTGATTGTGTTTTTCTGAATCCTTGCTTAAGTGGTTCAAGCTGCTAGTTTAATACTTAAGGTTACTTATTGGCTTACTGTTGTACACGCCAATGATATAGAGCGGATAAGAGCGTCTGCCAAATGACTAAAATGTAAATGTAATGTAACTATAGTTTGCTAACATGAAATCTGTGGAGTGGTTAAAAATTAGAAATGGACCACTCGCGGACCACTCAGAGTGGTCCATGTACACTGGTCCGTTGCTCTCTAGCGCCTCTACTGGTAGTAACCAGTGGTCCGTGTACACTGGCCCGTTGCTGTCTAGTACCCCTAGTGATAGTGACCAGTGGTCCGTGTACACTGGTCCGTTTCGGCTACAACTGCTGCTCGCTATTGGAATGAACCCGAGATGTCAAGACGGTTGAAAATCTAGAATATTAAATTTTTCACACGCTTTCGGCGTAGCCTAACCGTGTCAATTTTGCTCAGGTTTTACGAAGATATAGCACAGCTACATTCTAGCCAGTTAAAAAACAACAAAAAAAATATTACAAATTTGTCCATCTCTAGAGAGCCAGTAGTAGCCTAGTCTATGTAGGATAACTCAACAAATAGCGCTTTATTGGTTGCTTGTTTAGGGTTTATTTCACGTGCTTCATGTGTGCATCAAACCAGATTAAACCACACGTGACCCGCATCAAACTATAACGTCACTGCAATATGAGTCACCCTTCAATACGATTTGTCCGTGGGTGCCCAGGCCCCTGAGTACTCACTATGACTTCCACAGCATGCAGCCTGTTTGCATTTTCAAGTAGGCTATGTATTTAAAAGGTATAATTATTAAGCTACTCCAAGTATGCTTACAATTGCACATTGTTCCACTGTGCCGAGGTTATCATAGAATTATTGCTGGCTTTATTTTTCAGGTGAAGTGGATTTTTCAGTGTTTTCCCTTCTGGTGCTTGGCCCTTTAAGAAAGTCACAATGTAAATGTCACACATGGAAATGAAGCTCATTAACATTAGAACTAGTTGAAATTGCATTACAATTTGAAGTAGTTCAAATGTAATTCTTGATATCAAGAATTCTAATTATGACTAGTTAAAATGTAATTCTTGATATCAAGAATTTGAATTATAACTAGTTAAAATTGAAGTCTTGATATAAAAAACAAGTTGATATCAAAAACAATAGCTGCAAGCAGCGATTCCCGGGGACCAAGCGGCATGAGCTGCATTTGTCAAACACAGAGACTGCAAAATGGTAGACAGCTCTAGATGGGGTTGACGCAAAAAGCAAATGTTTGTTTCTAATCAGGGCTTTTGCCATTGTTGATGGTATCTAAACCCGATCCCGTAAGGGCTTGCGTATTATCGTAAACTCTTTATTTTCCTAGTCACCTACTTAATTTTTGTGTGAAAACCGTAACCCGAACAGAGCTGAAGTGCACATCCTCTTTGTCGTGAATGAATCAAGAAATCTTGCCTGCTAAACCGCAGCAGGACAACATAGGTAGGCCTACACATAGATGGATGTTTTTGTTGGCTTTTGTGTGAGATTGAGACTAGTGACGATGTTTGAAAAGAAATGTAGTTCAAAACACATAGCCAAAGGCACAGTTATGAATTTATTTTTTACATTATAAAGTGAAAACTTTATTTTCTGTGTCGAACAAATGGATACTTGTTCCCACAGCCAACTGCGTAAACATGACCTGCGGTAAATCTTTCGTTAGTCGGTAGTATCGTAAGCTACTGGACCATGTCGGTGGCCATTAACGTCTTTTAAGTACAAGTGAAACAGTGAACAGTTAATACTGTTCAATTTCTTAACCTTTGCAATAAGAAGGCGTTTGTTACTGTGAAAAGAACATTAAAAGAAGTGTAGCATTTGTACAATCATTTTGCCAAACATTAACTTAGCCATTGGTACCAAGCTGGAATTGAACCATTAACCTAACGCATGGAAAGCCAAGATTGTAATCACTAGGCGAAAGCAGGTTAACAGAAATGTGGAGGCCAAATGAGACTTTTGGGTTGCGGTATCATATTGTGTTGGCTTACTTACTTCATAATTCAAACAGTTAACAGATATTGTTAAATTTCTTAACCTTTGCAATAAAAAGGTGTTTCTTAATGTGAAAACAACATTAAAAGAAGCATAGCATTTGCACAATAGTTTTGCCAAACATTAACTTAGCCATTTGTGCCAAGAGGGAATCAAACCACTGACCTCACGCATGGATAGCTAAGATTGTAACCTCTAGGCCAGGGGTGTCAAACTCCAGTCCTGGAGGGCCGCAGTGTCACAGGTATTTGTGGTTTCCTTTCAATCAGCACCCAGTTAAAGCATTGAGAACAAGGTGTGTGGACTTCTTAGCCAATTAGTGACTTAAATTAATCACTTGTGCTTAAACGCACCAAAAACCAGCAGACACTGCGGCCCTCCAGGACCGGATCTTGACACCCCTGCTCTAGGCCAAACGGGGGGTCAGCAGTGAGCGTGTCAATATCAAAATTTTGTCACGTGCACTACAGCACCACCAACTGGCCTATCGCCACCAAATTTTGTGAGGGCTTGTAAGGTGACAACCTCTAACAATTTGCAACAAGTTTCATAAGAATCAGCTAAGCGGTTAAGGAAAAACACAGAGAAGTAATAGATGACTACATTTAAACCAAAATGGCGGCAAATTCAAGATGGCGCCCATTCAATTAGTAAAGACCTATGATCCAAATTTTGCGCCTTTGTCACTGTAGTAAGTTTTAAATCTCTATAAAGGAACAGTGATTTTTAGTGAATTTTGAAATATTTCTTTATATTTGGATCTCTGTAGCGCCACCACGTGGCTTGATTTGGCTACAACTGCAGTGGTCAAGTCCTGATAGTTCTCTTAACAGACCTACCAAGTTTCATAACTTTCTGTCAAATGATTTTGGAATTATTAGCATTTTTGTGATAAGCCACGCCCACTGAAAAATTCATTGGCTCGTCATTTGCCCATTTCTTGACAAAAGTCTTAGAAAAGTAAGGCTTTAAGGAAGGTCCTTGAGCTGAGTGCACACACCAAGTTTCATACAAATTGCTTGCATTTTGTAGGAGGAGTAGCATTTTAAGTGTTTTACAAAAAAAAATAATTAGCAGAAAATCCAATATGGCGGACTTTATGGGTCCTAGAGGCAAATTTGGGGTGCGAGGTGCGGCAGTGGGTGTGTCAATGTCAAAATTTTGTCACGTGCACTACAGCGCCACCAGGTGTTCAACCTGTGTCATAATGTTGAGGATCCAAAAGTTTGGCAATTCCAACAAGCCTGCCAAGTTTGGTGTTTCTAGGCCAAACCAGCTCACGGGAATTTTAGGTGAAATGGGAGGGGAAAAAAGAAAAAAACAATCAGAGCAAAAACAATAGGGTACCAGCAGTTACGCTGTTCGGTCCCCTAATAAAAGCTAAAACGGCTTGCCATAGACCACAGCACAAAACAGATGGCTTGCATGTGGTGATGTCGAAAACTACGTATGAGGCTATGTTTTCAACATGCAATGTCATGCAATCAATCGGTAATGCGATGTGACTTAACGTTAACGTGATGCAATCGTGTTGATATCTATTAAATGATATAACGAGAACTCCAAGTGGAGTAACTCTAACTTTGGTACAGTAGAGGGCGGTAATGGGTCCACGTTGGTGCGCAGGCCAGTCAGCTACAGAACTCTTCCCACAACTCCTCTCTGATTGGTTGTCACACACGAGTCTTGTACATTTGCAAGATGGCAGCGTCCTTGGTGAAGGTGTGCTGCAGTCAGCTTCTAGTGATAACGGGCAGAAGTGGCAGGTAATTCGGACCCCTCGGTAAACAAATTGTGTGTGTCAGAGCAAGCCTGCACCTAGCTAGGCAGTCATATTCACTGTGTGATGGGCAGGGCATAGCGTAAGATAGTATCAAGATACCTAGCGTTACAGCGAAATTCGTTGTCGTTCCTTTGGTGTTCTGCAATTCTGGCTAACTAGATAATTAGAACTGCTTGATCTAAATAGAAGATGCACAATTGCTCCTTTTAATAAAAGAGCGTTACTTCTAGTTTATTAACTCAGACACGTTAGCCGGATATTCTGAATTGAAGCTAGTTTATGTGATTTGATGACTTGATTACTGCCGTTTTGTTGTCGTTTAGTTTCCTTGCAATCGAACCTGCTAGATGCAACTGCCAGATCGATACCCTGAGACATTATTTGCGACGCCCCAGATAAAAATGTCACCTACTTTGAGAAGCGGCTATGCTAACTGTGTACTTTAGCAAATGGTCACCGTCATGTGTAGACCGCTGTCCTTGACACTGGCAGCCAATCTAATCGGCAAGCTAGATAATGTTATTTATTGACAAGAGGTCGTTACAAGTCAGATGGTCCTTTACTATCTCATGTTGGGAAGTTAATTTGGTTACAGTTTCTATGCCATTAAAACAACCAACCCAGCAAAAATAGAATCATTACCAAGCAAAGATCAACTGTAACAATACATCACATCAAACACAAATCTCACCACAACTGAAATTATATAATGCATTTCAAAAATACCTTTTATGAAAAGCTTGGATAGAAATATCAGTGATGCTGCAGTAATAGCATAAATATCTGTAATGCTAGCTACATTATAATTTATTGGTGTTTGGTGGCACTGTGAGGTTTAGCAAGCCATTTGGAAATGAGCTGCAGGTGTGAAACCCAGGTAGGGCATTGCTGTGGTAACCTAGACCAGGGGTGGAGTATCTGTGGGGGAGCCGGTGAGGGTGCAGGTTTTTGATTTAGCCCAGCACTAAGACACCTGATTCAACTAATTAACTAATCATTGTCTTCAATCAATACATTTAAGTAGAATTAGGTGACTTTGTGCTAGGCTAAAACAAAAACCCGCACCAACATCAGCTTTTTTTTTTGGATAAGATTCCCCATCCCTGTCCTATACCAAGGTAGCAAGGCCCTTAGCTAGAAAATCGAAATTATTTACCTTCTAAGTTAGCAACAATACATCATTTGTGTAATATATAAACGTACTTCAGATAGATAGTAGTGTTAAAGCTGGAGTAGGCAACTTTTTTTAGAAACATATCGGGGAATGGTCATGCTTTGTTGGTAGCAATCATAGAAAGAGCTGCTGTGAGAGAAATCCAACACCATACACTGTGTTTATGCCGTCCAACTTTGCATTCTAAAACCAGGGATTCGGCTTGAATTGTTGTTTTCAAAACAAAGTGGCTCATGTCGTGAACCAATCAAAGAGATAGGCTGGTTTCCGTCGTGAACTAATTACATTACAGGTATTTAGCAGACGCTCTTATCCAGAGCAACTTACACAACTTTTTAGAAATTTCTTTTATTTTTAATATTTTTTTTACATCCATCCATCTTCAACCGCTTATCCGAAGTCGGGTCGCGGAGGTAGCAGTTCCAGCAGGGGGCCCCAAACTTCCCTTTCCCTGGCCACATTGACCAACTCTGACTGGGGGAGTCAGTTTTTTTTACATATTATCCATTTATACAGCTGGATACATACTAAAGCGATTCAGGTTAAGTACCTTGCTCAAGGGTACAACGGTACCTGGGAATCGAACCTGCAACCTTTCGGTTACAAGGCCAGTTCCTTAACCATTATACTACACTGCCGCCCCGACAATTAAATTGACTTGCGCATTCACATAACAGTAGAGCTAGTGTTGAGAGACTTTCACCCACTCCTGTCTGCATCGCTGAACTGGACTAGAGAGCCCGGCATAAGTTTATATATCTGGTGTCTTTATAAAATTGGATAGCTCTATAATTCAGCTAGCCATCACTAGTGTCAATTGTACTGTTTGAGTAAAACTGTGATTTGCAAACCATCAGGTAACATTAGATAGCTAACTTTAGACTAGGGAACTTAGCAAAACAATCACAAGCTACTAAACTTGGTGACCAAATGGAAAATGCATTACTGCGTTATTGGCAAACTCTGCCACAACGAAAAAGATTGTGTTGTTTTACCTGGACTCTTGGAGCTGACTTTTTTAACTGCCAGTGAGTTATGCCTGTGACACCAGTCTGTAATCCTGCAAGTGCAGCTAGAAACTTTGATGCACGCTCACGACAGAAAAGCAGTGGGTTGGTGGTGTGTTTCTTTCTCTGTGGGAAGGGCCAACGGGTGTTATGACTTTTGAAATGTTTTCACAACATATAGCGACCGTTGAGAAGGTTGTCTACTCCAGCTTTAAGTATGAAATCGCAGCTATGGTTTTGTGATCTTCATTGGATCCACAATTAACTTCGTTAACCTATATGAGAGAGTGTTTCCTCCTCACGTTTTCTCTGAAGTTTTCATGTTGTGCCCGCTACCGGTTGAGCAACAGCAGACCTCTTGAGTATATGGTGGGTAGGTCAGTCGAACACATGAATCCTTAATGTTATCTATGATTTTCTTTTTAATTAAAATATTCCTTCAGTGTTCACATTTGTTTATCATCACATGACTGAAAAACAGAAAAACTTTATGAAATCACATAATAAGGAAGCCCAAGTCAGCAAAAATGTCATGTGAAGGTGTGAAGATCAATACTTTTTATTTTGAAGCCACTGGTCAAGGAATGATGATGCTTTGCTCATCTCATTTGGACTTAGACAGTGTGTTCTGCCTGTTGCTGCGGATGGCTCCACTGATGTGAGCACATCACCCAATTTGACCATGCTGGTTAATCAAACCATATTCTAATATAGTTTAACATGTAGTAAATAATTTGTTCAAATATAAAAGGGTGAGATCAGAAAGTGATTGATTTCTGACAGAATACCCCTACGTTCCTTTGGAGGTGGCATACTCAGTGGAGGGAACTGAAGGAAAGGGGAAAAAATCTTCTTTTAAATAATATTAAATATTTTAAATTAAGTCAAATTATGCATATTCATATTTTTTATTTTCACAAATAGATGTGGGCAAGTGAATGATTGGACAGTATTATTAAATTACACAAATGTACTCAAACCCATAAAAAAAGAAATACAAGGAGACTGTAAGAAAGAACAGGGAGTGTTTGAGTGGAAAAGACTGATGTGTTGTGCTGTGTCTCCCATGTCCATAGCTGTGTGCTCCTTGGGGGCCGGTGGGTCCGATGGGGCCAGCAGGGGCCAACGAGAGGCCTCTCCAGTGGTGAGTGTTTCCTGTCTGCCCTCCTACCTGCTCTGGACAATGAGACTGAGACAAATGCCCCTCAAACCCCTTTGGTCAGGACATTGCATGTGTGTTTTTTGTTTGGGGCTATGAATAAATGTGTATTAAAAGAAGAACAGGCCACTGAGTTCACCTAGGCTGATCTGGTGACGCCACCAGGTCACATTAACTGGCTGATTCCATTTCAACCATCCCTCCAGTGTAGCATCGCAAGAGTCGCAGATCCAGTATAAAAAGCCTTTTTCTTCTATAACCAGCAGGGGGCAGGGTAGCCTTTCTCAGTGCACCTTCCCACCAGTGCAGCAGACAATTTCAGTGATGACTGAGTATTTACTATAATATAATTTATTAATGTCAGAATTCTTTTTAAGGAAGGCACACAAATACATATTAAATTATGTTCATAAGGAAGGACAGAAAAAGGAATGTCGCCCCAAGTGCCTGAAGGTTTGCATTATGTCCAGGATTTTTACTAACTTCAATCAATTGCATGTGTCTCCAACGATTTTGATTGTTTCCTGTGTGGGGTACAACCAGGTCCTTGGGTATAAATAAAAATCTGCAGAACTGGTGGGTTTGGATGAGGGGGTATGAAATTCAGCTTGTGAAAAGAAGGCTTGCTGGATCAGTTCTCAGGTAGAGCTTCCCCCATGTTCAAGTTAATTTAATATGAATAAATCCAATTGTATCACTGAAAAATATATATTTTTAAAGTGAGCTACAGCACGGTGCATAGTTGTCACTACATCAATAGGGGATGGAAGCATTTCAGTCTCTTTATGCCTTTGTAGTTTAATGGAGTACAGCACAGTTTAATAAAGTAGATTAATTGTGTGATTTAGAGTACACAGTACAGCACAGTTTAATAACATTGTTTATTGGTGTGAAATAGAAGACAACAGGATTAACCCCTTCGCGCAGAACCCCCTAGTGGCCATGGCGCCAACACCATGAGATTGATCAACTCAGACATTCATTGCGGCAGTGTAGTATAATGGTTAAGGAACTGGCCTTGTAACCGAAAGGTTGCAGGTTCGATTCCCAGGTAGGACACTGCCGTTGTACCCTTGAGCAAGGTACTTAACCTGAATTGCTTCAGTATATATCCAGCTGTATAAATGGATAATATGTAAAAAAAAAAAAATGCTAAAAAGTTGTGTAAGTCGCTCTGGATAAGAGCGTCTGCTAAATGCCTATAATGTAAAATGTATTGCTCCTGCAACTATGAGTTCTCACTTTCTTAGTATACGATTTGTGACAACTTCACTGAATTCTGAGTTTCTAAGTGCCACTAATGTCGTGTAGCTAGTCCATTTAATAAGCAACCCCCCACCCAGTCTCACCTGCAACGGAACCTACCCATGCGTGACGCAGTGGACTATAGCGTCTGTGTGAGTTTGTAAAAAATATTTTTTCACCACCAAAAATTTGTATTCCGTCATAGCAACTAGATAAGGCCAACTGCCAAACGTAAGCCAATACAGCCGTGAAAAGCCCTGTTCACTCAACAGCAAAATAAATAATTGAAATTGTAATTATACCACATCATTCTACTGTCAATATCTTCTACTAAATATGAAATAACTATACAATCATACCATTGGTTTTTCGCATAGAGATTTCAAGATTCAGATTCCCTTTCAAGATTCAGTGGTCATTTATCTTGAACAATCTGAGAAATATACACCCTTTTTATAATGCTATAACACATTCGGAAACCCCACGCGTAAAACCCATGCTGTTCAAACCTTCATTCTGGTTTCATTGACAACTGTTTTATCCAATACATGACATTATAACCTTCACAACAGTGTTTGCAGTGTCTTATTGGATGCTTTGAATGATAAATTACAGCATTTCTAGTTATCAGTTTAGTTTTACACAAACTTAGAATTTACATTTGCTTGCTGAGGCGTAATTGTTGTTTTCCTGCTATATTTGCAAGTTTTTACTAATTTGGCCAACTTGTCAACATAGCTAGAGAAAATCCCCGCCTTGCTTACATGGATTTTGGCAGTGGGTCAGAAAAACATACCATAGTATTGATTCTATCGGAGAATATGCCTACTAACATGACCGGAGATTTTCCTCCTCGATATGTAAGTATTATGGTTTGTAATATTTCAAATATGTAAGTTAGTTTTTCCACTCCATCACAGTCGTGTTCCATATGTTTGATATTATTTTCACATTTTGCCTGCATTTCACATACTGTAGTGTCAGTGTTCATAGGTGTCTCAGTCATGTTTTATGTTTGATTTGACATGAAACTAGAACATTTGGCAGCATTTTCCTGATGGTAGAATATTATTTATTGTAATCTTATTGTACATAATACAGGCTATGGCGTATTAGTATCTCCATGGGCTATACTTGGCATGGAAAATACTCATTCCTATTTACCATGATATGTGCTCGATGAATGTTACATCTTCCTTGGCATGATTATGAATGAGAACATTTTTGAAAAAAACTAGAGAAATGTCATCCCAGGGCATGAAGCAAAAGATTATACACTGCAGACTACAGAAAAAAAGTGGTGTTTTATTGAAGTACAAGAGTGAATAATTAAGCTACATATTTAGGTGTGTGTACCAGTGTGATATTAATGTTTTCATCTTAAACCATCATAAGCGGCAAATGTATATGCTTTATAACGGAAACATTTTTTTATTCATTTTATGACAGGTTTTACATAGATATCTATCCCCCTATACTGATTGAAAGATAGTAATTCCCACTTGAAAATTATGCAAAAGTGAGTTTTATGAGCCAAAACAGTTGATTTGTAGTAATATATGATTATTTTATGATTTACAGCTGTATACATTTTGGATAGATTTGGAGACACTAAACAACAACAGGGTACACTGCCTACATTTTGCATCATAGATCTTTAGTAGTTTTGCATATCACTCTCAGATTTTTCACACTTTCACATGGACAAGTAGTCTATGATCAAGTGAATGTATAGTTTTACCTGTTTTATATATTTAGCTCTCAGTATTTCATTGCAAACTAAAGAAAACAATTTTCTTTTGCATTTTTCCAATATTTCTATGCATTTGTGGCACTTTATTTTGACCTAAATTATGAAAATAAATTAAGCTAAGTTAGTATTGTAAATGGTACAGCTGTCTTGTTTAATTTAAGCTATTTTCCAAGTTTCTGTGATGCTCACACCCGGAGTTATAAAGCCTTAAATAGAACTCCCCCTAAATAGGTGAGAATTTACCAAATTTGGCATCTGCGCGAAGGGGTTAATAGTGTAGTTAATGATGTGATTTAGAGTACAGCACAGTTTGATAATGTAGTCTAATGGTGTGATATAATGTCTCTGTTTGGAGTAGGACGGAGGCTTTTAAGTGTGGCTTCATTGGGCCGGGTGCGTCCACTACCCATTCTGCTGTTCACTGGCGGGGGCTACGTGGGCTACGACCAGTACGGGCGGTACCGCGACCGGAGGCTCGAGAGCCTGGGCATCGAGGTGCCCCCGCGCATCGCCAACGAAACCCAGGTAGGGACAGAACCTGCTGAACAGGGCCCTTGTTCCAGGAACCTGTGGAATATGTGAAGGTGAAGGTCTGTTCCTTTGGAAACACAGTCATAAAGACTTTAAATACCCTGGATGCTGAGATTGTGTGCTGGATTGTGTGCTGGGTTGTGTGAGATGTCTAGCTCAAGGTCTCTTTGTGTTTGCTATAAGCCACTGTGTGTGCCTGCAAATATGCAGGTTGTTTGTGTCTGTGTCTGTGTGTGTGTGTGTGTGTGTCCTTGTGTCAGGGACCATTGTGATACAGTGGCTGAGTGCTGTTGGTTCGGGGTAAGTTATGTAATTTTTAACATGCTCTACATGTGCTGTAAGCCAGAGCTGGGACATCCACAGTTCTTCTCTGAAACACATGGTGTTCATCATCTGCTTCTTTTTGCGCCATAGACCCTAGCTAAGCTTGCACTGAGCGGCATCGGAGGCAGACCTTTCCTATACAGCTTTGACATGCAGTGTTATGAGCGCCCTAATTGGCCAGCGGGGGTTGCCCAAGAGTGATGAAACGGGGACCCCTGTCCAACTGAGTCCTCCCCCATACCCTGGGAGACGCAGGCGCCAATTGTGCGTCGCTGTGGTGCAGGCGTGGTGCTTTAACCGAATGAGCCATCCAGCAGCCGATTAAGTAGGGTATTGGCAACTTGTAGTGTACAGTCTATGAACGCCCCAATGTTACAGGGGACACAAGGCAGATTTGCAGCAGCCAGAGTTACAGCATGTTTGCATTCGGCTCACAGTTGTTTGAAGTGGCACTGAAATAAATGCAATGCCCAGATGGCACTATGCCTCAGTGCGGGAGCGTGTTTGAGTGGCACCACTATGCCTCAGTGCGGGAGTGTGTTTGAGTGGCACCACTATGCCTCAGTGTGGGAGCGTGTTTGAGTGGCACCACTATGCCTCAGTGCCGGAGTGTGTTTGAGTGGCACCACTATGCCTCAGTGCGGGAGCGTGTTTGAGTGGCACCACTATGCCTCAGTGCGGGAGCGTGTTTGAGTGGCACCACTATGCCTCAGTGCGGGAGCGTGTTTGAGTGGCACCACTATGCCTCAGTGCGGGAGCGTGTTTGAGTGGCACCACTATGCCTCAGTGTGGGAGTGTGTTTGAGTGGCACCACTATGCCTCAGTGTGGGAGTGTGTTTGAGTGGCACCACTATGCCTCAGAGTGGGAGTGTGTTTCAGTGGCACCACTATGCCTCAGTGCGGGAGCGTGTTTGAGTGGCACCACTATGCCTCAGTGCGGGAGCGTGTTTCAGTGGCACCACTATGCCTCAGTGTGGGAGTGTGTTTGAGTGGCACCACTATGCCTCAGTGTGGGAGTGTGTTTGAGTGGCACCACTATGCCTCAGAGTGGGAGTGTGTTTCAGTGGCACCACTATGCCTCAGTGCGGGAGCGTGTTTGAGTGGCACCACTATGCCTCAGTGTGGGAGTGTGTTTGAGTGGCACCACTATGCCTTAGTGCAGGTGTGCACAATCTTTTTCAGCGATGACCCAAGGATGTCACCCCATTTCACCTTCTTGCTGTGCGGCGACAGCGCTAACTACTGCACCACCATGCCGTCCCTGTTGTCAGAGCAATAAACAAATAATTAGCTATAGCTAGCTTGTAACAAAGACTGAGCATCATGGGCAACTGTTATCAGCATTTTGGCAAATCAGCACTATGGAGTGCAGTAGTAATGACCCGCCAAGGTCCAGATTAAATAAAGTAGGCATTTACGTGATCATGTGAAACGGTCAAATATAAACGGTAAAACAAATGTGTTTTAAGTAGTTTTCTTTTTTTCTGTTTATTTGTACAAATGCAGAATAACATTAATGAATACTAACACTTTGTTCATATGAGCCTAATTGCATTGGAATGTTGCTGTAGCCTACACCAGCGGTGCACAAACTGTGGGTCGTGGGTGGTATCCATTGGGTCGAGGAATCGTGTAGGCTACAGCAACATTCCAATGCAATTAGGCCTATATGACCAAGTGTAAGTATTCATTAATGCTGTCGTGGAATAAAGCCACTCTGAGGTTCGGACTGGTGAAATTCAAGTTTTATTAATCCGCAGGGAGAATAAACACATCTTTGACAGTCAGTGTCCATTCTGAAGTTTCACAAAACAAGCAATACGCTTTTGGTTATACAAAACGGGATTGAGACTGTCCTCCTTTCACACCGTAAATTGTTTTGGGAACATATCTCGTTATCATCCTCAACCCCCCATGACCCCAGGTCTCATGGCCCTGGTTCCAGACACGCAAACAGACACAGGTGGGAGGAGAGTTTTGTTATGGTTCCCAAGTTGGTTTATGGCTTCCAAGCAGTTCCCTTAATTCACACACTCAACGCATTCTTTCAGTCAATTATCCTGCCCACAGTTTTGCAAGGCCACAAGGCCCTCAGGTCATACAATTAAATTTTTTATATTTACTGAAACTTCCACAATGTTATTCTGCATTTGCACAAATAAATAGAAAAAAATTTAATAAAACTACTTTAAACACATTTTTTACTGTTTACATTTGACTGTGTTTCATATGATCACGTAAATGCCTACTTTATTCAAACATGACCTTGGCTTGTCATAACTACTCACTGCACTCCACGAGATTGTGCCGATTTACCAAAATGCTGATAAGTTGCCCTTGATTCTCTTTGTTACGAGCTAGCTTGTTTATTAAAACATAAGATAGTTACCGGCTTTTGCTATTCATCGCAATCCAGTCTTTTTGTGCTTTTGACATAATCTGTAGGCTATTGAAATATTGGCTGTATTGAAATATTAGATCATTTGTTTTAAGTTTCCTACTAGGAAATGACGACGCTGAAGTTGGCTCCCGATTCGCAGCTCCCGATTCGGAATTGCCGGTCCACCTTAAATCGGTCGCGAAAAGCGATTGTATGCTTTCACGGTCATCCTTCCGCTTTTTTCTCCTCTAAATCTAATTGGCTGAACATTCTGATAGCCTAGTTGTGTGTGTGTATAAATACATATATATATATATATATATATATATATATATATATATATATATATATATATATATATATATATATATATATATATATATATATATATATATATATATATATATATATATATATATATATATATATATATTTATTTATTTATTTATTTATTTATTTATTTATTTATTTATTTATGATACTGCACCGTTTTGAAATAATCGCACTCCAAACTTCCTATGTCCACCAATGTAAATTACTGAAAAAGGTGAAATTTTGAATAGGATTTTCTTGCCAATTTTAGAACGTCTCAAACTTTTGACACTGGGGTATGAGAGAAGAGGTCCTCCTCTATATCTGACCCGAGTTGGGTGAAATATTACTGTAGCATTTTGAAATAATCCCACTTCAAACTTTCTATGTAATCCAATGTAAAACGACTGAAAAAGGTGAAAGTTTGAATAGGATTTTCTTGCCAATTTTAGAACGTCTCAAACTTTTGACACTGGGGTATGAGAGAAGAGGTCCTCCTCTATATCTGACCCGAGTTGGGTGAAATATTACTGTAGCATTTTGAAATAATCCCACTTCAAACTTTCTATGTAATCCAATGTAAAACGACTGAAAAAGGTGAAAGTTTGAATAGGGTTTTCTTGCGAATTTTAGAACGTCTCAAACTTTTGACACTTGGGTATGAGAGAAGAGGTCCTCCACTATATCTGACCTGAGTTGGGTGAAATATTACTGTAGCATTTTGAAATAATCCCACTTCAAACTTTCTATATAATCCAATGTAAATCGACTGAAAAAAGTGACATTTTGAATAGGATTTTCATGCCAATTTTAGAACGTCTCAAACTTTTGACACTTCGGTATGAGAGAAGAGGTCCTCCTCTATATCTTACCCGAGTTGGGTGAAATATTACTGTAGCATTTTGAAATAATCCCACTTCAAACTTTCTATGTAATCCAATGTAAATCGACTGAAAAAAGTGACATTTTGAATAGGATTTTCTTGCCAATTTTAGAACGTCTCAAACTTTTGACACTGGGGTATGAGAGAAGAGGTCCTCCACTATATCTGACCCGAGTTGGGTGAAATATTACTGTAGCATTTTGAAATAATCCCACTTCAAACTTTCTATGTAATCCAATGTAAAACGACAGAAAAATGTGAAAGTTTGAATAGGATCTTCTTGCCAATTTAAGAATGTCTCAAACTTTTGACACTGGGGTATGAGAGAAGAGGTTCTCCACTATATCTGACCCGAGTTGGGTGAAATATTACTGTAGCATTTTGAAATAATCCCACTTCAAACTTTCTATGTAATCCAATGTAAAACGACAGAAAAATGTGAAAGTTTGAATAGGGTTTTCTTGCGAATTTTAGAACGTCTCAAACTTTTGACACTTGGGTATGAGAGAAGAGGTCCTCCACTATATCTGACCTGAGTTGGGTGAAATATTACTGTAGCATTTTGAAATAATCCCACTTCAAACTTTCTATGTAATCCAATGTAAAACGACAGAAAAATGTGAAAGTTTGAATAGGGTTTTCTTGCGAATTTTAGAACGTCTCAAACTTTTGACACTTGGGTATGAGAGAAGAGGTCCTCCACTATATCTGACCTGAGTTGGGTGAAATATTACTGTAGCATTTTGAAATAATCCCACTTCAAACTTTCTATGTAATCCAATGTAAAACGACTGAAAAAGGTGAAAGTTTGAATAGGGTTTTCTTGCGAATTTTAGAACGTCTCAAACTTTTGACACTTGGGTATGAGAGAAGAGGTCCTCCACTATATCTGACCCGAGTTGGGTGAAATATTACTGTAGCATTTTGAAATAATCCCACTTCAAACTTTCTATGTAATCCAATGTAAAACGACAGAAAAATGTGAAAGTTTGAATAGGGTTTTCTTGCGAATTTTAGAACGTCTCAAACTTTTGACACTTGGGTATGAGAGAAGAGGTCCTCCTCTATATCTTACCCGAGTTGGGTGAAATATTACTGTAGCATTTTGAAATAATCCCACTTCAAACTTTCTATGTAATCCAATGTAAAACGACTGAAAAAGGTGAAAGTTTGAATAGGATTTTCTTGCCAATTTTAGAACGTCTCAAACTTTTGACACTTGGGTATGAGAGAAGAGGTCCTCCTCTATATCTTACCCGAGTTGGGTGAAATATTACTGTAGCATTTTGAAATAATCCCACTTCAAACTTTCTATGTAATCCAATGTAAAACGACTGAAAAAGGTGAAAGTTTGAATAGGATTTTCTTGCCAATTTTAGAACGTCTCAAACTTTTGACACTTGGGTATGAGAGAAGAGGTCCTCCTCTATATCTGACCCGAGTTGGCTGAAATATTACTGTCCCACTTCAAACTTTCTATGTAATCCAATGTAAAACGACTGAAAAAGGTGAAAGTTTGAATAGGGTTTTCTTGCCAATTTTAGAACGTCTCAAACTTTTGACACGTGGGTATGAGAGAAGAGGTCCTCCACTATATCTGACCCGAGTTGGGTGAAATATTACTTTAGCATTTTGAAATAATCCCACTTCAAACTTTCTATGTAATCCAATGTCAATCTACTGAATAAAACTTTGAATTTTGAATCGGAATTTCTTGCCAATTTTAAAACGTCTCAAACTTTTGACACTTGGATATGAGAGAGGAAGAAGGTTCTATTTCATATTGTTCAATATGGCATGGTATGGGAGGAGACTGAATAGCAAATTAACCACCACAACGGGAGGAACCACGTCACGCCATAAATATGGCGCTTGTACCCCATCCGGCCTTTTTTTGTCTCAGTTTGAGCTGAGACTGGTTTGTATGGTACCCTTTAGAATTTCTTGCCTCTCCCTATTGCCTGGAGCTACGTCCTGAACGGAGTATGCTTTCTGGGGCTTTCCCTCCCCAGCAACGCGGAATCACGGTTTGTTGCTGTTTGTTTGGCTACCATTACTCGGTAGAGTTGTTACCTTTTGTTAGGCAGTTCACTGCCGGTTTTCCTTGCAGAAGTAGATCGGGTTATTTATTTTATTTTTATTACATTTATTTAGCAGACGCTTTTATCCAAAGCGACGTACAGTAAGTGCGTACAGAGACATCATCATCATTACAGAACAGACCAGGCAAAGCACATCCTTTGCATAATGTAGCAGCTATCCCTAGCAATGAACGTTGACTGTAGTTCACAGTAAGCTGTGGGCAAATCAGCAACACCACACTTTCATTCCAAATACTATTATAAACTATACTATTATAAACCATTCCAAATACTATTATAAACTATGCTATTATAAACCATTCCAAATACTATTATAAACTATAATAAACAGACAGGAAAACACAGGGAACAGGGAACTGATATTCCTAGGTGAGGATATCAGTCAAGGTGGAGTCTGAAGAGGTGTGTCTTCAGGCCTCGACGGAATACAGGCAGGGTTGGAGTAGAACGTAGGGGAATGGGAAGTTAATTCCACCACTGAGGTGCTAATGTGGAAAAACTCCGCAGTCGGGACAAGCGAGAGCCTTTGACACGGAGGGGGGGAAGTGCCAGTCGCCCTGCTGTAGAAGAGCGAAGTGGTCGAGCAGGAACATAGTTCTGGATTAAGTCCTGCAGGTAGGCGGGGCCTGTCCTATTGGCTGCAGTGTAGGCCAGGGTCAGAACTTTGAACCTGATCCTGGCTGCAACTGGCAGCCAGTGGAGAGACCTCAGCAGGGGGGTTACGTGGGAAAATTTCGGGAGGTTGAACACAAGCCGGGCAGATGCATTCTGGATCAGTTGAAGAGGCAGAATGGCGCAGGCCGGTAGGCTTGCGAGCAGGGAGTTGCAGTAGTCCAGGCGTGAGGTGACCATGGTCTGGACAAGAAGCTGGGTGGAGTAGGTGGTCAGGTACGGCCTGATGTTGTACAGGAGGAACCTGCAGGACCGTGCCGTCGCCCTGATGTGCTCTTTGAAGTCCAGCCGGTCGTCCAGGACCACCCCCAGGTTCCTTGCAGAGCGGGAGGCAGCCACCACGGTCCCATCAACGGTGATGGAGAGGTCATGTAGTGGGGAGGTCTTGTACGGCATGAAGAGGAGCTCTGTCTTGTCAAGGTTGAGCTTCAGGTGATGGGTAGCCATCCACTCAGAGATGTCAGTCAGACATCTCTGAGTGGATGGCTGGGTTATGCCGATATCTTCTGATTGTATTTTGTCCTGTTGAGGCATTGAATTTTCTTTCTCCTTGTTGTTACTAAGAAAGGGAAAAGGGACAAGCCGGAAGTAGCCTCTGTGTCAGTGGACATACCTGAGGTTTTAGCGGTCTCTGGCGGCCCTTCAGTGCTACTGATTCGGGCCTACTGCTAGCCACCTGCGCCAGCCTACTAGGCCTCTGCTTGGTTGGCTTAGCTAGCCGACACTACGCTGCCTGTGGTGTGTTGGAGGGATTTCCGCAGGATATGTCCTCCGCTACCCCCAGTAACCTTGCTATGGCGCCACGTACCCGATGTCCTTCAGTGCTCAGCAGCTTGGAGTCGGGGTACAAGCTCCAGTTCACACGCGACCGGAGAGGGCTCAACTGCTTCCTAAAGCGCCTGCCCTTGCACATGCTCTGCCGTTCCAGTCTCCCCCCTACTGGTGGGAGACAGCGATTGGTTCACATCTGTGTCCCTGCCGGATGTATACTTCCATATCCCCCATACACCGGGATCACCGGAAGTACCTCCGCTTTTCCTTCCAAGGCAAAGGGTACGATCACTCGGTCCCTCTCCTTCGGCCTAGCCCCTGCGCACCCACAACACCTTTTATGAAGTGCAAGGAGACACGCTGATCCCACTCTGTCACTAAGGGATTCGCATTGTGAACTACCAGGACGACTGGCTAATCTGCAATCCTTCAGAGGAGCAAGCCAGAAGGGATACAAGGTCAGTACTGGCCCACTTAGCTAGCTTGGGCCTGACCCTGAACAGGGGAAAAGAGCCACCTCAGCCCCTCCAGAGAGAGGGTTTTCCTGGGCCCGGTTTTGGTATCAATGTCCATGCAGGCCCCTCTGACCCAGAGAGGCAGCATGTTTTTGATGGACAGCTCTGTCCCACCCTTTGCTGCAGCGCAGCAGGTGACAGTAAACATTAACCGGAGGTTGCTTGGCTTGATGGCTTCAGCGGCCAGGTGGTGCCACTTGGGCTGCTGCATACGTGTCCATTACAGCGTTGGGTGGCAGCACAGGGAGTAAGCCCGCACGAGGACAGGCGGCAACTCCTCCCTATTTACCCAGTGTGTTACCTAGGGTGACGACCACCCACGGACGCCTCCAAGACTGGCTGGGAGCGGTCGGAGAGGGTCATTCCCTACAAGGGTTGTGGAGCCACTCATGGGTCGGGAAGCACATCAACCTGCCAGAAACGGAGGCAGTGCATCAAGCATTGACCCATTCCTCCCAGTGGTCCGACACAGACAGGTTCTTGTCCGGACAGACAAATTCCACTGTGGTCTCCTACCTCAACCAACAGGTGGGCTTTGGTCTCCAACTCGACATGCAAAGCATGTCAACTCCTGCTGTGGGCACAGGCCTAGGGTATGTCCCCGAAGGCAGTACATGTACTGGGCACAATCAATGTGGAAGCCGATAGGCTGTCCAGGGGTGGCCTGAGAGCGGGTGGAAATGGTGCCTGCACCCAGACAGTGCAGTTCATTTAGGGAGTTGCTAGTGGGCACACCCCTTCGCGCCTCCCGACCAGAGCGGATTTGCTGCCGCCGCAGGCCTGCTATGGCAACCAAATCCACAGTTGTATGACCTGCTTGGCCCCTAGATGGGAGTGGCCACAGGGCCTGGGGCCAGCAGTACTGGAAACATTTCAGGCATCAAAGCCCCCATCTACGAGGGCGCTCTACGCTGGGAAGTGGGCAGATGTAGCTGCTGGTACCACAATAATGGGTTTACCCAATTATGACAGTTCAGTCGTTTTGGCATTCCTCCAGTCCCTCTTCAAAGAGGGGCTAGTGGAGTCCACGCTAAGGTGTTATCTGGCAGCCATATTTGACAGCCATGAGCATATTGAGGGCCTGATGGTGGGGTCTCACCCTCTCGCCAGCCAGTTTCCCTGAGGAGCCAGGTGGCTTTGCCCACACAGGTCTAACTTTGTCCCTTCGTGGGACTTACAACTGGCTTTGAATCCACTCACTGAGCCGCCCTTCGAGCTGGATGGACTCAGTCTAACCTTGAAGACTGCATTCCTGCTCGCTATCGCCTCCGCGAGGCGTGTGAGCGAGCTGCATGCACTGTCAGTAAAACCCTCCTGTATGCGGTTGGGTGACAGTAGCTCATCGGTCTTTCTGCTTCTTAACCTTCTGTTACAGCCTAAGGCCCTCTCGCAGTCGTACATTTCTGTCTATGGTGTTGGAGCCGTTTCACCATCCTCCCCACGATACCCCTGAAGAAGCCAGGCTGCACTCACTGTGCCCCGCCCGGGCTCTACGGTCTTATATCTCCTGCACAAGTGCAGTGAGGAAGACCAAAAATCCTTTTATTGTTTTGGAGGGGCTATGAAGGGCTTTGCCCTATTGTACAGCACGCGGCCCTCTGGATCATAGAGACGGTTCCATGGCGTACAGCAGTTCTGACACATCCCCTCCCACAGGCGTGGTAGCTCACTCCACTCGGGGCGTAGCTACCTCCTGGGCCTTACTACGTGGCGCCACAATTGCTGACATTTGCGCAGCAGCGGGCTGGGCCTCATCACTCACTTTCAACAGGTTTTATCACCTGGACGTAGCATCATCGGCATCAGTTGCCTCCTCTGTCCTCAGGGCAGCGGAGCAACCTTGTATGTAATTTTGTGATGATTTAGGGTTTCTATTACCCGGTGGTTATTTTCCACGTTTCCCACTTGAGCTTGCTCTTCTGGTAAGAACAGCAGCCAATAGTGCATTTTGTTTTTTAGAGGATTCGCACTAATGCAATGACCTGCGGTCCTGGTACCCCACTACATACCGCGCCCAACGTTATTTGGTATTCTGTGAACAATACCGTGGTCAGGCGGGGAACCTTGCACCCTCAGGATGGCAAGTGCCCTCAAGTCGGCAAAAGAGGCCGGGCGGCGTACAAGCACCATATTTATGGCATGACGTGGTTCCGCCCGTAGTGGTGGTGAATTTGCTATTCAGTTTCCCAGCAGCTCTTCCTCTCAGCGAGGATGCCCCATAGTGTGGCGTGTTGACCGATATGAAATAGAACCTCGTTCGTCTGTCATATCCAACTGTCAAAAGTTTGACACCTTCTAAAATAGGAAAGAAATTCCGATCCAAAATTTCACCTTTTTCAGTAGATTTACAAAGGATTACATAGAAAGTTTGAAGAGGGATTATTTTAAAATGCTACAGTAATATTTCACCCAACTCGGGTCAGATATAGAGGAGGACCTCTTCTCTCATACCCAAGTGTCAAAAGTTTGAGACGTTCTAAAATTGGCAAGAAAATCCTATTCAAAATGTCACGTTTTTCAATCGATTTACATTGGATTACATAGAAAGTTTGAAGTGGGATTATTTCAAAATGCTACAGTAATATTTCACCCAACTCGGGTCAGATATAGTGGAGGACCTCTTCTCTCATACTGAAGTGTCAAAAGTTTGAGACGTTCTAAAATTGGCAAGAAAATCCTATTCAAAATGTCACCTTTTTCAGTCGATTTACATTGGATTACATAGAAAGTTTGAAGTGGGATTATTTCAAAATGCTACAGTAATATTTCACCCAACTCGGGTAAGATATAGAGGAGGACCTCTTCTCTCATACCCAAGTGTCAAAAGTTTGAGACGTTCTAAAATTGGCAAGAAAATCCTATTCAAAATGTCACTTTTTTCAGTCGATTTACATTGGATTACATAGGAAGTTTGAAGTGGGATTATTTAAAAATGCTACAGTAATATTTCACCCAACTCGGGTCAGATATAGAGGAGGACCTCTTCTCTCATACCCAAGTGTCAAAAGTTTGAGACGTTCTAAAATTGGCAATAAAATCCTATTCAAAATGTCACATTTTTCAGTCGATTTACATTGGATTACATAGAAAGTTTGAAGTGGGATTATTTCAAAATGCTACAGTAATATTTCACCCAACTCGGTTCAGATATAGAGGAGGACGTCTTCTCTCATAGCCAAGTGTCAAAAGTTTGAGACGTTCTAAAATTGGCAAGAAAATCCTATTCAAAATGTCACCTTTTTCAGTCGATTTACATTGGATTACATAGAAAGTTTGAAGTGGGATTATTTAAAAATGCTACAGTAATATTTCACCCAACTCGGGTCAGATATAGTGGAGGACCTCTTCTCTCATACACCAGTGTCAAAAGTTTGAGACGTTCTAAAATTGGCAAGAAAATACTATTCAAACTTTCACATTTTTCTGTCGTTTTACATTGGATTACATAGAAAGTTTGAAGTGGGATTATTTCAAAATGCTACAGTAATATTTCACCCAACTCGGGTCAGATATAGTGGAGGACCTCTTCTCTCATACCCAAGTGTCAAAAGTTTGAGACGTTCTAAAATTGGCAATAAAATCCTATTCAAAATGTCACTTTTTTCAGTCGATTTACATTGGATTACATAGAAAGTTTGAAGTGGGATTATTTCAAAATGCTACAGTAATATTTCACCCAACTCAGGTCAGATATAGTGGAGGACCTCTTCTCTCATACCCAAGTGTCAAAAGTTTGAGACGTTCTAAAATTGGCAAGAAAATACTATTCAAACTTTCACATTTTTCTGTCGTTTTACATTGGATTACATAGAAAGTTTGAAGTGGGATTATTTCAAAATGCTACAGTAATATTTCACCCAACTCGGGTCAGATATAGTGGAGGACCTCTTCTCTCATACCGAAGTGTCAAAAGTTTGAGACGTTCTAAAATTGGCAAGAAAATCCTATTCAAAATGTCACCTTTTTCAGTCGATTTACATTGGATTACATAGAAAGTTTGAAGTGGGATTATTTAAAAATGCTACAGTAATATTTCACCCAACTCGGGTCAGATATAGTGGAGGACCTCTTCTCTCATACACCAGTGTCAAAAGTTTGAGACGTTCTAAAATTGGCAAGAAAATACTATTCAAACTTTCACATTTTTCTGTCGTTTTACATTGGATTACATAGAAAGTTTGAAGTGGGATTATTTCAAAATGCTACAGTAATATTTCACCCAACTCGGGTCAGATATAGTGGAGGACCTCTTCTCTCATACCCAAGTGTCAAAAGTTTGAGACGTTCTAAAATTGGCAATAAAATCCTATTCAAAATGTCACTTTTTTCAGTCGATTTACATTGGATTACATAGAAAGTTTGAAGTGGGATTATTTCAAAATGCTACAGTAATATTTCACCCAACTCAGGTCAGATATAGTGGAGGACCACTTCTCTCATACCGAAGTGTCAAAAGTTTGAGACGTTCTAAAATTGGCAAGAAAATCCTATTCAAAATGTCACCTTTTTCAGTCGATTTACATTGGATTACATAGAAAGTTTGAAGTGGGATTATTTAAAAATGCTACAGTAATATTTCACCCAACTCGGGTCAGATATAGTGGAGGACCTCTTCTCTCATACACCAGTGTCAAAAGTTTGAGACGTTCTAAAATTGGCAAGAAAATACTATTCAAACTTTCACATTTTTCTGTCGTTTTACATTGGATTACATAGAAAGTTTGAAGTGGGATTATTTCAAAATGCTACAGTAATATTTCACCCAACTCGGGTCAGATATAGTGGAGGACCTCTTCTCTCATACCGAAGTGTCAAAAGTTTGAGACGTTCTAAAATTGGCAAGAAAATCCTATTCAAAATGTCACCTTTTTCAGTCGATTTACATTGGATTACATAGAAAGTTTGAAGTGGGATTATTTAAAAATGCTACAGTAATATTTCACCCAACTCGGGTCAGATATAGTGGAGGACCTCTTCTCTCATACACCAGTGTCAAAAGTTTGAGACGTTCTAAAATTGGCAAGAAAATACTATTCAAACTTTCACATTTTTCTGTCGTTTTACATTGGATTACATAGAAAGTTTGAAGTGGGATTATTTCAAAATGCTACAGTAATATTTCACCCAACTCGGGTCAGATATAGTGGAGGACCTCTTCTCTCATACACCAGTGTCAAAAGTTTGAGACGTTCTAAAATTGGCAAGAAAATACTATTCAAAATGTCACTTTTTTCAGTCGTTTTACATTGGATTACATAGAAAGTTTGAAGTGGGATTATTTCAAAATGCTACAGTAATATTTCACCCAACTCAGGTCAGATATAGTGGAGGACCTCTTCTCTCATACCCAAGTGTCAAAAGTTTGAGACGTTCTAAAGTTGGCAAGAAAACCCTATTCAAACTTTCACCTTTTTCAGTCGTTTTACATTGGATTACATAGAAAGTTTGAAGTGGGATTATTTCAAAATGCTACAGTAATATTTCACCCAACTCGGGTCAGATATAGAGGAGGACCTCTTCTCTCATACCCAAGTGTCAAAAGTTTGAGACGTTCTAAAATTGGCAATAAAATCCTATTCAAAATGTCACCTTTTTCAGTCGATTTACATTGGATTACATAGAAAGTTTGAAGTGGGATTATTTCAAAATGCTACAGTAATATTTCACCCAACTCGGGTCAGATATAGTGGAGGACCTCTTCTCTCATACCCAAGTGTCAAAAGTTTGAGACGTTCTAAAATTGGCAATAAAATCCTATTCAAATTGTCACTTTTTTCAGTCGATTTACATTGGATTACATAGAAAGTTTGAAGTGGGATTATTTCAAAATGCTACAGTAATATTTCACCCAACTCAGGTCAGATATAGTGGAGGACCTCTTCTCTCATACCCAAGTGTCAAAAGTTTGAGACGTTCTAAAGTTGGCAAGAAAACCCTATTCAAACTTTCACCTTTTTCAGTCGTTTTACATTGGATTACATAGAAAGTTTGAAGTGGGATTATTTCAAAATGCTACAGTAATATTTCACCCAACTCGGGTCAGATATAGAGGAGGACCTCTTCTCTCATACCCAAGTGTCAAAAGTTTGAGACGTTCTAAAATTGGCAAGAAAATCCTATTCAAAATGTCACCTTTTTCAGTCGATTTACATTGGATTACATAGAAAGTTTGAAGTGGGATTATTTCAAAATGCTACAGTAATATTTCACCCAACTCGGGTAAGATATAGAGGAGGACCTCTTCTCTCATACCCAAGTGTCAAAAGTTTGAGACGTTCTAAAATTGGCAATAAAATCCTATTCAAATTGTCACATTTTTCAGTCGATTTACATTGGATTACATAGAAAGTTTGAAGTGGGATTATTTCAAAATGCTACAGTAATATTTCACCCAACTCGGGTCAGATATAGAGGAGGACGTCTTCTCTCATACCCAAGTGTCAAAAGTTTGAGAAGTTCTAAAATTGGCAAGAAAATCCTATTCAAAATGTCACCTTTTTCAGTCGATTTACATTGGATTACATAGAAAGTTTGAAGTGGGATTATTTCAAAATGCTACAGTAATATTTCACCCAACTCGGGTCAGATATAGTGGAGGACCTCTTCTCTCATACCGAAGTGTCAAAAGTTTGAGACGTTCTAAAATTGGCAAGAAAATCCTATTCAAAATGTCACCTTTTTCAGTCGATTTACATTGGATTACATAGAAAGTTTGAAGTGGGATTATTTCAAAATGCTACAGTAATATTTCACCCAACTCGGGTCAGATATAGAGGAGGACCTCTTCTCTCATACCCAAGTGTCAAAAGTTTGAGGCGTTCTAAAATTGGCAAGAAAATCCTATTCAAAATGTCACCTTTTTCAGTCGATTTACATTGGATTACATAGAAAGTTTGAAGTGGGATTATTTCAAAATGCTACAGTAATATTTCACCCAACTCGGGTCAGATATAGTGGAGGACCTCTTCTCTCATACCGAAGTGTCAAAAGTTTGAGACGTTCTAAAATTGGCAAGAAAATCCTATTCAAAATGTCACCTTTTTCAGTCGATTTACATTGGATTACATAGAAAGTTTGAAGTGGGATTATTTCAAAATGCTACAGTAATATTTCACCCAACTCGGGTCAGATATAGTGGAGGACCTCTTCTCTCATACACCAGTGTCAAAAGTTTGAGACGTTCTAAAATTGGCAAGAAAATACTATTCAAACTTTCACATTTTTCTGTCGTTTTACATTGGATTACATAGAAAGTTTGAAGTGGGATTATTTCAAAATGCTACAGTAATATTTCACCCAACTCGGGTCAGATATAGTGGAGGACCTCTTCTCTCATACCCAAGTGTCAAAAGTTTGAGACGTTCTAAAATTGGCAAGAAAATCCTATTCAAAATTTCACCTTTTTCAGTAATTTACATTGGTGGACATAGGAAGTTTGGAGTGCGATTATTTCAAAACGGTGCAGTATCCAAAATAAATAAATAAATAAATAAATAAATAAATAAATAAATATATGTATGTATACACACACACAACTAGGCTATCAGAATGTTGAGCCAATTAGATTTAGCGGAGAAAAAAGCGGAAGGATGACCGTGAAAGCATACAATCGCTTTTCGCGACCGATTTAAGGTGGACCGGCAATTCCGAATCGGGATCTGCGAATCGGGAGCCAACTTCAGCGTCGTTAGGAAATGGATAAGTGGCTAATAGGCTACATCCAAGCAAAATGGCACACACTGACGATGAGTATAACATTAATGAGAAGAAATATTTTGTTTTTATCCTACGGTTGTCTTTCTGGCAGCTTAGAGCACGTTCCCACTATGCTTCATTGATAAAGCCTAATGCCGTATTCGCACTGGACTAGTCGGTATTAGCCTACCTGGCGACCTTGTGTGATTTCTAATAATTGCAGTGGTCGTCTGTGATATTAATCCCATGCGAATCTGCCAAGTCCGTAATTTGTAAAGAAACAAGCACATCAGCATGTGATAAGCTGCGACCATATGGCAAAGTACCTCTATATGTGGGTATAGTATATTTCAGAAATAACGGACAGACCGACCTAATTAGGTTACAGAGTGACTTCTACTAGCTGCTGGTCACAGCTAAAAAGGACTCCAGCAAAAGTAGAAAGTTCCCCATTCAAAGACCAGTTGAGTGAAAGTACAAAAGTATCTGATTTTAAATGTAAGTAGCCTAGGCCTACCAAAAGGAAACATAAACATAACCGGTTTAATAATCTACAACCTTAACGTTTGCTCCATCACCCTGTAACGTTAGCAGCTAGCTAGCAAACGTTACATGGGTGAGTGGAAACGCTTGCTAACACTTATGGCCGAAACTAGGCTACTTCACGCAAATAAGCGAACGTGGGCGCTTCGAGCTACGCAAACAGTTTTCTTTTCCAATGACATTTGTGAAAGACAAACTAGAGGAAAGCACAGATCGAACAAGAAAGTTGTTTACTGTTGTTGCCTGCCCTATAGCATCCCTCGCTGCAATGTTCTGGTTTGTCTTTCACAAATGCCATGGCAAAAGAAAAACTTTGCGTATATCGAAGCGCCTACGTTTGCGTATTTCCATGAGGTATATGTTTCGGCCCTTAAGGTTAGCTAACGTTAGCTAACGTTAGCTAAAGTTCATTTAGCTAACTATCAGGCAACTCAAAAACATCGGCCGTATTTAACGTTAACGCTAGGTGGAAGTAACATGGAAAAACGTGCTCAATTTAACAGATAACGTTAGCTCAGTTTACCAGATAGCTAACGTTAACTAACTCAAAATACCAATGTTATAATTTTATCGGTAACTTCAATTTAACAGATAATCCCTGCAATGTAACATTACGTAAAGGCCAATTCAGACCAAAGATTTGCGACGTAAGGAAAGCGTTTAAGAATGATGCAGACAGGAATTGCTGATCTACCCCGGCTCAGAACGTCCCATGTAGGCGCAGGCGATTCACCTCGTCTAATCGCAGGTGGCGAGTTTTAGAACAGAACAGAATGTACGTCAGTGCTAGGTTAGTTAGGGTTTTTTATAGCAAATCAGCGCGCAGTCTTTCCCCAGAAGTGACGCTGTCTCTGTAATGCGTATTTTGTCTCCAAATCAACGATGACACCAGCTGTTCACAATGGCTACTTTCATTATTTGAGATTAATATCGCAACCAGGAAGTAACAACACTAACTCAAAAACACTGATGTGCTGCACACGTCACTCTGGGTAACCCAAATCAAGCTTACTACAAAGCACCAGGAAACATTTGGACAGACAGACAGACCACAGAGTGACTTATACTAGCTGCTGGATGATCACATCACAAATTAGGCTACCTACCATGTTCTGCAAAACACAGACGTCATCTGATAATATTAGTCCTGTCTGAATCGGCATCTCAGTAATTTGAGGTGATGATTTTTTTCTCCCGCAAGGATCCGTTGGTTTTTCCACTACTTTTTCTCTCCTCTTTCCGGATTGAGAATTATGGAGGCTGCGGTGGAAATTATGAATGCGAATTTTGACAACATTTTGGGTGCGGTTCTTATGCCAAATGTTTTTAAATGTAGGCCTACTCCAGACTTTACTGAATTGAAAGTGAATTGTATCCAACCCTGTAGCCACCTTCAACAAACAAATCTGCATACCCTGCCTTACAAATGTGCATAAAATAACATTGCGAACTGACGTGGAAGTAATGTTATTTTTCAATCATATCCAGTGAAAGTCCTTGGGATTTGATCAGTAGGCTAAATTTGAGTGAAATACAGACCCGTGCAAATGCTCTTCATGAAACACAGCCGGTTGGGGGGGGGGGGGGGGGGGGTCCTAAATCACATGAGGTCCCCAGGTAATACTAGACCAATGTGAATAGGGCATAAAATTCACTATGCTTTTTGTGATTAATTGCCTGCTAATTTCAGCAACCTTTCCCCATAATTTAGCTTTTAGGTATTAAAAACATGACTATTGGCAGCAGTTTAACAATGAATTGTTAATTAATGAAAATTACATTAGTTTGGGTCGCGAAAAGTATGGACTGATATACTTGCGTCATCACTGAAAAAGTTTGTGCACCCCTGGCCTACATGATTCCACCATGACCCAATAGATATCTCCCATGACGCAAGTTTGGGTCGCAACCCACAGTTTGTGCACTGCTGCCTCAGTGTGGGAGTGTGTTTGAGTGGCAACACGTACAGCAGGTGTACAGCAGGGGCCACAGCGGTGTCCTTATGGTCTGACAGTAGAATTCAGCAGAACTGTGGGGTCAGGAGAGTTTGTGTGACAAGCATCAGGCGATGTTGTGGCGATGTTGTGTGTTTTACTGAACTGGAATGACACGCTGGATGTGTTTATCTGTTTTATGATGTGATAAACCTTCTTGGCGCAGACAGGAGAATTCCTGAACACATCAGCCAATCAGATGGTGCACATGGCACCAAATTCTCACCCCACACTCAGTTCAAAGGAGTTGTAACTGTATGGGTAAACAGTTACTTTTTAAAAGCAAAGTTCAGTGCCAGCACTTTGAATAGCAGTCTGGGATTTTCCCCAAGGTGCCTACAATAACTGTTTCCAAAATACGAAGAGGATGAAGCAGAAGCAGTGGACTTTGATGGATAAATTAATCAATTACACAACTAAATTAATTCACAATTTAACAAGAAGAATTGTGTGGTGTTCTGGCCCCCCAGTGGTAGAATGAGCTTCCCACTGTAATCGGGACAGCAGAAACCCTGCCCAACTTGTGCACAGACTGAAGACATACCTTTTTAGATTACACCATGTCTCCCCTGACCCCCTTTCGCTATCCTCTTTCTTTCTTTTTAGATTTCCTTTTGGAGTCATAGGTATAGCTGTGTAAAGTTAGCTGTATAGTGGTATTTAGTTTTGTTTACAATAATATATTTTTTTGGTTAACTTTTTACAGTTACATAACATGTATTGATTATAAATGGGCCCTTTGTGCCTTCTTGGTGGCATCACACTGTTGTATTCCGGAAGACTAATACTGATATTCTACGATGTGTGTCTGTAAGTGACTGTATACAGACTGTAATGTAACCGCACATGTAGACTGTAAAGTAACAGCACATATGGACTGTAATGTAATGGCACATACAGACTATAATTTAACACCACATGTAGGGCTCTATCTTACATTCGGCGCTATCGTACATTCGGCAGTAACCCAAACGCAAGTGTCTTTGCTAGTTTCAGACTGACGCAGTTGTCATTTTCCCTTCCAGCACCCACTCACAAATGAACTTGCGCCCATCTTGGTGGGTTGGTCTTAAGATGCGATGTGGTCAGACACATTGTTGGCTAAAACAAGCGTCTTAAAGGGTAATTCCACCCAAACAATTAACATTACATTACATTACATTTATTTAGCAGACGCTTTTATCCAAAGCGACGTACAGTAAGTGCGTACAGAGACATCATCATCATTACAGAACAGACAAGGCAAGGCACATCCTTTGCATAATGTAGCAGCTATCCCTAGCAATGAACGTTGACTGTAGTTCACAGTAAGCTGTGGGCAAATCAGCAGCAATTAATGGCTTTATTTCCCCCGTTTTTCTGGAGACTGAGCTAATGGTTGTGGTATTTTTTTCAGTATAACTGTTAGGCTACATTAGTGGCTAACTTGCCAGGGAAGAGGGCTAGCAGTAAAATCTCCGCTCTGGTGTAGCTAACGTTATTCAGTCTGTCGCATGACTCTTAAGTCATGTCACAGTTTCATTGTTATTTTAAGGGTGGAATATTAAGATAGTAATGTACGTCTACATAGGTGTGTGCGCAACACACGTACACCCTCCTGTCTAAAACCTACAGGGGCGTGCACAAACCTGCATAAAAATATCAAGATTATAATATGACATAGGGTTTAATATTTTTCCTGGAAATAAAACATTTTCTCTCCTGGGAATAGATGCAAATTGTCCCGGGAATCCCAGGAAAGTGAGCTTGCTTTAAGGCATAAGCTACCAGTAAATATGCATTTGTCATTTTCAATAAGCAGGACAATATAAAACAGGGAAATATATTCGTAAACCTATGGGTTCGCACACAAACAGGTCTGTCGGGGGTAAATCTCTCTTTTTGAGGTCATGGTAAATCCACCACTATATTAGCAATTAGTCAGGGTGCAAACGCAGGTGGCTTTTAAAGGGGATGGGAGGTGACACACTGCTTGGTTTATTGCATGTTACGGCGAAGACACACTATTTTTTATTTAGAGATTAAGTTGACATTTGAAACTTGCGCCTTACTTTGCACTCAAATTATCCGCCGTTTAACTAGCAAAAGTGGATTTGGCCACACCCTAAATGTACTTGTGTCATGTGCTTTAGACCATGCGCTAAGATTGTTAAAATATAGCCCATAGACTGCCATGTAACCCCACGTATTGACTGTATTGATATTGAGCTTCTCACAGCCGAACGGCTCTGGTGGACCCCTTATGTGAAAGTCACTCGACCCCAGAAAGCAAGGTGAAGCAGGCTCAATGGTTTGGTGTGTAATTCCAGTGATTTTCAGCCATAGCTGACAGCAAAGCCTTTAGAGTAATCAGGCTCATGCGCAGATGGAGGATCTAGTTTGTGGTCAGACTGTGCAGGTCAGCAGCAGGTCCAGCATGTACCAGCCATTGTGACCTGCATGACCCGGCCCAGGCATGCCACATAAACACTTTTACCCTGAGATGCACCCAGACTCTCCAGCAGGTAAACGGTGAAGGTCCATGTCACTGCCACTGTCCCAATCAGCGGTGCCAACCACACTGTTCCAGTACTACAAACAAACACACTACATACACGCCGACATTCTCAACAATCTGCACACTGATATCTCCTGTATCATCAGCACTCGCCTAATAGAACAAAGACATACATGCACTTCCCCGTTCCTGTTTCATGGCACTTTCGCGAATCTTCTGGTTAATGAGATGTCGCGCTGGATAAGAGTGTCTGCCAAGTGAGTGTAATATAATGTAATCAGTGCTTAAATTCTGCCCGTAAGACCCGCCTTATCTCTGTAAAACTATTCAGTGCTTCTACATACATCTGTACTTAAATTGTGATTTGTTGTTGTATTTCGGTTTATAAAGTCAAATTACTCTCAGCTGGTGTTTTCTGAACATTTGTTTTCCTATAATTTTTCTGAATTAAATAATTGCAGTAAGATCATCCAGTAGTTTGGGAGAGCATACAATAGCATGTGGTTCCCTGGAGAATGTTCAGAATCCTAACTGCAGACTTCCAGCTGACCTGCTCAGCCGTTACGCCGGAGGACTGCATTTGTTGTCACGGCTAGCATGGTCAAGAAAGGGCTAGAATGGCCAGGAAAGGGCTAGCATTTTCATTAATGGGGTAGAATGGTCAGGAATGGGCTAGTGTGCTCATCATCTAGGGATACGTGCTTTAGCTGCCAACTGTTGTTGCTGCTTTAAACTGCCACTGTTCAGTGTATTTCGTAGTTCAAACTAGGTAGTCACAGATTGGCTTATCAGTTTCCTAACAATTCTGTTACCGTTGCGTACAGTTATGAAACTGATGGATTTTATTGACTGGGAGGATGAAGCCAATGAGTTCCCGATATGTAATTACCCCTGGGTCTAGTACAGGGCAGGGAGCGCTCGTGTTATCCTTTTGTCATTTTTAGAATCAAGCAAGCCTCGACTGGCCCTTGGCATCTCCTGCCCTCTGCTCCAATTGGATGGTCTCCTGCTGGTTTAGACAGAGCAGAGAATGTGCCAAATTTATGTTCGTCTTCTTAATCAATCACTCATGGAGAAACTCGTTGATTTTGTTCCATAAATGTGTGTTGATCTGAGAGGTGCCGTTTCTCTCAAGTGATACACATACACGCTGAGGGTGGCTCTACACATACATGCTGAGGGTGAGTCTATACATACTCACTGAAGGTGAGTCTTCACATACATGCTGAGGGTGACTCTACACATACATGCTGAGGGTGACTCTAGACATACACGCTGAGGGTGACTATACATACAGTTGAAGTCGAAAGTTTACATACACCTTAGTTTAAATCCATTTAAACTCAGTTTTTCACAATTCCTGACATTTAATCCTAGTAAACATTCCCTGTCTTAGGTCAGTTAATACGACTGTATTTTAAGAATGTGACATGTCAGAATAATAGTAGAGAGAATGATTTATTTCAGCTTTTATTTCTTTCATCACATTCCCAATGGGTCAGAAGTTTAAATAATCTCTGTTAGTATTTGGTAGCATTGCCTTTAAGTTGTTTAACTTGGGTCAAACGTTTCGGGTAGCCTTCCACAAGCTTCTCACAATAAGTTGCTGGAATTTTGGCCCATTCCTCCTGACAGATCTGAGTAACTGAGTCAGGTTTGTAGGCCTCCTTGCTCGCACATGCTTTTTTAGTTCTGCCCACAAATTTTAGATTGAGGTCACAGGACTTTGTGATGGCCACTCCAATACCTTGACTTTGTTGTCCTTAAGCCATTTTGCCACAACTTTGGAAATATGCTTTGGGTCATTGTCCATTTGTAAGAGCCATTTGCGACCAAGCATTAACTTCCTGGCTGATGTCTTGAGATGTTGCACCAGTCCCTCCTGCAGCAAAGCACCCCCACAACCTGATGCTGCCACCCCCATGCTTCACGGTTGGGATGGTGTTCTTCGGCTTGCAAGCCTCACCCTTTTTCCTCCAAACATAACGATGGTCATTATGGCCAAACAGTTCAATTTGTTTTTCATCATTTCATCATCATTTTTCCAAAAGTAAGATCTTTGTCCCCATGTGCAGTTGCAAACTGTAGTCTGGCTTTTTTATGGTGGTTTTGGAATAGTGGCTTCTTCCTTGCTGAGCAGCCTTTCAGGTTATGTCGATATAGGACTAATTTTACTGTGGATAGACACTATTGTACCTGTTCTCTCCAGCATCTTCACAAGGTCCTTTGCTGTTGTTCTGGGATTGATTTGCACTTTTCGCACCAAAGCACGTTCATCTCTAGGAGACGGAACGCGTCTCCTTCCAGAGCGGTATGATGGCTGCGTGATCCCATGGTGTTTATACTTGCGTACTATTGTTTGTACAGACAAACGTGGTACCTTCAGGCGTTTGGAAATTGCTCCCAAGGATGAACCAGACTTGTGGAGGTCCACAATTTTCTCTCTGAGGTCTTGGATGATTTCTTTTGATTTTCCCATGATGTCAAGCAGAGAGGCACTGAGTTTGAAGGTAGGCCTTAAAATACATCCATAGGTACACCTCCAATTGACTCAAATAATGTCAGTTATCCTATCAGAAGTTTCTAAAGCCGTAACATCATTTTCTGGAATTTTCCAAGCTGTTTAAAGGCACAGTCAACTTAGTGCGTGTAAACTTCTGACCCACTGGAATTGTGATATAGTGAATTAAAAGTGAAATAATCTGTCTGTAAACAATTGTTGGAAAAATGACTTGTGTCATGCACAAAGTAGATGTCCTAACTGACTTGTCAACACTATAGTTTGCTAACATGAAATCTGTGGAGTGGTTAAAAATAAGCTTTAATGACTTCAACCTAAGTGTATATAAACTTCCGACTTCAACTGTACACGCTGAGGGTGACTATATACATACTCACTGAGGGTGAGTCTACACATACACGCTGAGCATGACTATACATACGCGCCGAGGGTGAGTTTAGACCAAGGGACCAAGACTGGGCTTTCGTTTTGAAGCTCACTTCCTGGTTGGGCTGGGAGCGGCAATTGTGCCGTTGCTCACTAGCGCCACTGCGATTGGCTCCAGTATAGGTCTTTCACCATGTAAGTCAATGGCAGCAATGTGGTCAAAATACTCAGTCAATAAATTGTTCCCACAAAAAAATGTAATTGCAATAGGTGCCTTTCCTTCATCTAATGCCTCTGCATGTGCAGATTTTTTTAAATATTGTGTCGTTTGGACAGGGTATTCACATTTGTTCAGGACCAATCAGAGGGTCAGGTTGAGTCCTCTTCGGCTCCACGGAGCAAGCACAGTTTGTACAAACGGGCTGCGAAAAAGACATCCGAGCTTCAATTTGGTTTTTACGAGGCAGTGGAAAGGCAATGGCTGACGTCACAGTGGCTTTATCCATATTTTTATACAGTCTATGGTCTAGACATACACGCCGAGGGTGAGTCTAGGCATACGCGCCGAGGGTGACCTGTTGACATTTTCCGTACTGAGAGAATGCACACATTGACAAGTTTTTTATTTGCTCAAAAACAATATCTCAATAACAATATCCTCTTATCTAATTGGAGTTTGTCTGCACTCCTCTCCAAAATAGAATGTTTACTGAACAGCAGCGTCCAGACAGACCAATTAATTCCAACAGTAGCTTATGACACCCGCAAATGGCCTACATACGTTGTCTCTTATGTGGGTGGTTTAGGTCTGATTGGTTGTTTGTCATGAATGATTATTTTGCTGCTGCCTTTTTACCGTAATTACTCAAAATTTAGTCATGGCGACCCCCGCTTTTAACCGTTTCGCGCATACCATCACAATTATGTGATCATTCCAGAACTTGCCCAAAAGCGTACCGTCACAAATATGTGATTAGAATGTATCATTAGAACGTTCAGTTGAGTGTCGTCACAAGGGTAACTGCCTGCAAACATGACTCCATAGAACCCTGGATAATAGAGTAATAATAATTACTCCAATAGACCCAATTACTCAAATTTCTTGTTTGTAAACAAAAGAGGATGCGCGCGCACGCCTGGGGAAAAAAGTGCATCAAAAGTGCATCACAATGCGGCAGGCTTGATCATCAACATTTTAATGCATCTAGTTTTGTTTCTGGTTCTTATTTCACTTTCATCTTGGCAAAGCTGTACAAATTATAGCTAGCGTTTTTTTTATTACATCTTTTCTGTACGTTAACTTTTTTTGTTGTAAGCTAGCATCTAACTGTATTTACGTTATAAATGAGTGCAAGCTAACCGTCATAAACTGTAAATGTTTGATCTGCGGCAAGTTGATAACTTAATTTTTAACATTAACATATTCCAACTCAATAAGTTGGGCAGGATACACCATATTAACAAATGTAAAAAATTTGTTTGTTTGAAATTGATCTAGTGTAACTTCTGTTAACGCCATGAATAACTTAATGGTTTGGCCAGATACGAGTCTACATGCCTGTCATTCAAGCAGCTAAGTTACTTAATGCACACAAACAAAGGTGGAGCAGCTGAATATCGTTTCAGTAAATTCTGTGTGAAATGATGTGTTGATAACTTAATGTTTAAAGCCTATCGTTAACCATGAAGCCTACTTTTTAGCTAGAAATGACACAGTAAAATTGAGGATGAAAATGAAATGTTATATTATAAAACATTAGAATCTTAAGGAAGTTTACCCTGAGTTCGTTTTGCAAAATGGTGGGTTTGGTCAGGTCATGGGCTTTATAGTTCTGTGGCTTCGCCACCCCGAACTGTCAATCATACTGTGCCCGGGCCATATCCGGGTGACCTTGCTCCCGACAACGTCACTTCGGCTCCACGGAGCAGACGCAATTTGTACAAACTGGCGGCGAAAAATGGAGGTTCAATTTGGTTTTTACGAGGCCGTGGGAAGGCAATGGGTGATGTCACTGAATTTGTCCATATTTTTTACAGTCTATGGTCCAAAGCAGCTGGACTCTGGAGTAGGCTAACGGTAGGCTAATAGCGCTCAAATCAAGAAAAGAGTTGCTAGATATGAAATTAAATATCCACGCACACAAGCTTCCAAATATATCACCAGCGGTCTTGAGGTATACAGACAGATAGATAGAAAATGTACATTATATTAGGTAGGCTATACAATGGAGCTATATATAAATTCATTACCATAATTAATAACATATTGTAGGCTATAGACCATTACGTAGACCTATTATTTAGGCTATATTTATATAGGCTAATATAGGAAAATTACACTGCATTTCAAAAGTTTAACAGGAATAAATACACGTCATTACCTCAGCAGATCCTTGGCTGCTTTCAAGTGTAGCTAGCAGCTAGTCGTGTCAGCGCTCCTTTCAAACTTTTCCACATCAACTTGTTTTATATGAAATTCAAGGATATTAATGAATACTATTTAAAACTAAGGTCTTCGTAGCTTGCTAGCCAGCATGTATGGCAAGCTGTTTTAACACGTATTCAACTTCCATAGCTAGCTACCTTATTAGTCCCCATTGGCTGCCTATTTTCCTAGCTAGCTGGCCATATATGACTTAGCTAACTACCACAATTGCCTAGCTAGCTAGCTGCCGTTTGAAGCTACATTTTATTTTGTAAGAAAAATAAAATGCTCTAGTTAAACTAGCTGCACTTAGGACATAGCTAGCTAGTATTGGAGCAGCTGGCTACCTTAACTCATATGGCCAGCCAGCTAGGACATTGGGCAGCTAGTTCTGACTAATTTAATCACTAGCCTCTTTCACACATGCAATACGGAACATTACCGGAAAAGTTGATCCAGCAATGTTCCGGAATGTTCCGTATTAACCCCTTTCACACATGCAGCCTTATCCGTAAATTTTCCGGAACATTGCCAGATAGGGGTCATGTTTGAATAAGAGCCGAAGTCGAAATTCCGGTATATCCCCGCCGGCAAAAGACCTAGTGAAGTTTCCGTAATTGGTAGCGTTCATACAACCAACGCTCTACCCTATGTTGCTAGGATACGTTTGTTTACTTACTACTGAAAAATGGCGGGTGATGAAGTGACAGAGTGTGCAGTTGTACTACAGTTACTCTTGTTTATTTATACATTTTCGAGGCAAACGCTGGCAATAATACATCTGTTCCAATCACGAAACACTATCCGTAAACAAAAACTTAACGAAAAAATCAGGATAAGTCGGGAACAACTCCGCTTTAGCTTGGCTCAAAGCCAGAGACGTCGCCTGTGGCGGCTGGAGGCTGTACGAGTCTCGTGGCTCGGCGAGACGAATGTGGGTACGGGAGCGACCCCATGGCAAAGTCTTCTGGTCTAGTGTCATGAATAATTTTGACGACGGGCAGTGGGTTTGTGATGGGTTCACTCACGTCGCCGTGTTTACGTCAGAATGTTGTGCGTGATTGATCCGGTAATGTTCTGGCTTTGTTCACACATCACATCGATACGGAACTTTTACGGAAATCTCACTAGGTCTTTTGCCGGCGCGGATATTCCGGAATTTCGACTTCGGCTCTTAGTAACCCCTTTCACACATGCAGCCTTATCCGTAAATTTTCCGGAACATTGCCAGATAGGGGTCATGTGTGAATAAGAGTCGAAATTCCGGAATATCAGCCCCGGCAATTTGCCGGCAAAAGACCTAGTGAGATTTCCGTAAAAGTTCCGTATCGATGTGATGTGTGAACAAAGCCAGAACATTACCGGATCAATCACGCACAACATTCTGACGTAAACACGGCGACGTGAGTGAACCCATCACAAACCCACTGCCCGTCATCAAAATTATTCATGACACTAGACCAGAAGACTTTGCCATGGGGTCGCTCCCGTACCCACATTCGTCTCGCCGAGCCCCGAGCCACATGAGACTCGTACAGCCTCCAGCCGCCACAGGCGACGTCTCCGGCTTTGAGCCAAGCTAAAGCGGAGTTGTTCCCGACTTATCCTGATTTTTTCGTTAAGTTTTTGTTTACGAATGGTGTTTCGTGATTGGAACAGATGTATTATTGCCAGCGTTTGCCTCGAAAATGTATAAATAAACAAGAGTAACTGTAGTACAACTGCACACTCTGTCACTTCATCACCCGCCATTTTTCAGTAGTAAGTAAACAAACGTATCCTAGCAACATAGGGTAGAGCGTTGGTTGTATGAACGCTACCAATTACGGAAACCTCACTAGGTCTTTTGCCGGCAAATTGCCGGCGCGGATATTCCGGAATTTCGACTTCGGCTCTTATTCACACATGACCCCTATCTGGCAATGTTCCGGAAAATTTACGGATAAGGCTGCATGTGTGAAAGGGGTTAATACGGAACATTCCGGAATATTGCTGGATCAACTTTTCCGGTAATGTTCCATATTGCATGTGTGAAAGAGGCTATTCACACATGACCCCTATCTGGCAATGTTCCGGAAAATGTACGGATAAGGCTGCATGTGTGAAAGGGGTTTCTGTTAAAACGGCTTGCCATGAGCTATCGTTAGCTTGCTAGCTAGCGAACCCAGCGTTGCCAAATCAGACTCAGGAGACAAACCTCATCTCCCCTTCAAAAACACGCCCAAACATACGGGAGGGGGTGGATTAGCTAAATTAATATCTAAATTGATAAGCTAGCTAATGTAAAAAACAATTTTAAAAAAAACACAACCTGCAACATCAGAAAGGACAAACCTAAATTGCATATGTAGGCCTATATAAGCAGTCTTGGCAGCTCTGGATTTTGCTTTGCTCCAGGAGGTAGCAAATAGGCTACAAAGCGCTGGGGCCTAGTTGAACGCGAGAGGACGGCAGGCTCGAAAAACTGTTCAGTGGTGGTGTGACATTTACGAAATGCGACCAATTGCTGTAGTAATGTAGTTATATTTCATTTATATTAATTGCGTGTGTGGTTCAAAAATCGAAACACACTACAACAAGTTACCCATGCACTGTCTGTAAATCCTTAATTCCAATTTGCAAAAACTAGGTCTGCCTTTAAAATTATTGATATCAAAATATGGCCAAGTTACAACTAACAATATTGCCTATCGTAGCTCACACTAATTGAACTAGCTCTATTTCAAAGCAATGCTATCCAATCTTTCTTTACAGAATGTGGTCAATTCAACTGTATGCGCCACATCAAACTGTGAAAGGACAATAATTTCAGATGTGTTACAAATGACTACACTATAAGGTATGTTTGATCAATTGTCTGCATCCAGTGCTTTGGGTCTATGAACAGCACAGCATGAATACAATGTATTATTATTATCATTCTGTATTTATTTATTTCAAATATTTGGATTTCAATAGAAACCTGTGTGGTTCTACGGAACCTAGACATTAGTCTGTTCACAAATAACATTTGCTATTATTTCACGTTAAGAAAATGAGCACTATTACTTATTTGGTGTCATCTGACCCACAATCATACAGTAGGTATGGGCCAAACCTGTCTGGATAGGTTTGTAAAAATGCAGTTTGTACGCTATTTTCTAGGTCAAATTATTTCTCATTTTTATCTGCATTCATTTATTCATCCCCTCTTTCTCTATTGTAAATTATGTTTCTTGCTGTACATGTCTGTTTGTCAATTGTAGACAAATTTGTAGCAGCAGTGAACATTTTAAAACCAGTACCTTTTCTAAAGTCAACTTGAAAACAAAGTATAAACATATCCTTTCTGGACTGTAATTATTCCTCAACTGTTTAAAACATTCCATGAAATGATATGTTGTTCCAAAAGGCAGTTTTTGTTTCATTGCTGTGAAATAGAGCTAGTTTAATTAGTGTGAGCTACGATTTTTGATATCAATACTTTTAAAGGCAGACCTAGTTTTTGCAAGTTGGTATTGAGGACTTACAGAGAGTGCTTTGTAGGCTATGCATGAGTAACTTGCCATTTTTTTTACATTTAAAATGTTTTTGTTTGGATTATATCATTACCCCACCTAGAAATAAACTCCTCTTTCCTGAGTTGCATATAAGAGATAAGAAGAGACACACACAAAGACTCTCTCTCTCACACATGCACAAACACACACGTCAAACAATTAATGTACTGTGTGTTTGTGCGTACATGTGCACTTATACATACACACATACACAAATAATGCAAGTGAAATGCAATCCCAGTTTTAGAAAGGGGAACGGTGAATAATATTTCATAATTGTTTGTTTTTCGATTTTAAGGCCTTCCAGTAGGCCACTCAGTAATTTTTGTTGCCAATCAACAAAAAGTATGTATATGGCAACTAGGTGCGTCCATGGATCATGGTACTCGTAGTAAAAAAAAAAAAAAAAAGTTTTACTGTAACCAGCCACAATACAATATGACAAAACCATTTCCAAGGCATGATTTATTTTGCAAATGTTAGCTAACTATTCCTTTCGATATATTACCTGACAAAAATGACCAGTGAGTGACAAGTTTGTTTTCATGGTGATGAGCTGCGCAAGGACAACAAAAATGATCATATCAAAAACAAAGTATGAAATGCAGAAGACGGAAGATGAACAAGGAATTAGTATCTTATTTTAAATACTTATTTTTCCTTTTTAAGTGCTTTTCATGAGGATCTTTATTGTTATTTTTGCTAGGAGAATAATTCCATAATATAGTACTATATATTCATCTTTTTGCTCGTTGTAAGCCATAAGCATTTTATTATCAACCAAAAGTACTGAGTGGGCCTTTAAAGCCCCAGCGAACAAATATTTTTGATTGCCTTCTAATTACGTTAATTTTGGTCTTGTGGACATACAATATGCAATACTTGCATTGGAAATAATTACTTTCTGAATTCCAGAGATATTGGATACTTTTACCCTCATTTTTGGATTATAAGTGGGAATGGTGACGTCACTAATCCCAAACCAATCACAAGGCTGAGTCGCTTGTCCCACCAGCATTTGTCAAAACGAATGCGTTCCGCATTAATGCCTTATTCGAACACGGCCTGTGGATTTAGCTACTACTTTCAGTAACGTTACGCGTATCTTGGCTAACGTTGGACGCGTAGCACTATGGTTAGATAATAATGTCACATATGCCTTCTCGCTGTCCTCGCCGGTGCTGGGTACAGCGCAGTTAATTTTTTTTTTAACGCACAGAACTGAAGCGGAGCTTTAGTTGACAGGGTAACCAACCAAACAATTCCATGGCATTCAACATGCGAGCTACCCAACGTCAACTACCTACACTCTCAAATTCTTAATGCTTAATAACACACTCAAGTTTGATGTCATACATACATTTTAACGATTTTAAGCTTTGTTCCCTGAGGCTTTAAGACAACCATCCCATTTGATTTGGTGTCTCTGGTTTCTCTCATAGGCTGCAAGGGTACAAAGGTGCTTTCCTCTGAAGATGGGACTTTCTCAGATCTCCCAGTTCTTAACAGTAAAATGTCAGGGCAGGGTGTACCCACTCGATGTATCTACAGCCATGTCACAGGCTAGAGAGATTGTGGTTCACTTAGTGCATCACAGAGTTGGGAAAAAATTGAAATAAAAACTTAAGTTTAAACAGTGGTGCTTACTTTTAATGAAATCTTCAAATTAACCTACTGATTACTTTGTCCTAGAAAACATACTGGATGTTAAAGTCCAGGCTGTGCACACGGAGATCTGTCATTGTTAAGTGCTAGAGAGAGGGACAAGCCGATGTGAGCTAACGGTCTCATTAGTTGCATAACGGTTGCTAATTTGCAGTGATGAGTGCATGCTTAATGAATAACCATGATGTATGTCCTGCAGTCTGTGTTCAAGGTTCATTCTCTCCTTGCCATTTCACAACACCTCACAAAACAGGATTTGTGTAAAGTGTAATGTGCTGAATACATTTTTTATAGCCAGATGTGTGTACATTTGGAGTTAAGGAGGCATGATTGTTTGCTGGCGTGATTTTAGATTTCAAATATATATATATATATATTTTTTTTTTTAACTACCCAGTAAGCTTTGTGTCTGGAACATGACATCATCAGCTATTTCCCCCGCCCCCAACACACACACACACACTCTTAAAGGGGGTACACACCCACTGAGTGCACGCTATTTAGAGAGGAGAGAGAACGGAAGAGCATGTGCCTTTAACTGCCTTCCTGACGAAGGATAAAAAAACTTCTCTTTCTTTCTCCTCCGTTTCAGTAAGAGGTCGCTGGAGAAACATAACTTCCAGTTTTTAAGTTATTTTCAGGTCCAGATTCGGGGTGAAATTCAATTCTACATAAAGTTACCACAAAAAAAAAGACCAAGGTCAGTGTTTTTATTATTTTGGGGGTTGTTTTGTTATATTTAAATAAGAACTTTTTTATATTTAAAAACACCGTTTGTTTTAAAACTTGTCTGCGCTATGTTTATTAGTTGACATAATTATAAATATACAATTATTTAAATGATATCTGTGTGATTAATTAAATATGACAACAGTTACAACAACAGAAACTAATAGTGGGTCATATTTAGTTATCAGAAGTGGTTTTGTTTAATGGGGACTGACAGTAGCAGATTGTTCGTCATTTCTGTGTCTGTGGGTCCAGAGGCTCAGGATGGACTATATCTCTCAGTTTACTTTTACCGTTTAATGACGAGTCTTATTATTCAGTACCTGGAAATTCGCCCTCTTTTTGAGAAAGATTTGTTCTGCGTTTGTTGGCCCTTCCGGCACTATGGTTGGGACGTTGAGATAAAGGAGGAAATGAGTAATCTTCCGCTTCCTTGCCTCGTGAGCAAATTTTGCTCCCCCGACCGGACATTACGTCTGGGCTCGGCCATTATACAGAGCCTTCCTCCTGCTGTTTTAGTGTGACTGTTCTATTGGGTCTTGTAGAAAGAGTTTCACTGATATGTCAGGACATTTGGATTGGCTGAATTGTGGCTATTATCTCTGGAGCTAAACATTTGGATTGTTTTCAGTGTGATTTGTTCATTGTTTTGAGCAGCATAGTGTCCCTGGTGAACTCTAGGCAAGTCACGGTGACATGATGACTACTATGGTGGTGTTATGGTGTAAAATGGCAGTTCTGATTTAAAATGTACAATCACAGATCAGGAAGATGACCGTGGGAATTCTGAAGAGGACATATGTAACACTACGGCTACTTTCTCCTTAATGCTAGGCTAGCATTTATATCACATTTTTTTCAATCACAGAAAGATATTGTTCATCTGGATTAATTGGACTGTACGGTGCGACTGATTTGGCCCTTACAGGTCATGACCCATCCGCATGGGATCTGTGATGTTCCTTTTATCTCCTGTGACTACTGTGAACCAGACAGACGGACAGCACTGTACCCCAGAGCTATAGTACAGATAGCACTGTACCCCAGATTTGATTGATTGATAGAATGTTTGATGGACTTGCTTTTACTCCTGGACCATCATATAGGCACAGTTATATACAGACTATCTGTAAGGCCACAGAGTCAAACGGCAGAAATAAATTAAACAGTCCTACCATGTGGATTTAACCACGCAGCTTCTGCATTACTGAATACAGCCAAAGCAACCAAACATAGCTGTGTAAATAAGTAGTAAAGCAGGCAGGTAATCACCAAACTCACCCAGCCAGTACCAGGTCTATGTCACAAAGCACAGCACAGGCATAACCAATAGGTCCTTAGGGGAAATTAGGTTTGTATCTTATCATTTAATCAGCTTTATGATAAACTGCAAAAAATCTGAACACATCCAAAAAGACACTCCCAGCCCATGGCTGATTGGCACAGATTTAAGTGCACATTTAACGGCTTGTTATTAACAGTCATGTTGTTGTGACGGTTGTCATACGGGGCCGATTAGGGTCAGCTCAACCCTCACTCTTTGGCAGGGCGCAGACAGGAGGTCGTCCTGGCCCACGGATGAGTATTCACCGCTCCGTTTCTCTCCACAAAGCCCCCCCCCCCCCCCCACGGCTGCTTGCAGAATCACAGAGGCCCAAGCCCCTCTCTCCAGCCTTCTCCTCACACAATAATCGCAGCTGCTAACCCTCCCCAACCGACAAAGAGCCCAGAAGAGAGAGGAGGGATTATCCGCCAAGACCCGCGTCACGTCCGGGCCAGCACCGCTCGGCGAGAGAGAGAGAGAAAGCGAGGGAGGGAGCGAGGGAGCAGGCGGAGGATAAGAGACAGAGAGGAGTGAAGAGGAAGCCAGCGTGCGTGCTTGCTCTCTGTTAATCGCGGTGGTCATGTGTCAGAGGAGCCTGCAGCGGTCGGCGGCGAGTTCAGGGAAATGGTGAGATGCTGCAGATCCTTGCACAGCCCGTCGTCTTCCTACAACCTACACAGAGTTAGGGCCAATGTGCGGCGGCTCCGGCCGCTCACCTCTGGGGCCACGGTGGAGCGGGGGGGGCAGCGCCGGGGGACGCAACACCGCCCTGGGGCCCCCCTCTCCCAGCCACAGGACCCGATTCAGGTACTGTCCTGAGAGAGAGAGATGGAAAGAGAAGGGGAGAGATGGAGAGTGAGAGATGGAGAGACAGAAAGAAAGGGTGAAAGATGGAGAGAGAAAGAGAGAAAGGACGCTGCAGAGAGTGAGGATGTGAAAGGCTGAACAAATGCTGAGAGCGAGAAGGAGAAATGGAGAATAGTAACGCACCACTGAGCTGCGCTGAAATGAGAGAGAGAGAGAGAGAGAGAGAGGGTGGAGCGGAGCGCAGCGATGGAGGCAATTGTGATGCAGTGATGGGGAGATGAATGTTGGAATGTGTTTGGTTGTGCATGTGGGTGCCCCTTTGTTTATCGCCTGCGTCCCGTACAGCACCCTGCTGTGTGTGCGGATACCGGGGGGGGGGTTATTGAGTGTTCCTGTCAGTTCCCTAAGCCCTCGCGCCATCGCACAAAGCCTGCATTCGGCCTAGTTGTAGCAGCATAATGCCCTTAAGCTCCTGCTAGCCTGGGGGGGGGGGGGGGGGGGGGGGCTGTGGGGTGAGCTGGGCCAAAACCGGGCCAATCGCTAAAGAACAGCCTGAGTGGGTCTGCCCCTTTTTGGGTCCAGTCCACAGCACCCCCCTTCATCCCCGCTGTAGTGTGGCTTGCTGCAGAGCACGGGCTGCAGGCCTGTGCAGAGCGAATGCGCTGTGCTGGAGAGAGAGAAACCAGGACAGGACGCTCCACTGCCAGTGATTGGCCAGTGTGTGTCTGCAATGAAAAAGTAAGGGGGGTGAGCTGTAAGTGAGTGAGTAAGGGTGAGAGAGAGAGAGAGAGAGAGGGAGAGAGAGGTAATGATGAGGTCCTCAGACAGTAAAACTATGTGTGGTGTAGTGCTTTGTGGAACCAGGCTAATGCCAAGTTACAGGGTTTTATTCCAAGGTTATCTGTTGTACCCCTGGGCCTACATAAATAGACAAAATGTAAGATTAAATATGTGTAAGATAAAGAATGTCCTATATATATATATATATATATATATATATATTTAACATAAAACCCTGTAAAGAATGTTTACGTAAAAAAGTGTCTATGTATGTACACATGTATACGCATATACAGTATAGCTTTGCTATATGTATTTCTGCTTGTCAGATAAATTCTGTTCCCTGAGCTGCTTTTCCTCAGTATACAAGAGGGCCAGAATACAATAAAAGTATAGTAAGATTTGGAGGAGGTACTTTTCAGCTGAAAGGGAAATTTTCCCATCAGAAAGGGGTGTTTTTCAGCAGAAAGGGGTGTTTTTCCGCAGAAACGGGTGCTTTTCAGGAGAAAGTGATGTTTTTCAGAAGGGGTGTCAAAAAAGGGGTGTTTTTCCTCATAAAGGGACGCTTTTCAGCAGAAAGGGGTGTTTTTCATGATAAATTGTGTGTTTTCAGGAGAAAGGGGTGTTTTTCAGGAGAAATGGTGTGTTTTCAGCAGAAAGGGGTGGTCATTACTGTGAATTGTCCTCATCACTGGAAGAAGCTGGTAGGCCCAGTGAGCCTGGTTTAAGTAATCTGTGGGATTCCGGCCCTGATGGAGCAGGGCTAACCTGCCTTAGGGTAGTGTGCTCTACTGGGTGCTTTGAGTACAGATCTAGATGGGGCAGAAGAACACTAATGTAATAAAATGCAATGTGCTGGGCTGGCTGTTGGTGGGGTGGAGGGGAAAGTCCGTTTCCAGATGTGTGCTGGTGTGAGCCACTGGGGACACAAACAATGCCAGCATTGTTGCACAGCTGGGATCATTACGCAGCTCTTGCTGAACTTTCACAATGAGGCCAGACACATTGTTCAATGTAAACGGCCATGGATTTGACCCGACTCAGTGCTTCGTAATGCAGCAGCAATTCAGCAGTGACATCACATGCATGCGTGCGTGCATGTGTATTTTTTTTGTGTGTGTGTGTGTGTGTGTGTGTGTGTGTGTGTTTGTGTCTGTCTGTCTGTCTGTCTGTCTGTCTGTCTGTCTGTGGGGTTTATATGAAGCACCTCTGTTTTAAAAAAATAATTATAATAATTTAATCAGTTTCTGTGTTTTTAATTTTTGTGTCCACACTATCCATCCCTCTGTCAGTCATTTAGAGTCAGACCCATCTTTTGGACCATCAGCTGCTTTAGGGGAGTTTATGTTCAGAGACATGATGGTGTGCCAGGTTTCAACATGCATAGCTATGATATGCTACAGCATAGCGCAGTGACTGCTAGGGATCGATATGCGCATAAAAATAATATTAAAAAGGTAAAAAATAAAAAAAACGTGCACACGTCCTTGGGATGGCCCGTAGAATGGACATGCATGCAGGTACGATGGTGTTTGTGGTAGTGGCCCCTGCACCTCCTACCACAAAGTGTCTCATTGGACTGAAAGGTTGGTCCAGTGTTAGCACGTTAGCATGTTGGGCCATGTGTAGTCACTTACGGCGTACACGCTGTGGCACTCTGATGTGTGCCGATGGGGTGAAAGCGTAAGTCTCATCCTGATTAGAGTACAGCCTCTTATTGCTATAGATAGCCCCTGTGTTATTGACAGCCCATTGCTGCTGGCTCATCACTTTGAGCAGGCCAAATGACCCACTTCCTCTGACACATTAGAGCTGATCTGGATCACCTTGTGCACCAAGATCCCCAGAGTCCCATGTAGCCACTGGATTTTCTCAACACTTGACAGCTTTGATTCTGCTGACAGTGTAGAAAAACAAGTGTGAAATGGGCTTCTTTTAGTCCTTGTCACTTTCTGGGCATATAATCCAGCGGTGCCCAACCCTGTTCCTGGAGATCTACAGTCCTGTAGGTTTTCACTCCAACCCTAACAAAGCACACCTCATTCAACAGCTAGAGATCTCATTGAGCTGCTAATTAGTAGAATCAGGTGTGCCAAATTAGAGTTGAAATGAAAACCTACAGGAAGGTAGATCTCCGGGAACAGGGTTGGGCAACCCTGATATAATCCATGTGTATACCACCCCCTCCTGGATACATTTGCACTGGTTTGCATTAGGGCTGTCTCTTTTTCCAAAAATTGGCTTAAATGCGGTAGAATATAAGAAATAATGAGAACAGTATCTTTAAAGCACAACTGAACTTTGGTAGAACTTTGGGTTGTGTAGTTACCTGGCCATGATATGAGTCCAAATGGTGGCGAAATATGTTTGTTAGTTGCTCTGTGCTCCCCTGGGGTGATAATCCAGAATAGGGTATTTGTCACTTTCCATTCATTTCTATAGGGCAGCTAAAACTGTGCATGTATGCAAACTAGAACGAAGAGGATTTTGTCAATACAAACAATAACCAGTCCTCGTACGTATTGTTTTTCGTGTAATTAAAATTATTTATAAAAGTACTATTTTCTTCAATGGTGTTAGCAAGCTACCAGAAAAGACTAGCAAAATGTCGGCTGGTCAGTTTGTTTACCATAGATGTATACTACCAGGAACGCTTGCTTCTGTGGAAATTTGGACCAATGAGTGTTTTATGACGCATCGGCGCGTTAACGCTGTTTCTGGCGCAAGAAACACGTTCAAATAAAATACGAAAAAGCCAGGAAAGGGCCATTTCATTTAAAAAATAAATAAATATATGTACGATGACTGGTTATTGTTTGTATTGACAGAATCCACTTTGTTTGCATTTGTATACGTACTAGAAGTGTCATTCTGAGACCGTTTCAGAAATTAATGGGGGCGACAAATACCCCATTCTGGACTATCACCCCAGGGGAACACAGAACAACTAACGAACATATTTCACCACCATTGGACTCATATAATGCCCAGGTAACTACACAACCCAAAGTTCAGGGCTTTAAGTTTTATTTAGAAAAATAAAACCGAGGAAGGTCATAACAATGTCAATGATGCCATTCTCAGCAATAGAATGACTCATTATTCATGTAGATCAACTCAAATCCATCATTAATTCACAACAATGGCATGGCTTACTTAAACTAAACTAAACTGACCAAGCTCCTTTGGAAGGTAAAAATGGGCTACCTTTGGAGGGTTAGGGCAGTTGCCGCTTGCATACCATGTAGGCAACTTTCTCCTTGGTTATTATTTTGTCTCCAATGGCATAGAACCCGTAATATTTCCAAATGGCACTCCTCAACTACGGCTGAGTTGCAATTTATCTACAGACTATGGGGACAGCATGACCCACACATGAACTTTATTTAGGTTACCTAATGGTATACTCTCCAGACAAAACAAAAACATTGCTTGTTGTTTATTGGTCTCTTTGATATTGAGCGTCACCATGAGTGCAAGACGGATAAGCGCAGAGCACAACAGGGCTGCTAATTTTGCCTTGGCAATGAGATTGCAAATTCTAACCCTTAATTACACATTCAGATTTTAAAACTTTACTGAGATTCGAACAAGTTTGATTGTTGAACAAAAAAATTATAGCCCTAGTGTGCTAACAACATCCGTTTAATCCAAGTCTAGGTCTGGGCAATGTGCTTGTTCGAATATTTTTTCCATCTTTTTCTTTAATTATACCTGATACGGTAGTAAACATCCAAACTTCAGAGGCAAGGTGAAATAAGACATCCAATCAGCAGGCCTTGCATGTGACAAACACATCACATGATCACATGGAAGCTGTATGACCTTGTTGCTGATTCAAAAAAATATCAGAGAATTATCCAACGAGTATATCACCCAGCCCTGACTCAGTCCTCTGTCCTACTTCAGATTCTACAAACAAGTGAAATAGCTAAATCCTGAACCCGCCGCCATAATCGCTGCCCCACTTTTGGCTACGGTTTAAAAACATTGTTTTATTTATAGTAAGGCATCCTACATTGAGGTCGAGCACATTCAAGCACAGACATATCAAGCTCATACGTATGCTGCGTGTATCAATCTTCACCAGGTTTCAGCAAAGCCACTTGTTGTGCACTTCAGAAATGAAGGATCTTTGTGTAACCTGGTTTTGAGTAGAGGAGCACAGTTTTTTTTAAAGTTTTTTTTTTAATAAATACAAATACAAAAGAGTTGCGATATGGGATTGTGTGTGTCTGGTACAGGAGGAAGAGACAAAAAAGGGTGTTTCATTTGTGTATTAGATGCAACACCACTTCTTTCCTCAGTGGCTAATCTGGCTATACATGGAGCAGGTCCTTGGATGCACTCATGATGAAGCGTTAAGCCGAGTCACGCAGAGGTCAATGCATTAATGTAAAAAGAAGCTTCAAGAAATACATGTAAAAAGTATATTCTCCTAGAATACTGCCAACCTGTAGGAATCCAACCCAGCTGTTGTAAAATACTACAGCAAAAAAAAATTCTGCTAATCAGCCATTAGCATGGCTGGCATGTGTCCCTAGACTATGTGCTCAGATACACCCAACATGGCCACTGTTCATCTGCATATTAAAGAGTAAGTGCACCCACTGTCTCCGCCAACTACACATTTTGAAAAATACTTTGTGGGGTGAATGAGGGAGATGGGTGGGGCGGCGGATGAGGTGTGTCCATCGTCATTTGCATAAATTAATGTACAACGTACAAATTATTTTGTATAACTCGGCTCAAACTGTAAAACTAGACATTGCAGCTCAAATATGAATCAAGATTCAGCAACTGCGCGGCTTATTTCTCACCTCAAATATTTTCAGAAACATATTTTAGTGGACTGTTTTGGTGGAATAAGAGAGTTTACAGGTCGCCACGTTCCAGTTTAAAAATGTTTAGCCGAAACCAAAGTACTGTAGTGCGTCTAACCAATCAAGTGCCAGCTATTTCCATTGTGGGCTGCAATAATTATCCATATGACGTAGAGAAGTGGACCCCAACCCTGTTCCTGGAGATCTACCGTCCTGTAGGTTTTCACTCCAGCCCTAACAAAGCACACCTCATTCAACAGCTAGAGATCTCATTGAGCTGCTAATTAGTAGAATCAGGTGTGCCAAATTAGGGTTGAAATGAACACCTAATGGACGGTAGATCTCCAGGAACAGGGTTGGGGACCACTGACGTAGAGGTACCTCCAAAGAGGTATTCTGACATCACGATTGGGGCGGGGGCAGAGTGGGGAGCAGGAAGAAAGTTTCAATCGATAGAGGGCAGCACCAAGGCACTTTTCTAACATATTTATATAATATTATTTCAGAACTGTTGAAATAACGAAATGGACGAATAAGTAATTTTAAGGTAGACATACAAACACATTTACGGCTTAAAAAAACATGATCTAGAGTGTAGTTAGCCTTTAACCTTTCTCTTCAGTTGCACAGCACTTTGCATTGTGACACAGTTCGGCTTAGCTCCACAGTTCCTTACATTTTGGAACCTCTTCAAGTGCCTAAATTTTAAAGACAGAATAACATTGATGGAATTCAGTCAAATTCTGATAGTTATCTCCCGCAGGTTTTTCTCTGGAAAATAAGAATATTTATCTGGAAAATAATATTTCAGGCCATCTTTGCTCATAATTTGTGTGTAGCAATAACATATTCAAGGTGTTTCTTCTCAAACAGTAAAAGTACATTATATTTAACATACTGCTAAAGCGGGTACCACCAAATGGCACTAATAAAGCAGCAAATTTAAGGTAGCCATCAGAAAAATGCAGAATGCTCAGAATAACTATATTCATGTACAAGCCTGGCTACGGCAAAACCATCATCTTTTTACTAAAAGACAGACGGGTACCGCTTTAGAAACCTTCTGGATTTCAAACTCATTACCACCTGTCCAAGCCACTACTATTGGACCGGGCCTTAGCTGAACACTCAACCATCAGAAAATGGGATTGATTTGTGATTGATGTGACGGATCAGTGAGGTGCTGAGCGATTGTTTCCGTTAAAAGGTTGGGCTTGGCCAAGCATGCTTGTGTGGCTACTGCAGGAATGCAGGAACTAGCTCTGTTGTGTGAGAGTAAATATTTCAAACTAAGTGGGATGGGTCTTCTAAAGGGACATTTACTACACTGAACTTGTGTTTTTTATGTAATGGGGATTCATTTAACGTGGGAATCTCAATGTTCTTTTTAAAAAATGTTTTGGAAAATGAAAACACGCTTAGGCTGTGGGACCCTTATTCATTGAGCCCTATAAGAGACACTGGATCTAGGGAATATAGAACTATGCAGAGAGAGGAGGCAGAGGAAAGGAAGGCAGAGAGAGGGGAGTTGGTGAGAGGGGAGGGAGAGAGAGAGAGGAGGCAGAGAGAAAGAGAATGAGGTAAAGATAGAGGGGAGGCAGGGATGGAATACCAAGAGGGAGAGGGAAGAAAGGATTGAAGCTGAAAAGATGGAGAAAATAAATGGTTGCAAGAGGGAGACAGAGACAAGGAACTGGCAAGCTGGACTGACCTAAATTCACAGAGCGACATAGAACAGAGTTTGTGTGTGTGTGTGTGTGTGTGTGTGTGTGTGTGTGTGTGTGTGTGTGTGTGTGTGTGTGTGTGTGTGTGTGTGTGTGTGTGTGTGTGTGTGTGTGTGTGTGTGTGTGTGTGTGTGTGTGTGTGTGTGTGTGTGTGTGTGTGAGATTGATAGTGAGTGTATACAAGTCTACGTAGTGTGTTGTCTAGAGAAGATTTTGCACTGGGCTCTTATCTAACCCTTGTGTGTCTCTCCGTCTGTCTGTGTGGCTATGCTGTCCTGTGGGTGTGCTCCATTTTGTGTGTGTTTTTTTTGTTGTGTTTTTATGTGTACTTTTCACTGCGTGTGTGTGTATGTGTTTGGCTTTGCGTACGTGTGTGCATCCATGTCCACGTGTGTTCATATGTCCTTACATGTATATACCCGTCTGCCTAATATGGGTGCATCACTGTCTGTGTATGCAAAACCGTCATGGATATGCACGTGTGTGCCTGTGTGGGTGCGCGTGTAGGTTGCAGTTCCCCCAGTTGGCCTTGCGGCGGCGCCTGGGTCAGCTGAGCTGCATGTCCCGGCCTGCCTTGCGGCTGCGCTCATGGCCGCTCTCCTTCCTCTACTACTTCCTGCCCTTTGGGGTACTCAAGCCCCTGGCCAAGGTGGGCTGGCGTCCAACTAGCAGGGTGAGTACAGGAGGAGTGGGGCCTCAGGGTTGGGCGGAGTTTCACTTCGTGGGTGGGTCTTAGTCTGTGGACCACAGGGCAGAGCTGCAGTCTTTTGTGGGTGTGTGTGTGTGTGTGTGTGTCAGGAATCTCAGCATCCAGAGGTGTAATGGCTGTGTGTTTTACAGATGTATTTTTCATTTTACAATCTGATTCAGAAATTGTGAAAAGGAAGCTGTGTGGGTTCTGCATCGTTCTGTGAGCCACTCGGCACAGCCTCCTGAAACAGCCCTTTGTTTGTTGCCAGCTTTGTTCTAATCCTTTGCTTCCAAAGGCAACACCTCTCAAGAGAAAACACCAGCATGTCTGATCCTCCACCACCAACCAGTGGTGCTTAAATATCACCAGCATGTCTGATCCTCCACCACCAACCAGTGGTGCTTAAATATCACCAGCATGTCTGATCCTCCACCACCAACCAGTGGTGCTTAAATATCACCAGCATGTCTGATCCTCCACCACCAACCAGTGGTGCTTAAATATCACCAGCATGTCTGATCCTCCACCACCAACCAGTGGTGCTTAAATATCACCAGCATGTCTGATCCTCCACCACCAACCAGTGGTGCTTAAATATCACCAGCATGTCTGATCCTCCACCACCAACCAGTGGTGCTTAAATATCACCAGCATGTCTGATCCTCCACCACCAACCAGTGGTGCTTAAATATCACCAGCATGTCTGATCCTCCACCACCAACCAGTGGTGCTTAAATATCACCAGCATGTCTGATCCTCCACCACCAACCAGTGGTGCTTAACCCTATAGACTTCACCCCTAGTATTTGAGACGCATGCGACTCAGTTACAGTATTCATGTTCATCTGAAAATATAAACTACAGCTTTAAGAAAACCCCGAAAATTTTGACGCAGTATTTTTTTAAAGGGTAGCCTCTTGCGAAAACCGCAGCTTCTCCAGTTACACTGCCGTGCAATAAATTAGGAGGGTGCTATTAGTAGCCCACAGCACTTACTACCTTCCTCTGGCTACAGCCACAGACTGTAAAATGCATCAAATGCACCGTTTATACACGCTAAGAAAATCATGTTGACGTAGTTATAGAAACAATAATATTTTTTTAAAACGTTGTACAAATGAGTATTCGCCGTTTTCCCTTGCTTACTGTACTATATACAGTACCTGATCCACTTTCGGTTTAGAAGACACCTCATTTTTTGCTCCAAAATCTCTCGTATAAATATGTTTAAGAAACCAAGTACTTACCAGTATATTCAGCTACAGCTGTTTTCTCATGAACCCTGAAGAGTTTATCTTGTTATATTTCGCCAAAGTCCCGTACAGTCGACATTTCCGCAGTGACCACCCCTCGCACTGAGGGCTGAAATAAGTTGCTGTACTTGTGTGAATACACACGCGCTTTCGTACGTTCTTTTTTAAACGTATTTAAATACATTAGGCGACGTATGTTATGGTTATTATATATATACTGTATGTGACTATTCTGAAATAAATGTATTCTGTAGCAAATTTCTGAATGATACAGCTTCTTCTTCAGTTCAAACTTAAAACCATGGATTTTGCAGGGAATATTTTTTTAGATATTGACATTTAAATAAAACTAGTAGAAACCAGGAGGACATTGCCTCAAAAGGGCCAAAGTAAATAGGGTTAAATATCACCAGCATGTCTGATCCTCCACCACCAACCAGTGGTGCTTAAATATCACCAGTATGTCTGATCCTCCACCACCAACCAGTGGTGCTTAAATATCACCAACTGAGCCAAACCATTTCTGATTCAGATTCTGAAAGCCGTCCAGACTTCAGGGAGAAGGCCTGATTTAAAACAAGTGACACTGGTTTGCCAGAACGGCCTCCAGTCCACAGTGATCCAGCCCACATTGGCATACTGCACACGTCCTTTGCTTTCATAGAACAGAGTTCTTTTATAAAAAGAATTGCAACAGCATTATTGGAAATGTCTCACACTTCTCTAAATCCACCACCTGCCCACACTGTATTAGAGAGCCAGATTATAGATCAGGACTGCTACTTGATTCTTAACCTTGCAAAGTGCCTTGGGGTCATTTCACAACTAATGGCACTTCATAATTCTTTTTTTTATTGCACAATGTGAGCGAGGGAGGGAGAGGATAAAATGGGACATGCATTCAGTTAAATCACAAAGGAAAAGTTCCATTTAGAGCCGGGCGATAAAACGATGTCGATAATTTTTGCGATAAAATTTGCCGTAATAACGATGATAAACGTATGAGATTTATTTTCGATAAAACTATCATTTGCGTCCGTTTCTTCTACTTCTACCCAAATACATTACGAACAGCCAATCAGAACTTGACTTGCACATCGCTAATGCACCCACCCACTCAAAACAACTCTACTCAGGGTGACCACGTGTGTGTAGCTGACATAGGAATGAGCCACCAGCAAAATCAACCAAAAATGGTAGTTAGTAGGCGTTGGTTGACAATAACTTGTTCAGCGTTATACAGAAATAATTTATATATTGGATCAACATTAGATGTCCAATAACAAATAAAACAAACCGTCAGTACGGCTGAAAGTTATATTTCTCCTAGCTTGTGCTCTTATTAGTAACAGAACCATGACGGTAATAAAGTTAACCGCTAACACTAGCGATCATAGCTGCCTACACCTGCTGCAGACAGCCCTTCTGAAGCCAGAAAAAAATCTCTAACTTTTCTTACTGTTCATGTAGGCTTACTGTTCATAGTACATAACAAAGAAACGTGGACGGGCAGTTGTGAATGCGATAAAGCTTAAGATTTAATCAAACCTTCATGACATTGTATCACAAGCAGGCATCTGCTGGCTCCTAAGTGAAGTTATCAAAAGGGAAAATTAAGGCAGATAAATCTGTGCTTATGGCCTATTTTGTGGATCTTTTTCCTTTTTTTTTGCCTTGTTGAGGCAATTTATTACTGGATGTAAAGACATTTTGGTTCTGTTGAATGCTTATGTCAATCCGTTGTTTCTAAAAAAAAAAAACATATATATAATATAATAATAATATTCTATTTTAAACCATAATGAACCTTCTGGTTTCTTCAGGGTTCAGGCATAAGCGTAATACTCTTCAAAGTTTAAATGGAGCATTAAAGGTTGTATCAGCGATTTTGGGTGGAAACATAAATGATCACATTCATCTGATTTTTCCTCACGATCCGCTAGCTGCCCGCCCCATAAGCAGGCCGTCAAAAAACCGCGTCTCTGTAGGCAGCCTATGCTCCGAGATCGTACACAAAAACAAATGGTACTACCAACCACTCAAAACCAAAATAAACAGTATTCCAACCAATCACAATGATCTGCACAAACGCTAATACTCTTATCTCGCTGAAATCTTGACGAATTTACAAACGGTTTGGTTTCTTACAAACGTTATTAACGTGGTTATAATTCTGGATGCTTGAACACTATTTTTTAAAACATAACATAATTATTCATAAGTATGTTTGTTTGGAATTTCGCTTCAGAAGTGACGTCACCCAAAATCGCTGATACAACCTTTAAGTGTATATTGTGATAATTATCGATAACGAGCAATATAAAAAATATATCGTGATACACTTTCTTGCCATATCACCCAGCCCCGCTTCCAATAAAACCAAGCCAGTGTCCATTAATGGTGCACTGTGCAGGATTTTTAGCCTTGCTGTGGTCCTGTGTTTACAATCAAAGAAGTCTCCTCCTCCGTCTTGAACCCTGCCCAGAATTCTATACAAAAGGTACCCGACTTTGGCTATCTAGCTACCGAACATAGCTAGCTGGAGAGCTAGAGATACTTACAGGTCCAACAGACAACACGCCAACTACACATCGCTTTTTATCCCCTTGGTGAACTTCAGCTATCGCCATTGAGGAAAAGCAATTCCAAGGTTGAGTCTGGTTTTTGAACCTGTTTTTATTTATTATTATTATTTTTTTTAACCTATCGGCTTGTCATTTAGCTACCCTGTACTTGGGCTTCTTCACCACCGCCATTGCAGTAGCTAGCTAACTCTGCTGAAATGTGATCCCACCCCACAGGCTCTGTAGCCACACCCAGCCCTCCCCACACAGAAAAGAGCATCACGCCCAGAAACGTCCCAAACACCTCTTAGAATAATAAATATCGGTGGAGGAGCACAGATTTGGCTAATGTGCACAAAGACCGAGATTGCCAGTGCAACATAGATTTGACTGAGCATGGTTAATAGAATATTTTCAAGGTAAAAATCCTGCGTAGTATGCCTTTAATATAAAAGGAGTGATCCCTTATAAGAGGTCCCCCCTCCCCGCAGTGCTCGGCCGGCACTGAGGCAGACTAATCCACTAATGCCGGGCTCAGACTACACAAACAACGAATTCTTAAGATCGCTGTACAGCTCATACTACCCGACATCACACACAAACCACTTCTTCTAACCAACCACTAACGGAGAAAACCTGATTGAGTCAAGTCTGTTTCTCCTTTCTGGGACAGTTGAACAGTTTGACACCAAAGTACAAAACAAGAGGAGACGGCAGACTATTTTGTGTTTGAGATGCAGATGCAGAGACTGGTACACTACAGGCAGAGACTGGCATACTACATGCAGAGACTAGTACACTACAGGCAGAGACTGGTATACTACATGCAGAGACTGGTACACTACAGGCAGAGACTGGTACACTACAGGCAGAGACTGGTACACTACAGGCAGAGACTGGCATACTACAGGCAGACTAGTACACTACAGGCAGAGACTGGTACACTACAGGCAGAGACTGGTACACTACAGGCAGAGACTGGCATACTACAGGCAGAGACTGGTACACTACAGGCAGAGACTGGTACACTACAGGCAGAGACTGGCATACTACAGGCAGAGACTGGTACACTACAGGAAGAGACTGGTACACTACAGGCAGAGACTGGCATACTACAGGCAGACTAGTACACTACAGGCAGAGACTGGCATACTACATGTAGAGATTAGTACACTACAGGCAGAGACTGGCATACTACATGCAGAGATTAGTACACTACAGGCAGAGACTGGTACACTACAGGCAGAGACTGGCATACTACATGCAGGGACCGGTACACTACAGGCAGAGACTGGTACACTACAGGCAGAGACTGGTACACTACAGGCAGAGACTGGTACACTACAGGCAGAGACTGGTACACTACAGGCAGAGACTGGTACACTACAGGCAGAGACTAGTACACTACAGGCAGAGACTAGTACACTACAGGCAGAGACTGGCATACTACAGGCAGAGACTGGGCATACTACAGGCAGTGACTAGTACACTACAGGGAGAGACTGGTACACTACAGGCAGAACCTAGCATACTACATGCAGAGCTTGGTACACTACAGTCAGAGACTGCTACACTACAGGCAGAAACTGGTACACTACACATACGCTATACTGGTACACAAATAGTGTATATCAGTAAATGTACGCTAATTCCGAATTTGATGCCTGCAACACGTTCCAAAAAAGTTGTGACGGGTAAAAAAAAGAATAAAAAAAAGACTGGGAAGTAAAAAAAACACCTGTTTGGAACATTCCATAGGTAAACAGGTGATGCTATCATGACTGGGTATAAAAGGATATCAAAAGACTCTTGATATCTTATTTTTCAGGTACTGTTACAAGTGATACTATAACCACTCTACATTTGAATGGATCTCTATGGGAATTGGGGGGTGGGACTAGATTAAACTGTAAATTACATGGGAATAGTATGGAACCCATGGTTAGCTAAATGGCTGTAAGTCATCAAGGGTCTGAGTCATCATGGATCACTTGAAGGGTCGTTTTTCCTGACTTATTTTTCCACAGAGTTTAATAGGAAATGACTCAGGAGAAATGACCCTTAAAGTGATCCATCCATATCTACTGCATATCTGGCAGCGTGATGGTTTGAGGCTCGATTGATACCTCAGACCCTTGATGACTTACAGCCATGTAGCCAACCATGGGTTCCATACTATTCCCGTGTAATTTACAGCTTAATCTAGTCCCACCCCCCAATTTCCAAATGCAGAGAGGTTATAGTATCGCTTGTAAGAGTACCTGAAAATAAGATATCAAGAGTCTTTTGATATCCTTTTATACCCAGTCATTATATAATGTTCCAAACAGGTGTTTTTTTTTTTTTACTTCCCAGTCTTGTTTTGCCCCTGTCCCAACGTTTTTGGAATGGGTTGCTGGCATCAAATTCAGAATTAGCGTATATTTACAAAAATCAATAAAGTTGATAAGGTATAACATTAAATATCTTTTCTTTGTACTGTTTTCAATTAAATATATGTAAAAGAGAATTTACAAATCACTGCTTTCTGCTTTTATGTGCATTTTATATACTGTCCCAACTTTTTTGGAATTGGAGTTTATAAATGAATATTTATAATCTGATTAACTGCAAAATGATGGCATTGTTGATATTAAAATCAGCTTCTGTTCACCACACTTTTTAAATAGAGCCCCTTGTTAAAATTAACACCAATCCAGAATTATGTGTTTCTTAAAATCTGATATTAGTGCTAACAACTTTTCTTAATTTTATTAGTTAAATGTTCCTAGACATTGTAAAAAGTTACCTTTTGCCATTGCATTTTATGACTGTATTTCTAAGCCCATTTCAGATTTTTGCAATGAGACAAGACGGTAAAATTTTAGCAGAAAACTGCCAAGTTTTAGAGCGTCTTCTCTTGGCATATCCGAGATGCTGAAGTTTTAGAACGTCCTCTTAGGACTTTTTCTGAAAACTCGTCTCCACTCATCTCCCAGCAGCAGTTTGCGTCCAAGCAAGCAAAGATTGGGTTTATGGGATTCGTTGAAGATTAAACAGAGCTTTGAATGCAAACGTTTAGAGTTACAGTGCCCTAGCCGGCAAAGACGGCCACCTAACATATTGGGTGCTTTGGAGGTCTCATTCCGAATCACACAATCATTTGGAGTTTAAAGCTTAAGGGCTCTATTTTCAAACCGGCGCAAAACAGCGCAAGGGGACGGTATAGTCAAACGCAAGCTTGTTGACAGCATCAACGTCTTAAAACTGGCGCTATGGCGTTTCTCAGCAATACCGCTAGGATCAACAAATTCTCAACATAACATCCTTTCGCTTGCGCTGCAGTGGGATGGGTGGCGCTGTCTGGGGCGTGTTCTAAAATACTTTCGGCTCAGTGACAATTTGAACCAACGAAAACCCATTGCGTTATGATCAGCTGGAACCACCTCTTAGCGGGAACGCAATAGACTCGGGCAATTTGGCAACTTATTAGTCATGTAGTTCTATGTAGTGTCTATAGGTGATGCCAACATTACACTTCCATTTAATGAACAAATAGCCTATAATTATTATTAATTAATTAATTTTAATTTAAACTGCTAGAATAAAACAGGACAGCTTACAAGAAACTTGCGATCATGTAGGCCAATAGCTTATAATATATAAATTACACATTGACACAGTTGAATCATAAGCCTACCATTTGAATCATAATTATGCCTACATCACCTAATGTAGGCTAATTAATGCATTCGCCACCTCCTCCCGTGCCTTCCAAACTTCTGGGAGACGAGGTGGTGTGGATTGTGATCCATAAATTACTACAGTCCTAGCCTGTACTTCTGTTGCAAGTATGTCTGATTCCTGTGCGGAAAATCGCTCTTGTCGTTGACGGTCCAGTGCGTTTGGGTTGCTCATTATGAAATTGCATGGAGCGATTGCGTTCCAACTGGCTTTTTTTAAAGCATGAGAACAACAATTTGATTGGCTATCATAGAGACACACCTTGGACATTTAAACCCAGCCTTTTAGCAATACCGCCATCAGATGCGCCAAGATTGCCGTCATGAAATTACCAAATTTCTCGCCGACACGCCCTCAGAGCGATACCGCCAAGCGCTTACTCTTGTGTTCACCATTGCGTTTGGTTTATTAAAATAGAGCCCTAAATGTGCTGGCACACTTGTATAATCCGAGTGCCCTGAAATTATCATGAATGCCAAAAAAAAAAGTCATCAATCTTGTTTTTGGAAGGAAGTACAAAGAAGTGGTAATATTTTAAGTGAACCCAAGGAATTTCACTCATTTGGAAATAAATCACCTGACCAAGCAAATACTTCCCCTGCGTTTCGTTGTTTTGTTTTTTTAGCAAGTCTCTTTTAATTTCACTAGTTCTAAAGTCATTCACTAAATAATCAAATCTAACTACCTCGCTGTGATCCTTTGGAAATAAGCTATCCACCTGAACACATGAATGTTTAAAAGGGCTTTAAAGCAAGATACAGCACCTCCCAGAGAAACAAAGGGATTGTTGCCCATGACTGCACTTTTACTGCCCCCTGCTGGCTAGTCTGATCTGGGACTATGAATCTGTGATGGTACCTCCCAGTGATTCTGACTGTGACCCTGGGTTTGTCGCCCCCTGCAGGTTGCTCTGTACAAGTCTATCCCAACGCGTGTACTGTCCCGTGCCTGGGGACGGCTGAACCAGGTGGAGCTGCCCACCTGGCTGCGTAAACCTGTCTACAGCCTGTATATCTGGACCTTCGGGGTCAACATGAAGGAGGCTGCGGTGGAGGACCTGCACCACTACAGGAACCTCAGCGAGTTCTTCAGACGCAAGCTCAAGCCTCAGGCCCGGCCAGTCTGTGACTCGCACTGCGTGGTGAGAGAGCGCCTCCCGTGTGTAGGGAGGAGGAATGGGAATATATGCTTCTCCCTGTGATCAACAGTAGTCCCCAGAGTCCCACAGTCCTAATGTCGTAGACCTGCTTTTCCCAGCATTCAGCAGCACTATATACTCATATATATACTCATATATATATACTATATACTCACTGTGTCATCAGCATCTTTTCATTTACATATTTTAGCAATACAAGTATCTTTATAAAATGAATCTTTATGGCAATTGGGGGGTTGGACTAGATTTGGCTGTAAACTATGCTGGAAAAGTATGGAATACATGGTTGGTGTAATGGCTGTAAGTCATCAAGGGTCTGAGGTATCAAACGAGCCTCAAACCATCACTCACGATAACTTGAAGGGTTGTTTCTCTTGACAAATTTTCCTATTGAACTCTATGGAAAAATAAGTCAGGAGAAGAAACCCTTCAAGTTATCCATCCATATCTACTGCATATCTGGCAGCAGAATGATTTAAGGCTTGTTTGATATGTCAGACCCTTGATGAATTAGAGCCATTTAGCCAACCATGTGTTCCATACTGTTCCAGTGTAATTTACAGCTAAATCTAGTCCCACCCCCCAATTCCCATAGATCCATCCAAATTCAGAGAGCTTATAGTATCGCTTGTAAGAGTGTTGGCTCACAGATATCAGGAAGTCATGGCATGCGAAGGATATGCGACCAAATATTAAAAATGATTACTTTATTCTACATTATGTTAAACTCTCCAATAAAAATCACATAAATTATATGTGGAGTAGCCTATAATAGTCAATGCTGGCACAATTGCAGTGATATCCAGCCGCAGCTTGAAGTGTGATGCGACTCATAATTTTTCTCATTAATTTGTGGGTTTATGCGTGCGTCTCCCCAGATCAGCCCGGCAGATGGTAAGATCCTGCACTTTGGGAGAGTACGTAACTGTGAGGTGGAGCAGGTGAAGGGTGTAACCTACTCCCTGGAGACCTTCCTGGGGCCACACACTTGGGCTGAGAGCTTTGCCCTCAACAAGAGTGAGTGTCCTGCCCATCTGCCTGTCCGTCCGTCCATCCGTCTGTCTGTCTGGCTTACTGTCTGCAGTGTGCATTTGCCCTGCTGCTGACCGGAAGCACTGCTCTGCTCTGTGTTGCACAGATGAAGATGACCCCAATTCCTTCCAGGACCTGCTGGTCACTAAGGAGGGGAACGAGCTGTTCCACTGCGTGGTGTACCTGGCCCCAGGAGACTACCACTGCTTCCACTCACCCACTGACTGGAGGGTCGCACATCGCCGCCACTTCCCTGGTCAGCAACCCGCCACTCACTCCTCCTCTTATCTAGTGCCCCCTTATATACTACACCTCCTCTCTGCTTAATCTCCTCACTACACCTCTCTATTGCACCTTCTCTTCCACCTTCCCTGTTGTGTCTTTGTTGTGGATAAATTCATACAAGGTCAAGATTCATCCAAGGTCAACATCAGTAAGTACAGGTTATGCAATCCACTCCTGACTCTCTTCTACTTGAAGCTGATAATCCTCATCCGGTAACCACTGACCTCTGACCTCTGACCTCTGACCTCTGAGTAATCTGTCCTGAGAAGAACTCAGGGTCTGTTTGCATGCTTTTTGTCATATGTCATGTTTTAAGAGTCTGTGTGTATGCATGCGTGCATGCATGTATTTGTGCGTGTGTGTGTGTGCGTGTGTGCGTGTGTGTGTGCGTGCATGCGTGCGTGCGTGCGTGCGTGCGTGCGTGCGTGCGTGCGTGCGTGCGTGCGTGCGTGTGTGTGTGTATGCATGTATTTGTGCGTGTGTGTGTGTGTGGAGTACCTCATCGTGTGGGTACGCTCTCTCTCCCAGGCTCTCTGATGTCAGTAAACCCAGGTGTGGCGCGCTGGATTAAGGAGCTCTTCTGTCACAATGAGCGGGTGGTGCTGAGCGGGGAGTGGACACACGGCTTCTTTTCCCTCACGGCTGTGGGTGCCACCAACGTGGGGTCCATCCGCATCTACTTCGACAAGGTGAGAGCTTGGGTCAGAACCAGAACCAGACCCCTGTTCAGGACCAGAACCAGGGTCGGGGGATGCATTTCACTGGCTTTTAAGGTTTTTTGTCATCTTTGGACAGTTTTTAAGAACAGTCGGATATTTGGCCAGTTCCCATCAATTTTTCATGACTTTCCAGGATGGAAATATGTTCAAAGACCATGGGTAAACACAAATTGGCCCTCCAGGTATGAAATCGAGCTGTTCGAACTGGGCAGCCACCATTTATGATGAAACTCCCTGCTTTCATCCCAGGTTGAAATTTGCAGTCAGCTGACCTTTAGTTGCTCACCTGTCTTGCCTTCCATTTTGAAGTACTGCACTAATGGCTGCACTAATGACATCACAGCCCTGCCCTCCATTCACACTTGGCCTTTACTGATGATGTCTGTCCCTCTGACACCGTGATGACATGCTCATGAAACGAGCTGTCTTGAGTGCGCACTAAATGTGCCCCGAAATAGCTCATTAATGGGGTACCTGTGTGGTACCCCTGATTTGCTTACACTTATTGTCCCTCATTTACCCAGACGTTTCCATTTTTTGTCCAAAACATGCATGAACTGACAGCGCAATTAATGGACTGGTAGTTGCCAGGGTTTTTTTTTCTTTTTGGGATAACCCAATTTTGCCCAAGTATAGGCTTAGGAACCAATTTATACACAGCCAGTATAACACAATGCAGGGTTAGGGCATGACTGTCTCAATATTCCCAACGTGGTTTTCCTGATTGTGTTGGTACTCAGACTGAGTTACGGGAGACAGAAAGTGTCTGAATTATGCCTTTACCAGGTTTACAGGGAAGCCAGCTTCTGAATCCTTACCCTTCAAAACATTATAGTCCCTGCTGCTGTGACTCTTCTCTTTTTAAATATGAACTGACCATGTTCTCCAATGGCCTGTCAGGACACACTCAGTAGGTTAACTCACTTCCTGACCATGTTCTCCAATGGCCTGTCAGGACACACTCAGTAGGTTAACTCACTTCCTGACCATGTTCTCCAATGGCCTGTCAGGACACACTCAGTAGGTTAACTCACTTCCTGACCATGTTCTCCAATGGCCTGTCAGGACACACTCAGTAGGTTAACTCACTTCCTGACCATGTTCTCCAATGGCCTGTCAGGACACACTCAGTAGGTTAACTCACTTCCTGACCATGTTCTCCAATGGCCTGTCAGGACACACTCAGTAGGTTAACTCACTTCCTGACCATGTTCTCCAATGGCCTGTCAGGACACACTCAGTAGGTTAACTCACTTCCTGACCATGTTCTCCAATGGCCTGTCAGGACACACTCAGTAGGTTAACTCACTTCCTGAGTTTCAGAGGGAAAGGGAAAGATTCAGAATGTGGATATCAGAGATCCTAAAGACCTTTTCGTTCAGGCTGTTCCAAGCACAGTCAAACAGTGATGGCCTTGTTTAACACTTGTTTAATGGCCTTGTGGAGCATGAGCGTGGATAATAATGGCCACACTAAGGGGATTGTTGCAGTAAGTAAGTAGTGCAGTTGATTGGAGTGGACAGATGAGCTAAGATTAGTCCAGAACTGCTGCTTGATCTCTGTTCTGCAGCAGCCTGTGAATACCACATAGGCAATATTAACACATCCTTGTCATGTATACAATTACAATTCCATCAGCGTTACCAACCACAATTGGGCTATATTTTTATGCTTTCAGATATTACATTGTTAGCAACTTTGTCAGTTCATGTTTAATGTGCTGTGATTTGTGCATTGTGGTTTGTACTGAATGTACTATAGTTTGCACTTTGCACTATACCCTGTGCTTATATCTACTTCTGCCAACAAATATTCAGTTAGACATGTAGACAAACAGAAGGAGAAAGACAGATAGATGGATCAATACATACCTGAACCTCTTCGGTTATTTTCAATTTTTAATTTTTCAATTTTTATTTTTTTATCAGATGATATTTTTATGCATGAATACAATAATTATGTCTGTTCAAAAAATGTTCATTCTTCTCTGTTGGATATTGTTCATAGACAAGGATTTTGTTTTGCCCACCACCACCCCCCACATAGGAGGTCAACTTTATTATGATACAATCATTAAACCTTTGAAAATGTATGTAGGTGATCCCTCCAGCCCCAGTGCAGCCTTGCACTTACAAAACAAGTGTGACCCTCCTGCTAAACCCACTAACCCCACAAGTAACATGGAAAAACATTATAGTGTTAATAACAGACAACATGTCAAAAGGACCGCGAAAGGATATTTAAATTTCAGCTGATTAAGTCGATAAAAATCAAGAAATATAAATGTAACTATATATTATTGTTGGTAACCATGGTATAAGCGCAATAATGACCTCTGAATGCCCTTTGCGGAGGGAAATTTACTACCTCCTCGTCGGGCATTGAAACTGTATAATGCCCGGCTCAGAGGTCATTATTGCTTACTAAATGATATTTCAAATGAAGCTTAATGGTGACATGATGTCTTGGATGTTTGGGTTTTTTATTTTTTTAGTGTGTTGAGTTTTTTGCAAATTGAGATCATCCATTACATGCATTGTTGGAAGAATTTTAAATTAATACCACTGTCCAATCCTTGCTTAGAATTCAAACAGCTGTCCAATCGGATGACTTCCTGAAATCTCTTTACTAGTCTTAGGATGTATTGCTTGCAAAAGGTCATTAGGTGAGGACAGGTGGTATTTCACAGATGTAAATTTGTGGAATATTAGTGATCTGAATAAACCTAATAAAATTTCTGCCCGTGTCTGCAGGAACTGCGCACCAACGTCCCCCGCTACAGTAAAGGCTCTTACAACGACTTCAGCTACGTGTCCAACAACAACCAGGAGGGCGTGGCCATGCGAAAGGGAGAGCACCTGGGAGAATTTAACCTGGGCTCCACCATTGTGCTGCTGTTCGAGGCGCCTCGAGACTTCACCTTCAACCTCAAGCCTGGTCAGAAAATCCGCTTCGGGGAGGCGCTGGGGACTATGTGAGGAGGAGAGGGAGAACTGTGGAAACCCACGCACGGACACGCTGGTGGCACCTGTCCACCACGCTCCTGCTCACACCTACATGCGACCTGCGGGCGCACACAAACAAACAAACTAACTGAGACGCTTGTGCCCTCAGGGCACACATATGCACATTCAGATACATGCATAACCATGGTGTGTATTTATATGCAGACATGCTAAAACAATGACAGATTCACAGCAAAAGATGCACACACCACCACTGTTGCATTACTACCATGGGAGTCTCGCCACTTATTCCTAACTTTTTATATTCATCATTGTATTAATTACCCTTCGCCGCACAACAGAACGACGGAATGAGATATTTTGGCATGTTTAGATTTTGCATAAAATGCCAATTTGCTTAATTGTTTTTATTTTATTTTTGTTTACCCATAATGCCTTTCTTTGTGATGGAGGTTGTCTGAATCTGACACAAGCAACAGGACACACTGATACAAACCATTGCACACTCGCAGACACTTCCCATTCAATTACACTGTATGCATGGTGAAATGCTACTTGAAAGAAAGACCTTTGAGAAAGGAATGTACAAGTGAATGCAAATTCATCTCTCCACCTTTATCCTCTTTGTTTGCCTTTTCTCACATTCATCCTTCTATCCTTCCCTCTGGTGGCTGCACCACCCCGCCACATCCTGGACCTGGAGCTCAGCAGAACTGCTTTACTCTTAACGAGTCACCTGTAAAATACCTTTTCTAACTCATCACTGCCATCTGTTGTTATTACTATTATCATTATTATAATTATTATTATTATTCATGATTGAAAACAAGTTTTACTAACTGAAAACTGAAAGGTAGACTCACACTCAGACTGAACTTGAATTGTTCTAAATTGACACGTATCAAACAGCGTTGCACCTTACACCCACAAACTAAAAATCCCCCAGTGCAAAAATGTAAATCTCAGGTCCACTACTCCTTTAAAGAAAACATAAGTATGGAGCCGATTATATCACTTCTGTGCATATATGGGGAAAACATACTACTCTGTGGGACTGCTGCTTTGGTCTGGCAGATGCTGCTTCACCGTAATCCGTCATTGTGTGCGGTAGTGAACGGTTAGCGATTGGAGGATGAACCACGTTGGGTGGAGCTACACAGAGCTGTTACTGAACAGTTTGAACCAATCAAGTGGTTTTGCTCACCACAGCAAAACCCAATGATTGGCACACATCAGAGATACATCATATAGCAGCCCTGCCCATTTTTTAAATCTCTCGTGTCCCATCACTGGTGACAGTAAAACATTTCCCCAATTCTTGTGAACTCTCCATTTTAACGTGAAACGTTTTAGCGAGTCGACCAGTGTCCTAAGACTGGTGGCACATTCAGGAAATATTTCACCAAAATCTATATAATGTTCATTTGTACTCCACAACTTCACATAGGGTAGTTGCCAATTTTCACCAAGCTTTTTTTTTTTTGTTTCAATTTGGAGCAGCTAATGCTGCTGCACATGTGTTTGTACATTTGTCTGCTCAGTGTTAATGGTACATTCATGCTATTACTAATATTGATAAGAGTAATAAAATTAATAATAGAAACATCAATAATGTTAATGACTGTCCCAGAGAATGAAGATTTTTGGTTCCAGGGGGGCAAAGCTGTGAAGATGCAGTTTTATATACCCAATTTCTCGTAGTGCCAAATAAGAACAATGAGTTGGGTTTTTTTTTTTGATGATTTGTTTTTGTTTTTTTTCCTTGTTTTGTCACTTTGCTTTGAGAAAAATTAATATATATTTTCTAGGGGGCAGTTCCCATGTTGGCTGCACTGTGAATTTTCAGGAGCACGATGATGAGAACATGACTCTGTCAAACTCGGACACAATGCGACTAGGAATTCCGACCTCTGACCCAAAGTTTGACTGTACATACAGGGGCCTGAGGATGGGTCTCACATGGACAGACATGGCGGGTGAGGCCAATGACCCAGAAATGTCCAGATGAGTAATCACACAGTGTCACAAAGAAAAACTGCACTTCTGGCTTCCTCTGGTCAAAGTTGTTTTTTATACGTCCAATGTAAGATACAGTAATTGAATCATTTGACCCATTAAACACAGCATATATTTTAATTTTAATATTGCAAAAAGCAGCAAAAATGTAATTAATAAATTTTTGTCTATTCTTAAATAATTGTGTGGCCAGACTTGTTTGTGACTGTGTGTGTGATACTAGCAGTACATGCAAAGTTTTTTTTTTTGTTTTTTTGTTTTTTTTACCTTTTTGAAACACTTCTATACCTTTTTGATGTGAGTTTGTCTGAAGGGAATATGAATACACCAGTTTGTTGTTGTTGGGGGCCGGGGCACTATTAATTATACACACCCATGGAAAATTAAAGGTGTGCATCTTTCTCTGAAACTAATTGTGGGGGGAAAAACATTTTTTTCAAGATCATGTTTGTGATGATTTAAGGTCATTTTGAGACTTTAATTTTTGTGACATTATTTAAACTAAGTTAAATATAATGCTTTAAATAGATAACATAGTAATGTTAGGTAGCCTGTAACCAGCTGTAAATGTTCCAGTAGGGAGGACAAATAGGGTGAAGCTCGCAGACTTTGAGCAGAGAAATAGATAGTTAGGGAAAAATAAACTTGGCGAAAGCCAAATGATAACAACCCAGTAAATTGGGCGATAGCTCATAGACTTGAGCAGAGGATAAACAAAACAGAGAGGTTAAAGGAGATGGGAAGAAACCAAGGTACTGTCTAGAAACAGACAGGAGAGAAAACCAAGGAAGGAAATGAGTGAGAAGGAAAAACAAAAACTCTAAAATAAAAGAGAACTATCTCACTAAGGCAGACCCCATGTGTACTTTTAGTAGAAGCAAAAGAACAAGTGGTCACCAATTCCTATACTGTCAATACCTGGCTTTGTGTAATGGCAATAAAAACACAAAAGCACCGGAAGCAGGAAGCACCGTGCTTATATAGCCAGCGAGGAACTCAACACATGTGCACCAGATAAGTACCTGGAGGTGGAAAAACCCCACACAGTGGCGGAGAAAAATGGGACAAGAGCGCCCACACGTGGCTCCAAGGGGAAACGACCACAGAGATGGAAGGAAGACCGCCAAACCATGACACCTTTTTACTCATCTTTACCAGGGGTGCCAATAATTGTGGAGGGCACTGTATCTCTGCTCTCACTACAGGTAGAAAGTTGGCTGAGAGCTCATTTTAATCAGGAGGAGCTACTTTTCTACAAACCAAACATTTTTGGGTGGAATTACCCTTTAAGTAACGTTAATAAAATCAGTTTGACGTTACTTTTTGCGGCTTCAGTTTGTCTCTTCTTGCGCTTTTCAGCTCCCGATGGATAAATCCGCTTGGACGCCGTCTCTCTGTCTCTTCTGATTTTCTATGTTCCAACAGTCAATGCAGTTTTTAAACTTTACAGTCACACACAAACTCGGATTGCTTGTGATAAATGTGTTTCAGTTCGATTCCCTGAACATACAGGCCCCAAGAGCACTGAACATTTTTGCAATTAAGAATATATTTAAATCAATAGCAGGTGAAATTAATGTTCATATACAAACCCCAATTCCAAAAAAGTTATGTGAAATGCACAAAGCAGTGATTTGTAAATTCTCTTTTACTTTATTTAATTGAAAACAGTACAAAGAAAATATATTTAATGTTTTACCTTATCAACTTTTTTGTACATGTACGCTAATTCCTAATTTGATGCCTGCAACACGTTCCCAAAAAGTTGGAACTGGGGCAAAAGGTTTAGAACATTCCACAGGTAAACAGGTGATGCTATCATGACTGGGTATAAAAGGATATCAAAAGACTTCTGATATCTTATTTTCAGGTACTCTTACAAGTGGTAGCCTACTGTAACCTCTATGCATTTGAATGGATCTCTATGGGAATTGGGGGTCATCAACGGTGAGGTATCAAACGAGCCTATCATGACTGGGTCATCAAGGGTCTGAGGTATCAAACGAGCCTCAAACCATCACTCTGCTGCCATATATGCAGTCGATATGCATGGATCACTTCATAGGCGGAGGGTGTGTAAGGCTGGGGAAGGCTTAACCTAAAATAATTAAATAATTAAAATAATGTAGGCTATAAAAAACAAATACAAAGGCTAGCGATAGAGGATTTGAGTTAGCTCACTCAATCCACTAGGCTACTGCCAACTGTGGAGGAGGTAATTAAGCTGACCGGCTGCGTGTAGCCGATTGCTGCATGGTTAGACTACCTGTAGACTAATAAAGTTAGCCTAGTTAGCTAGCTAGCAAGTATGCCGTATGCGAAAAATATCCTCAGTACTATTATCAGCAAAAACCCAGAAATAATTATATCATCAGAAATTAAGAACACTCAATTATCAGAAATGTTACGTACTTAACAGCTTTTTAAAAAGGTATACTCAATAGTAGGCAAGTGCGCTCATTTGGACCATAGACCATAGAAAAATAGATTGAGACACAGCCTGTGTGTTTGGTCAACGCCTCTTTCACATCCAGTTGAAGTCGGAATACACTTAAGTTGAAGTCATTAAAACTAATTTTTAACCACTCCACAGATTTCATGTTAGCAAACTATAAGTGTTGTCAGTTAGGACATCTACTTTGCACATGACAAGTAATTTTTCCAACAATTGTTTACAGACAGATTATTTCACTTTTAATTCACTATATCACAATTCCAGTGGGTCAGACATTTACATACATTAAATTGACTGTGCCTTTAAACAGCTTGGAAAATTCCATAAAATTATGTCATGGCTTTAGAAACTTCTGATAGGCTAATTGACATTATTTGAGTCAATTGGAGGTGTACCTGTAGATGTATTTTAAGGCCTACCTTCAAACTTATTGCCTCTTTGCTTGACATCATGGGAAAATCAAAAGAAATCAGCCAAGACCTCAGAAAGAAAATTGTGGACCTGAAGGACGTGTGGAGAGTTTTAATACTAATGTCAGTATTAAAGTTTTGAAAGCTTTATACTTTAAAAAAGTGTAAAGAGTATGGCCCAACAAAGCACATGGAAAATTTCAATTTGAAAAAAAAGCTTTGTTCAAATAGAGCATAGGCTACGATTATGATAGAGTGCTAGCTACTCATGGTTTCTTCCTTTTGGAGTGAAGAAGAAAGTTTGTTTTTAGTTTATAGGTTGCCACTAACTAGCTAGCTGTTTATTTGGTGTAAGAGTTAGCGGCGCACTGGCTCATTTGCAAAAATAAATTAAAATCTGAGTTTGCAACAAGCATTAGTTAGGCTAATAACCAATCAAAATAGTAATCATGAGAAAAATATAACTTAATGAAGGGCAGTATTTCAGGGCCTAAATTGTAACTGAAGTAAAGATTCCCTCAAAAGGTGCATTGACCTTCATCATCAGGGAAAGGTAAACAGTGATACACAGGCCCTTGTCACTAACGCTCACAGAAGGCTCTGCAGCCACAGCATGTGACTGAATGGAGACCAGTTTAGCGTTGATCTGTATTTGGGAATCAGTGGATTACCTCTACAGGCAGCTATGCAGCCAGTCCTGTTCTGTTTAGACTGTATTTGGAGAAACAAAGGCACAGAAACCAAATACTAACTGTTTCCTGTGTATTAATTGTGTTCAGATTTAATGTTAGCAGTGCTGCAGAAACAAAAATTTATGTTACAATGGAATTTGCTATACCACACATGGTATTGTGGTTTTCATCAGGAAGTCTTGTGTATACTGAGCAGCTGAAACAGGTTCTCTGGATGGGTCCTCTTTGGGAATGTGTTTGTGCAGGGAGGGGTGGGGGGGTGGGGGCACTGTGCCTGTTTGACATTCCATAGCTGATTCCGATTGCACCTGCCACACCCCTCGGGTGGGGGGGGGGGGGGGGGCATGGGGACAAGAGGGCGTGGTCTAGAAGCCTGTCAGGTGTGTAGGGACGTAGCCCTGCTGTTCCTCGCACAGATACAGGCGTGGCTCTTCTGTCCAACCAACCTTGCACGTTTCTTCCCACAGAAACACCCAGGACATTCGGACACTGTAAGAGATCATTCTGAGCAGGTCGCTGGGCTTGAAGTCTTGGAAAGTGTGTTCCAGAACTCTTGTGTGTTGAGGAATTCCACAGTGTGTTTCACAACTCTTGTGTGTGGAGGGATTCCGCAGATTTTCTCAAGGTAAGCACTGCCAACCGCTCTTGTTCTTGGTTTTGGTGAAACCAAGAACTTGTTGTATATTCTGAGGTATACTTTGTGTATTTTTGTTGAAGTTAAACATTTTATTTTAGTGATACCATGTTACAATTCAGCATGAATGGAATTCAGATATAAATCAGGTTCAAAATGAGTCAAGTAGCTTGATAAGTGGGAATCAGTGAGTGAATTCAAAAACAAGTGCTGAAATCTTCTGAAATTCAGTTTTAACAGTTCTGGAAAATCTGTCCACTAATATCAGAAAGGAAGTAACAAAATTAAATAAAAAACATTTTAAAAAATGTACAGCCTGTATGTAGTTGTGGTCTTTTTCTTCACTCTTTTTTGATCCTCTGTTTATTAATTCAGCCATTTTTAAATTAGAAATAGTCTCAAGCACTGTTTTCTTAAGTATACTTGATGTGTAATATCTGTGTAAAATATGTAAAAAAAACTGTCTGCGTGTGGTGGACTGACCCTCCTTTTGATCTGTGTGATATGACAGGGGAAACTCCCCCCAAAGCCTGCAGGACACAGGCTAACTGCGTGCTCCATGGACTGCAGCACCCACTCTCGCACCTGAAATATCACATCAGAAGTTGATACGACAAGCTAACAAGTACATATTTAGGCAGGTGGGATTTTGCCAGTTTGCCACTGTCCTGTTCCATCACCTGACAAGGAGCCATGAACATCTCCCTGGAAAACCCGTACGGAGAGGTGACCATCCCGAGGGCCAAGCTGCGCTCTGCAGAGGACCGCTCCACCGTCATCGCCAACCCGCTAGCCCTCGACACTGCCCAGTACACCTCGCACTCTGCCCACAACTCCTCACTCAACCCCTACGGCAATTTCAAGCCTTCTGGCGAGGACTCATCAGCAGCCGGGCTCGAGTCCCAGGGCAGGTCCGCCCAGAGCCCCCCGGCCTACCAGGACCAGATGGCCAGCTACACCATCAAGGAGGACGAGGAGGAGGTCGGCCGCTGCTACTCCTGCTGCCATCGCTGCCGGAGGAAGTGAGCCCCTCCCCACCCTACCCCAGGAGGTTTTCACTGCCATGTTGCTGAGGATGCTGGGGTTCAGTGGAGCCCCCGTGCTCCGTATGGACTGGTTTTCCCTGCTGGTTCCTTGAAGCGGGAAATACTTTGGAAGTGGGCCTCTTCTGGGAATGCTCTGCTTCGGCACTGTACTCTGCACACTGAGCATGGATCAATAAGTGCCACACCTTAATTCTATCATATCAGGCTAAAATGAAACAGAAGTTAACACATTACTGATTTTCCTTGTAAGCTTCAGTAAGTTTGATTTTGCCATTGTATTTTTTTGTCCCCCTTCCCATTTTCGGCCCCATGCACCTGATTGTGAGTTTGTGTTACCTGAAGAGAAGACTTGATAGGGAGCACACTTTGAGTTCCAGCATGCACCTTATTGGCTTGCTGAGTTTCCATGACAACAGGCAGGCACTGCTCAATACTGAGGCCTTACGCACAGTTGTGTTGGTTTTACCATGAAGGCTTGTAAAGCTCTGTCTTTATTACGTTAATGAGCTTATATTGGCCCAGTGCTAATCCTTAATGCTAATGAATATTGACAATTCATAAAATGGTTTCACCGGTGAAAGGGTGTGGAAACTGAGGGGTGGGACCAGTTTCTATGGGCCTGAGTAATCAGTCCAGTCTGTGAAACACGCCCGACCACATCATCCCTTTGGTATGCAACTGCAGGGTGGCTAGAGTAGTGACCCCTGAACTCTCGTCTCTCTATATGAATAAGCCCAGATGAAGTGATGGGCTGAACATTGGTGCATTGCTTCTGACATATGATGTAATATTACCCATAGTATCATCACACTACTTTACTCATTGGTTTGATTCTAAAGCACAGCCACAGTACAGTTTTATTCAGTTTAATCCACCCTGTTGCTAGGCATCCTTTAACTGTATAGAACCAAGGTCCCTGAGAACAGGGGCCCACCAGCACCAGAGGACAGTGAGGCCACCTGCTCCTGTACCTTCAAAGGGGAGGTTGTTCTCTCTCTGGATTTCCTGCTGGAAACTGAGGACCTTTCTGGACTCTGGATAGTGCTTTTCGGATCTGCCATAACGCCATTATGGAAGCATTTGGTTCTCCTCTTGCAGAGCCAGAACCCAGTACCATATATATGTGAGTCCTCCCAGGTCACTGGGATCTACACAATGAAGACAGAAGAACACTGTGTATATACACCACTGTTATTATTTTATTATTTTGTGTTAGACATTGACAAAATAAAGTGATCCAAATACCTGAAACATGACTGACTCTTATTTCAGTCACGCTCCTTATGGACAACAATTACAAATAAGATCGATTTGAATTGAATCCTTGCCTATTACATTTTTTTTTCATTTAATAGGCTCATGTTCACAAAACAGGAACAATATGAAAGAATTCTGAAATGTATGGTTCTCTATACTAAGCATTCCTAGATCAGAATTCCATGTCCAGTTTCACTCATTTATGACATCATGTTGTGGCAGGTGTGAGCAAGTTAGCTATGCCTGTACCGACTGTACTGTGGGCCAGCTGTATCACTACACTACTTTCTGATCTCAGATCAGTTTGCCCATCCCAATCCCAACCCCGGCCACTTTGTTTATGAATGTGGATTCTGATCCTGGATCAGCTGCTTAGGGCAAAAAGTATGTACTGCATCGGTTTAAGTGGAAAGAGAATATGGCTGGGAGGCTGAGTCACTGGGGTTCACAATGCAAATAAACTGGTTCTGTCTCACTTTGAGTCACTCTGGTAGAAACCACATGAACACACTTGCCTCATGCAGGAGCTTTTCTGGAACACCTCTGTCTTATGCCTGTACGCACTGTAATAAGAATCTAAAAAAAAAAACATTTTCAACATACAAAAATGCCAAGTTACTCACACATATAAAGCACTGTCTGTAAGTTATTTCTTTTTTTTTACATTAATGCAACAACGCGATCTTAACCAGATTATCTTTTGCTTTAAAACTTTACTTTCTCTGCCTGACATATGGGATATTTATTTCGGTACTGCGTAATGTCACCTGCAGTAAATCTTTTGGTGATAGTGAGTACCAGACAATGTCGGCTGACTTTCACCTCTGTTTATGTATAACTGAAACAGTTAAGAGTTAATAATGTTCAATTCCTTTGCAATAAAAAATACGTTCTTTAATGTGAAAAGAACAGTCTTATATGTGAAAATGGTACTTAGCGGTGCTCGGACCCAGCTTATTGGCAGATCAGATGTTGTTATCCAATGGGGAGAATTATTCTTTGAGGGCATGTATTTTTCATTATTTTTGATGAGCAGATCAGCAGGAAGAAGAAGAAGAAGATAGGTATGGGGCATACTGATAGGTATGGGGCATGTCCCGCCAAGCCATAATTTAGCGGATGGCATACCTGCCATCCCAATATTCATAATTTTATTAGTGGGGTGGAAAGCATGTTTCAGGACCATTTGTTAATATGAATTATTCTGTAGCACACCAGCCAATCCTTGCCATTTTAATTGTGCAACTTAACAAGGCAACAGTGTTTATGAAATGCATTTGTAGGCTAAAGCTGGAGTTTCTTCCTGTATGGTATTAATTTTGTTGTTTTCACCTTATGTTAACATTGTTGTCATTTGTCCTGTAGCCTACACATGTAATTAGCCTACATATTTAAGTATATTTTTATAATGTATAGTTACAGTTTAAAATAGTAAGAACATACATATAAATAACATTTGTTAATAGGCTTAGATCAGTTTTGTGCATTAGCCTATTTACTGTTTAGATGCAACGAAAATTTATGTAGGATTTGGAGCCACTTTATTACAGACATATGAATGCTTTTGTGTCAGTAAACCATTTTTTATTTATATTCATTCAACGACACGGCATCTATTTAGTGTGGAAATGTCTATAATATGTAGGTCTATAGGTAGCTACCTTACTGTGAGGTATGGGTCACTGTACAGAAACGGATAAGCATATTTTCAATGCATTCCATGAGTGCATTCTAAGTAGCCTAACGTTATGTTACTGCGCCTAAAGTGAGTTTCTGAGGTGTCCGCTCTCCTTCCTGTTCGTACTGGAAGGGAACAGCGTGCTGTTGAAAATCAGAGCCTCACTGGAATAACCGGCCTTACCTGCCGCCGTCCTTCCTCTCCAGCCGCTATACATTCCTGTGCTGCCAAAAATCAATGCCTGCACCCAATTATTTTCTGTATATACCCGTGATGTTTAGGCCTACTCATTATCATACTACTTAAATGTGGTAGAGGTTCACAAGTATTTCCATGGCAATGACAGGTGTCCAACCTTAAAGGTTGCAGTGAGGTGAGCAAACTGTGGGGGGTGGGGGCTGAAACTGTGTATAAGGGCCTGAAGCGATTTGGAACTTAATGAAGTGCAATAACAAAGGGGTGGAGCGTGTGTGCGCATGCGCACCGCGCATCTATGTAGCTACCTGTACTGCAGCTTTTCTTGGGTTGACAGTATAAACACACCCTGGTTGTCACAGACTGACAAACTTAGCATAACCCCCTTCACCCAGCTGAGAAAAATCTCATTAGACTTCAGCATGTGTAGCCTATTTCCACAACTTTCATTTGTCAAATACTTCACTGGTATAAACTAAGGCAAAATAAAATCACACCCAGATGTTTAAAGTCCTAATGAATGTCAGAAACTGTCTTTATACAAGACCACAGAAAAATGGCCTTGGAATTTCCGCTGTGGTGGTGAAACATCAAGTTCCCCTTTTTCATGTAAAGATGGGAGGGGCGGGGGGTCACATTATTGGCATTCATTTTTGTCCCAAATTCTTTTGGTGTGGAACAAATTGGCCAACAGGATAACCCCTGAACATGACACCCAATCTTTTTGACAGCCAGTTCACCTGCCTTCACTGGAGGCCGAAGTCCACGGTGTGCTTCCATATCAATTCAGCCTTTCACAAACAAAGGGACAAGGTGAACTAATCTCAGCAGGCTGTGACACCGCTGTACGCTTTGCACTGGCTCTGTTAATACAGTCATAGTGGCAGGACAGCATTCCTGAAAACGCTCACGCACAAGGCGACCGCAAACCATCCTCCTGAAAAAAATATCACTGGTTTCGTAGGGTGGAGCTCAGCCTTTCCCCACTGAAGTAAGAGGGAAGCTCATGCACAAAAGAACCTCTATTTATAATGTGGGCCATTGTGAGTCATTAAACTCCATTCAAAACAAGCCCTTTGTGTGTTTCCAATCCAAATCAATACAATGCAAAACAAAACAAACAGAAAACAGCACTTCAATGCATTAGAGTGGCTATGAATATGTTAATTTACATGTGGAACTTATTATTTAGATATTCTAAACCATAAAAAATGTCCAAATAAGAATGTTCTAAAATAAAATTATATCATTCAATATAAAATTTGGTCATTTTATATAAATAAACCTTCATCCATTCATTTCCATATTTCAGTGATGTCATTGCACTAATTTGCACACATCCAAAGCTCATAATATTCACATTGCTCATCATGAGATGTAGCTGGACGGTATTCAGACTGAATTAGATTAACTACTTACAGACACATGCCAACATCATAGAAGCAGTGTCAGTGTGTACCACGGAGTGTGTGTACAGTCAAGCCGGAAAGTCTGCACACCCCTTTCACCTTCTCCCCATTTTATTACGTTACAGACTTATACTACAATAGATTGAGTTCATTTTTTGCCTCAAACATCTACACACAATAGCCAATAATGACGAAGTGAAAACAGGTTTTTAGAAAATATGCAATTTTATTTTACTGACAAAAATAGGTTATTTAGGGGTTACATATCTGTACACACCCTTAGCCTAATACTTGGTTGCTGCACCTTTGGCAGCGATTACAGCTTCAAGGCGTCTTGGGAAAGAAGCTACAAGCCTCTTGGCATATCCTTGCAAGCTCCGTCAGGTTGGATGGGGAGCGTCGGTACACAGCCATTTTCAGCTCTTTCCACAGATGTTCAATTGGATTCAGGTCTGGGCTCTGGCTGGGCCACTCAAGGACATGCACAGACTTTCTCCGAAGCCACTCCTTTCTTCTCTTGGCTGTGTGCTTTGGGTCGTTGTCATGTTGGAAGGTAAACCTTCGCCCCAGTCTGAGGTCCAGAGCGCTCTGGAGCAGGTTTTCTTCAAGGATCTCGGTGTACTTAGCTGCATTCATCTTTCCCTCTATCAGGACTAGTCGCCCCGTTCCCGCTGCTGAAAAACATCCCCACATCATGATGCTGCCACTGCCATGCTTCACTGTAGGGATGGTATTAGCCAGGTGATGAGCGGTGCCTGGTTTCCTCCAGACGTGACGCTTGGTATTCAGGCCAAAAAGTTCAATTTTGGTTTCATCAGACCAGAGAATCTTGATTCTCATGGTTTGAGAGTCCTCTAGGTGCCTTTCGGCAAACTCCAAGCGGGCTGTGATGTGCCTTTTACTAAGGAGGGGCTTCCGTCTGGCCACTCTACCATAAAGGCCTGATTGGTGGAGTGCTGCCTGGATGGTTGATCTTCTGAAAGGTTCTCCCATGATCTTCTTCTTCTTCTTCGTTTGGGTGGGATCTTTTGTCCCACATCCCCAGGCTCGGGGCCGAGGGGCTATCCTTTTACCACCCCGAGCCTAGGGGGGGGTTCACCCGGACTATATTTCAGGGCACACCTCCAGTAGCCACGTCACCGTGTCATCATCCAGAACCGACAGACCATGCATCCCATTGGGTGCCCGATAAATCGGGCAGTCCAGGATGACATGGTCTGTGGTTTGTTCCTCCGCGCCACACTCGCAGGCTGCGCAAGAAGCCAAGCCCCATCTGTGCATCGATGAGCGGAAGCGCCCAACGCCGGTCCGGAGGCGGTTAAGCCTCACCCATGCCAGTCTAGGCAGGTCCACCCCAATAGGGGGAAAACCGACGTCTGGGATGAAGTCACGGAGTCTAGAGGTGTTCTCCTCCCACTCCGTGCTCCAGATGTAATCCGCCCACCGTGCCGCACTGATGTTAAGATCACTGCATTGCTGCAGGAATTCCTGTGCGGCAGGCACAAATGGGTGTCTCGACTTAAGGCGCCGGGGAGGCTCAGCAATTACAGCGAGCCTTTCGTGGAGCAGATGGTTTGGCTCCATGGCCCGGCACGCGAGACGTGCTGTGGCTCCCGCGCGGCGAAGCCCAGCGGGCTGGATGCCTGCAAGAATGGGAAGATTGTCCACGGGAGTGGGACGCAGGCATCCTGTCACGATGCGCAAGGCTTCGTTGATGGGCGTATCGATGAGGCGGGTGTGGGCACTGCGACACCATACCGGTGCGCAGTACTCACTAGTCGAGTAAACAAGGGCCAGGGCTGCCGTACGCAATGTTCTTGCGTCGGCGCCCCAGCCTGACCCGACTAGTCGCCTCATCAATGCCACACGAGATGTTAACTTCTTGCGCAGTGACTCAAGGTGTCGGCGAAACGTGAGCGACCTGTCCAATGTCACGCCGAGGTAGATTGGCTCAGCGCAGCATGGCAGGGGTGTTCCGCCAATATATATTCGGAGCTCACGTTTAGCCTCCCTGTTGTTAAGATGGAAGGCCGCCGACACCGTCTTTGCCTCGCTGAGCTTCAACCTCCATTTCCAGAGGTATGCCACTAGTGTCTGCATGTCCTGGCTCAAAGTCCCCTCCAATGACTGCCAGTCTCCAGCGGAGTACACCAACGCGAGGTCATCCGCGTAGGCATACTTCCGCGAGACTGTATCAGGCAAGTCATAAGTGTAGATATTATAGAGGAGGGGGGCCAGGACAGATCCCTGGGGGACGCCGTTCTTGAGGCGTCGTAACCTGCTTTGCTGTCCGCTACCGGTGGTAAGGTTAAAGCTGCGATTTCGGACAAGCTCCAAGATCATACTGACCATGTGCCTGTCCGGCAGCAGGCGGAGCAGCTTGCAGGTGAGGCCGCGGTGCCATACGGTATCATAGGCAGCCGTCAGATCGACAAAAACGGCTCCGGCCTTCTTCTTGAACGAAAAGCTGTCCTCGATGTCTTGAGTCATCAAAGTGACTTGGTCTACGGTCGATCTCCCGCGTCGGAACCCGGCCTGCTCCCGAGGGAGCAGTGGGTCGACGATCGGTTCGACGCGGGCGTAGATAAGACGCTCGAGGATCTTGAAGGGGATGCAGAGCAAGGAGATGGGACGGTAGCTCTTAGGATCCCCTTCAGGCTTATTCGGCTTAGGGATCGCGACAACTAGGGCTCTTCTCCAGATTTTGGGGATCTTGAGTTGGCGCAAGCAGGAAGAGAGGAAAGCTCTTAACCAGGACTTCAGGGCAGGTGCGGCATGGAGTATAAGCTCCGGGCAGATGGAATCAGGGCCCGGAGCTTTTCCTGGCTTTAGGTGCTGGAGGGCGGCAGCGAACTCCTCCGGTGTGAATTCACCGGAGATGTTATCGCTGCTAGATGTTGGGGCCCTCCAGAGGTCAGACACTTCTTTTGCCACGAGTCGTGATGACTCGCGGTCTTTACCCTCGTATACCCCATTTTTCACAAATTGTGATGCGATTTTATTTGCAGAAATGGGGCAGTGACGAGGGGAGTGTCTTGACCTGCCAGTGAGGTTGTTCAGGATACTCCATGCCTTGCGGCTGGAGTGCGAGAAGTCGATGGAATTGACAGCCTCCTCCCAGCGCTCTTGTCTCCTCCGGCCGAGTCTTGACAACAGGGCTGTAGCAGCCCTGTTTGACTCGGTTCCGGCAGGAGCCTGAAGGAAAACGCGGTAGAGGTTCTCGCACTCCGCATCCCAGCACGGTTTGTAGCTATTGCGACGTCCGCGTGGGATGGATTTCTTGGCCGCTTTCACTAACATGCCACAGAGGTCCCGGTATGCCTCATCCACGTTGTTGGTATTAGGCGATGGGAGACGCCACGTGGATTTGTTAGTGAAGAGGCGGAAGCGTTTCCAATTGGCCTTACGGAAATTCCATCGCTTCACCGGCTCACTCGGGATAGAGTCCACGAGTTTAGGCACGGTTATCAGCGATGGTCGATGTTGGGACCGCGGGAACTTTCCGAGCACACGTCTGTCCGGGAGCTGGTTGTCTGCACCGACACTCGCAAATGCCACGTCAGGATTCGTCCCAGTGTTCCAGCGACCGGAGAGAAAGCTGGCTGCACCCTTTGGATCGTATAACAGGGCCAGGCAGTTGTTAGCTGCCCAAGCAGCCAGGTTCTCTCCGTTGGGTGTGTTGGTATTGTACCCCCAGTCTTCATGCTGACAGTTAAAGTCGCCAGCATAGAGACAGGGGTGGGGGAACACCGGGACAGACACCGGCGTGAATCGCGAGGGGGGAGGCTTGTAGACGTTTACAATTTTAAAACCGGCAACGTCCACGCACAACCACTCAATCTCCGAGTCAGCCGGAGATTGATCGGCGAGAGTCCAGCTCAGCCTTTCATGGACAAACGTGGCAAGGCCGTGTTTCCTGCTTAGGATAGACCCAGCTAGTGTGAAATTTGGTAATACTAGCTTATCTGCTGAAAAGCAATGGGTCTCCTGGAGGAGGATGACGAGGGCCTTGGTGGTATAGGCCAGCTCCTCGATGACGCTGATCTTGTTGGAGGTGAGTCCTTCGGTGTTCAGCTGCAGTATTCTGGGTTGGAGGCCAGCGGAGTAATCACCACCGGCTCTCCTCCCCGACTGCAGCCGAGCACCAGCCCGGGTGAGGGCCCTAAATTGGCAAATTCTGTTTCGCTTATGACTGCGATTGGCAGTCATAAGTTACTGACGGGGGACACCACGAGAAGGTGTTTGCCATGTCCCCCCCATGATCTTCTGAAAGGATATGCTGGAGCTCTGTCAGAGTGACCCTCGGGTTCCTGCTCACCTCTCTGGCCAAGGCCCGTCTTCCCCGATTGCTCAGTTTGGCTGGGCGGCCAGGTCTAGGAAGATTCTTGGTGGTTCCAAACGTCTTCCATTTACGAATGATGGTGGCCACTGTGCTCTTTAGGACCTGTAAAGCTGCAGAGATTTTTCTGTACCCTTCTCCAGATCTATGCCTTGACACAATCCTGTTTGTGAGGTCTGCAGATAATTCCTTTGACCCCATGGCTTGGAGTTTGCTCTGACATGCACTGTCAACTGTGAGACCTTATATAGGCAGGTGTTGGCAATCCCCAATCATGTCCAATCAATTGAATTTATCACAGGTGGACTCCAATTAAGTTGTAGAAACATCTCAAGCAGTATCAGTGGAAACAAAATGCACCTCAGCTCACTTTTGGGTGTCATATCAAAGGGTGTGCACACTTGTGTACATATGATATTTTACATTTTGATTTTTAATAAATTAGCACAAATGTCTAAAAACCTGTTTTCACATTGTCATTATGGGCTATTTTGTGTAGAATTTTTAGACAAAAAATGAACTCAATCTATTGTAGTGTAGGTCTGTAACGTAATAAAACATGGAGAAGGTGAAAGGGGTGTGCAGATTTTCTGGCTTGACTGTACATGCTAGATGGCAAACAGTAACTCCAAAGTATATTTTCCCATTTAAAGCTCCGCTTTCGTATTCTGCAGTTATTCATTCACTACCCAACAGAATACTTTGCCTGTAAGCTTTGTCATTGTACTCTGTACCACCTAGTGGCCACAAGGACATATGTATTACACCAAATAACAAATCTTGGCTAAGGTTAGATTGACAATAAAGATAATAGATATTGACTTATGCTATCTACTTCTGTAGAATCTCTAATTGAATGTTGGGTCCTTTGATCTTTTGGACAAGACCCTGGCTGTGACATCTTTATCGAGCTGGGACCTCTACTTACCCTAAATAATAATGAACAATTGTATCGTGTCTTATACTGTGTACGGTCAGTACATAGTCACTGTGTTGGATACTGTGTAAGGTCAGTACACAGTCATTACAGGGGCCTCATTTATAATAAAAAAAAGTACTTGGACGTCATCTTTAACTTTCACGTATTTCTTTAAATGGACGAAAGCATTATTTATAAAATTGGCTGCGCTTGTGTAAAATAGTGTACATCTGTCATACGTACTTATGTCTATAAATCTCAAATGAACTTCAAATTTAACGCACATGAATTGTTATGACCCAAGGTAATGTCAAATCATCTGGGATAGTATTGTTGGGTCATAACAGTGTTGTAGAGGAAGGCATTGTGATGTCATAAGCAGTGTAATATGTTACAACATCCCCATTCTATTGCATTGGTTTTCAAAATGTGCCCATTGACTCCCATTAATTTTTTTGGCGATAAAAGGTCAATTATCTGAAAAATGTTTATGGTATAAAAGTAAAAAGTAATAGCAACCTGGAGGGTGTATAAAGGTATAATATGAGGTATGAATGGTGTTGATGGTGTGAATGCTGTAGGAGGAGATAAGTTCTCATAAAGTGCCGGAATAATAAGCAGTATGGAGAGTAACAAAAGGTGTGGTTTCACAACCACACCTAGTAAAGTTGATGACGATTTCAGTGATATCAAAGGGGTGATGAAGATGATGGGCTCTCTTAAAAAGCTGACACTTCATGAAATGTCTGTGTTCCAGGTGCATGTTTAGACAGATAAAAGCATCACTGACAAACAGGTGCTTTAGAGATAGAATATCTTTGCTATTGCCATAGAAACCCCTCCTATGGCCTATTGCTGGTCTCCCAGCCCTGTCCAGCTGGATCATGGGAGTTGACAGACAGCCTGTGTCCTGTTGTGCTACACATCTGGGAGCGTGTGCATGCGGGGAGGTGGGGGGAGGGGGCGGGGGTTTGGAAAGTGTTGGGTTTCTACAGTCACATTGTTCTGGCTGTAACATGATCCCTGGGCCGCCTGCACCATCAGAAGGGAACGTGAGTCGGGCTTGGCTTTCACCTGGTCAGACAGCTGGGAGGGGAGACGCAGGACCAGGCACAGGAGAGGAGACACTGCCTGGCCATTCAGAGACCAGCACGGGAGCAGAGAGCCTGCCGGCTGGAGAGAGAACAAGACCGGAGCAGAGAGTGTGCTGGCTTGAGAGAGACCAGCACAGGAGCAGAGAGCGTGCCAGCCAGAGAGAGAGAGAGAGAGAGAGACCAGCACAGGAGCAGAGAGCCTGCTGGCCAGAGAGAGAGAGAGACCAGCACAGGAGTAGAGAGCCTGCTGGCCAGAGAGAGAGAGAGACCAGCACAGGAGCAGAGAGCCTGTGTGCCGGAGAGACACCAGGGACCGTGGAGCAGGAAGGAGAACTCCTCCTCCCTCCCTGGAAATCCCTCTTTCTTCTCTCTTTTCCTCTTCTTCTTTTCTCATTCATTCTGTTTGTACATGTGAGACTTGGGAGCGGGTGGCTGTACTGAGGGGAAAACCCTGCGCCTTCCAGCCGCCCCCGAATTCCCACCGTAGGGACAGGAGCTCCGCTGCTCATCTGGCCTGGGGGGTACCGGGCCTCAGTGGGGCTGCACATCGCCCTTCCTTTAGGCCATGATGGACACTGCCATGGGAACGGCCCCCAGAGCAGGACACCAGAGGACCGCAGAGAACTATTAGACAGGGTCGAGGCATAAGGTATGTAACATCGCTGCATTTTGGGTCTTCAACAATTCATTGTTGTGAATTGGTGAGTTTTTCAGCCTAAACCTGGCGCTGCTGGTATTCCTGAATACGCCCTTCTGAAATAGTGTTCTTTTCACTTCCCAAAAAGCCTGAGCTGTGTGATTGTTCTCATTTCAATAACATGCACTTGTCTATGAAGCACACATAGGTCCCTGGACACACCTAGGCCTTTAGGGTGTTCTCTACTAGATACTGAACTGTTTACTTAAATTGATGCACAATAGATGTGTGTGTGTGTGTGTGTGTGTGTGTGTGTGTGTGTGTGTGTGTGTGTGTGTGTGTGAGAGAGAGAGAGAGAGAGAGAGAGAGAGAGAGAGAGAGAGAGAGGAACATCCATTTTTTATCTCCAAATTTGTTAATATAATATGTTATGTGTCATATGCCATATTCACTGAATCCATTGTCACAGTACATTGTCCTTTGAACTTTTTCATATTCGATATCAGTTTAATCCTGGGTGGTTCAATTAATTATTCATGCTGGGGAAACTGACATTGATATGAGAGGAGTTTTCCTACAGTCAGTATATGGAAGCTATTTTTGCCTCAAAATTGTACATTTTAGTGGAATATACTGTACAATGGATTGCATGAGTACAGCAGAATTATAAGCAAGCACTGGGCCATAAAAACCTACCCTTTGTGTGTGCCATCTGCCTCACTGCAAAGAGCAGCTCTCAGGGGGAAAGGAGATAGGCCCTCTGCTGTCTCTCCTTACAGGGTTACCTTGTCTCGTTTTGTTGACCTGTAAGAGCTCAAATGAAACAGAGGCCACCCTTTTATGATATGAAAAGCTATCAAACGGTCTTTCCCTCGCACCTCTCTGTAATAATTTAAGGAAATACAAAAATTTGACCAGGAGGGTTTGGGGTCGCTGGTCAGAGGGTGGCTGTGGCTTCTCACTTAGTCAGTTTGATAACGTGAGCTCACATTCATCAGAATGTCTGACAAAGATGTGCAAGTGCCAGACGCTCCAGCAGGGGACGGTGTGGAGCCGGCGGAGCAGCCGTCCAGAGACAGTCGCAAGCTGGACTGCATCATCTGTTATTCTGCCTTCAACCTGAGCGAGAGGCTTCCGCGCAAGCTCTACTGTGGACATACCTTCTGCCAGGCCTGTCTGTGCCGACTGGACATGGTCATTAATGAACAGGTGGGTCTCAACAGTCTCCTGCTCAGAGAATGCTACACAGGCATGACTACCGACTCATGTGCCAAACACACCACTGGCATCCTTTAAAAACACACACACACACACACACACACACACACACACACACACACACACACACACACACACACACACACACACACACAAATTCATGTCAAGCCAAACAAATCAACCTTAAATCCTGGCTTTACAGGGCCTCTGTGTCACACAGTATCAACTAGGGGGGAAAAAAACTGTTTAGCAAAAGAATGTAAGTAGTTGCAATAGTCAGTGGTTGGCTTGTGGATTAAGCGTCGTCATTTTCTATAATGGTAGCTTTGGAGTCCTTGATAAAGTGAACATTGGCTCGAAAACATATTAAAGCACAACTGAACTTTGGTAGAACTTTGGGTTGTGTAGTTACCTGGCCATGATATGAGTCCAAATGGTGACGAAATATGTTCATTAGTTTCTCTGTGCTCCCCTGGGGTGATAATCCAGAATAGGGTATTTGTCGCTCTCCATTTACTTCTATAGGGCAGCTAAAACTGTCTCAAAATGACACTTCTAGCATGTATACAAATCTACTTTCCAAATAAAATACATAATTTAATAAAAATAAAATAATATGTACGAGTCCTGGTTATTGTATTGACAGAATCCACTTTGTTCACATTCGTATACATGCTAGAAGTGTCATTTTTAGACCGTTTTAGCTGCTATAGAAGTGAATGGAGAGTGACAAATACTCTATTCTGGATTAGCACCCCAGTGGAGCACAGAGCAACAAACAAACATTTGGACTCATATCATGGCCAGGTAACTACACAGCCCAAAGTTCAACCAAAGTTCAGTTGTGCATTAAAGCAGGCAAAGTGGCTTACGAAACAGGACGATATGTTGAGTGGCAGTGTTATGAAACACCCCATGTGTTCCGGCCTCCCGTCTCCAGCAGATGTGGATCCCATGTCCACAGTGCCGGCAGAACACTCCCTTACCACGCGGGGGCGCCACAGCACTGGACCTTGACCTGTCAGCCTTCTTGGGAGTCAAGGCGGAGCTGGAGAACCAGCGAATCAACACACGGCAAGGGGGTGGACCTCAGGTGGAGCACAAGACTTCCTTTGGAAAGCAGCCAATCACAGAGCAACCCCCTCCAGCCTGGGGTCAGGGGGCACTGGCTGTACCCCACTTTCGGAGGAGCCCCTGCTGCAGGCGATGTCTCTCCTGCTGCTGGTACTAGTTCAGGGACCGAAGGGGAAATGTGAAGGCCCAGCCTGCAGAGATTTCTGTCCACTCCGCTTCTCCTCTATCACACAGACGGACCGCATCCCCATCCTGTGCCCCTATTGGTCCGTCAGACTGTTGCCAGTGCTCGGAACAGAATATGAAGTTTGGAATTTTCTGATGCTTTCAGCTGTATTCTATTGTTGTAATTCAAGTGAAGACAACCTGTGAAGCTACATGGATAGACTTGATAAATAGGAATTGGGCTAGTGTAAAACATGTCCAACTACCTACACGTCCACCATCATTTCAGTTCCCCAGTCTGGGAGTGTCCAGTCACAATGAACAATGAGCCGTCATCAGTAGCCACACAAAGCGGTGACATTCATGCAGTGCCCCACCTAGTGGAGGCACAAGGGAAGAGCAATTTGTCTTGCAATATACATATAAAACCATATATAGTATATACACGTATATGCTAGTTATTTGACGACTACTGGCTTTTGCTGGCATTAATGGGTGTAATTCTGTTCCATCTGAGCTGAACCGTCACATTTGCAGATCCTGACATTATGTAGTGACAGAAAAAATTCCCGCTTCCCCCTTGAATGATTACAGCAGATAATGTGCTTTTCAGCACTCAGTTAACTCAAACACAACTCATAATAACCCAAGGGACCACATGTCTTATTTTTCATGGTTTTTTTATTACATGAAAATATCTGTGTGGACACAAGAATAAAAAATTACTTGAGTGAACAAACACTGGCTGATGCGAAAGATGGAGGCTTTTTCCATCAACTCAGGCTGCAGGAAAGATCATTCAAGATAAAAACTGGTAAAACTAAAAGCACAAGAAAGAAAGCAAGAGATACATTTGTTGAATAGAACCTGAATAGTTCTTGTGCAGCCATGACGGCAGTCTTCACACAGACACGGATGAATTTGTAAAGAACACTGGAGGAAGCGCTTTCTCAGAACCTGATCTATACCTGTGTTTGCTCAACACTACGAGAGCAGTCACTGTTATAAAGAAATTGTCACTAAACTGTGTGCAACTGAATGTTAAATCTGAGACACCAGCTTATGTTAAATATGATCCAGAAGCAACAGTGCTCTTCAAGTTCCAGTGTGCAGTTTTATCCAATTCAAATTATTCACTTATTCAATTAGAAACCCTTTCAAAACCAAACCTGCAATATCTACAAGTTAGACTGAAAGTCCAAACAGTGGTGCTAATGCAATAATCAAAGGGCCCATAGACCCTGAAGGACTGGAGTTGGCTGCCTACGGTTACCATGGTTACACAACGGAGAAGGCGATGCGTCAGCCAATCACAGCGACGGGAGAAGGCGTGGCAGACGGGTGCAGAAATGTGTCACTCGGAGACCCAGAGTTTGAAGGTGCGGTCGTATGAGCAGGTGGCGATGAGCTGTCCGTCAGCGGACACGTCCAAACCCATCACTTTCCCCTCGTGACCAGCCAGCGTCTTCAGAGGAGACCAGCCAGGGTGCGTCCACACTTTGGCCATGTTATCATATGCGCCCGTCAGGAGGAAGTGACCGTCAGTGGCTGAGAGAGAAGGAACAAGTAACCAAGTTATACAGGGAGGGATGGAGTGGCAGAGAGAACAAGGGAGATAGAATTAGAGGGGGGGGGGGGGGGGGTATAGAGTGAGGGAGAGAGAGAGGGACAGAGCTGGAAAGGGAGAGGGATAGAGAGGGAGAGAGGGACAGAGCTGGAAAGGGAGAGGGATAGAGAGGGAGAGAGGGACAGAGCTGGAAAGGGAGAGGGATAGAGAGGGAGAGAGAGAGGGACAGAGCTGGAAAGGGAGATGGATAGAGAGGGAGAGAGAGGGACAGAGCTGGAAAGGGAGAGGGAGAGAGGGAGAGAGAGAGGGACAGAGCTGGAGAGGGAGAGGGAGGGATAGAGGGGGAGAGAGAGGGACAGAGCTGGAAAGGGAGAGGGAGAGAGGGAGAGAGAGAGGGACAGAGCTGGAAAGGGAGAGGGATAGAGGGGGAGAGAGAGGGACAAAGCTGGAAAGGGAGAGGGATAGAGAGGGAGAGAGAGAGGGACAGAGCTGGAAAGGGAGAGGGATAGAGAGGGAGAGAGGGACAGAGCTGGAAAGGGAGAGGGAGAGAGAGGGAGAGAGAGAGGGACAGAGCTGGAAAGGGAGAGGGATAGAGAGGGAGAGGGAGGGATAGAGGGGGAGAGAGAGGGACAGAGCCGGAAAGGGAGAGGGAGAGAGGGGGAGAGAGAGGGACAGAGCTGGAAAGGGAGAGGGAGAGAGAGGGAGAGAGAGAGGGACAGAGCTGGAAAGGGAGAGGGATAGAGAGGGAGAGGGAGGGATAGAGGGGGAGAGAGAGGGACAGAGCCGGAAAGGGAGAGGGAGAGAGGGGGAGAGAGAGGGACAGAGCTGGAAAGGGAGAGGGATAGAGAGGGAGAGAGAGAGGGACAGAGCTGGAAAGGGAGAGGGAGAGAGAGGGAGAGAGAGAGGGACAGAGCTGGAAAGGGAGAGGGAGAGAGGGAGAGAGAGAGGGACAGAGCTGGAAAGGGAGAGGGATAGAGAGGGAGAGAGAGGGACAGAGCTGGAAAGGGAGAGGGAGAGGGAGGGATAGAGGGGGAGAGAGAGGGACAAAGCCGGAAAGGGAGAGGGAGAGAGGGGGAGAGAGAGGGACAGAGCTGGAAAGGGAGAGGGAGAGAGAGGGAGAGGGAGGGATAGAGGGGGAGAGAGAGGGACAGAGCTGGAAAGGGAGAGGGAGAGAGGGGGAGAGAGAGGGACAGAGCTGGAAAGGGAGAGGGATAGAGAGGGAGAGAGAGAGGGACAGAGCTGGAAAGGGAGAGGGATAGAGAGGGAGAGAGAGAGGGACAGAGCTGGAAAGGGAGAGGGAGAGAGAGGGAGAGAGAGAGGGACAGAGCTGGAAAGGGAGAGGGAGAGAGGGAGAGAGAGAGGGACAGAGCTGGAAAGGGAGAGGGATAGAGAGGGAGAGAGAGAGGGACAGAGCTGGAAAGGGAGAGGGATAGAGAGGGAGAGGGAGGGATAGAGGGGGAGAGAGAGGGACAGAGCTGGAAAGGGAGAGGGATAGAGAGGGAGAGGGAGGGATAGAGGGGGAGAGAGAGGGACAGAGCTGGAAAGGGAGAGGGAGAGAGGGAGGGATAGAGATAGAGAAGGGGAATACAGAGGAGAGGCAGAGAAAGTGAGGCAGTGTGAAAGGGTTCAGGAGAAAGGCAGGAGCGAGACGATTCTGAGTGAAGGACAGAACTGAAGAGATTAATATAGGGTGGAATGATGAAGTAGAAAGATGGGGAGATTAGGGGGGAAAAAATTATATTCCCGTGGCAGTGAGTGTATACATACAGTATATACTCTGCCAGTAAAAGCTTTAAACTGATCCCTTTTCAATATATTCAATATTTAATCATCTTAATTCTTTTATGACCGGAATCATTGCTTATATTGCTATAACATTCAGCTTCATTTTAAATACAGAATATATTTTTTTTAAACTTATTTTTACTCTCATTGTGTAGCTGTGAGTCTTAGTTTAATAACCAATAATAAAGCAGTGGAAATGTTAATTCCCCTCTGTCAGCCTTCTGAATGATCCAACATTACTCAAGGACCTACAGCCTCTTAGCAAAATGATTTTTTTGAAAAGGTGTAATTGACTGCGGGGTTGAGCAGACAACAGAGAACAAACACTGAAGTTTGGTTTCAGTGTGGAGGCCACATTCCACAGGCAGTGTAGCCAATAACAGCGCTGTCGCCACCCTGGAAGGCAGAATAGACTCACACAGGGAGCAGCTCTACCCCAGGGTTACTTACGCTGGAATTTTACAGAGGACAGAAGGTTCTGGTGAGCAGGGATGGTGTACATGCACTTCCTCTGACGGAGGTCCCACACCTTGCAGGTGTTATCTCCACTTCCTGTTGCCACATGAAAGCTGCAGTGGAGAGAGTGTGTGTGTTCTTAATATTATAATATATAATTTAACATGGCGGGGGGGGGGTGTTCATAATATTATAGTATCTGGTTTAATATGGGGGATTGTTAATATTAAAATATCTGGTTTAATATGGTGGGGGGTTCATAATATTATAATATCTGGTTTAATATTACCATTTAATAACCTCCTCTGACAACAGCAGTCCTTCCTTACCCGTTGGGGGAGAAGTCGATAGCGTATATCTCCTTAAGGTGACCCTCCAGGAACATTACACAGCGCCCCGTCCGGAGGTCCCAGATCCGTCCAAACGCATCCAAACCCCTGCAGGGCATGGCAGGGAGTCCCATTTAGGGAGGGGTCCAATGTAAAAAGGCCACAGTTCCACCAGCCCCAAAATGAGCAGAGCCATTGCATGTTATCAATGAATTTAGCAAACCAGTGAAGCGCTATGGAGAGCAACATTTTGGTTAGTGTAAGTGACTGACAGCATACAATAGGGATAATGAAGCCTCGTTCTCTCAACTGTATCAGAGACCCCAAACCCCTGTTGATCTCGCTACACCACACAAGCCACCTATACGCTTTGCGAAGGGCCCTAATGGTGCCAGACGGCCATCTCGTTTGTGTTCTGCACAAAGTATCCTCTCAGTCAGACCCACTGAACCCACTGATGTCAGGCTGCCAAAAATTTCCAAAGACAAACAGATTCCCACATGACCTCCCAATTACAGCTCAGCCAAAGGCCTCTCTGTCCCTCTGTGCCATTAGCATAACTACTCTACCATTACACTGTAAGAACAGGCTCCTTGTTGTGCCCCCCCCCCACCACCCGGGCCCAGAACGGTAAAAACCCACACGCTTCATTTAACCCTCCTCTCATCGCCACGGCAACCTCCCTCAGCCAATGGGAGATGTGGAACTGATACCATGAGGTACTGGCTGCTTCATTCTACATTTTCACATGAACGTCATTTCAGATAATAAAAATATCAGGAAATCGGTTTGATTCAATTAAACTGGGAGAGGTCACAGAATGTCCCAGTTTCTTCTGAAGGTCTTATGGACTCTGCCTGTTGAGCTGCCTCAGCTGCCACAAGACTGGCTGCACAGCTGATCCAGTTCAACCAGGGGAGTTGCTGTTGAGTGGCAGGTTGGGGGGAGATACCTTCTGCCCGAGAGCCCCTCCCTCCCTGGGCACCCCACAGGACTGAGTGCGTTACTCAGTGCGGTACACTACACTGCCTGAGTAGCATACACCACGGGGACCCCCCCTCAGGAGCTAGCCCAGGTGGGCCTCCCAGGGGGAGGGGGCGTGTCCACATACCCAGTCCCCGCCAGGGAGCCGTCGGGGTGGAAGTGCAGGTCGTGCACCCCCTTGCTGTGGCCCTCCTGGTGGAGGATCTCTTCCTGCGCCTCCAGATCCCACAGCCTCCACGAGTGATCGTAGCTGGGGAGAAGAGAGGGAAACACCCCGCTTAGCCGCAGCGTTCAGGGCCAAACCAGCCGCCGGAAACACCCCGCTTAGCTGCAGGCCCCCTTCTCTGCCAAAACAGCTTTCTGGGGACTGTGCCCTCAGCAAAGTAACTTTACTGCTTTTACAGTAATGAGTGCTTTACTACAGTAATGAGCGTTTTAAAGTGCTTCTGTTACACATCCCAGTGTGTGATCTGTGAAGCATCCTGTCACTATATCCATCAAAATGTGACTGACTGTTTGATTGACGGACAGAGAAAGAAGGTGATGAAGACAAGAAGAGCAGAAGTAAAGGGAATCAGAGGGCGGGTTGTGAGAGAGGGAAGAGAAGAAAGGAGATGCACTGGAGGTGGAGTGTAGAGTGCACAGAGAGGAGTGATGGAGACGTTTGAGGAGGAGGGATGAGGGGAGAATGTGGTGGAGAAAACTGATGGTGAGAAAAGAGGAGAAGTGAGTGAGGGAAGACGGGAAGAGACATGGGGCAAAGCATTGTGGGAAGAGTGCAGAAATGCAGGCGTCCTGCTCTCGCTCCTCACTCACCAGGTGGTGCCCAGGAAGCGTCCGGAGGGGTGCCAGGCCACACGCGCCACTCGCATCGAGTGCCCCTCGATATCGGCCACCGGCTCGTCACTGCAGACAGAGGGCGACATGGAGCACGGCTCACAAACAGGCACATAATTCAGCCTGCGAGGCTGCCGTCTACCCTAAAGCTGCAGTAAAATATACAAGGCAAAAAGACTTCCCCCTTTTGCTCTACTTCCTCCTATTTCTCTCCTAAGCCCCTCTCACCAAATGATGCTCCAGTGCATGCGCGGAGACAGGCAGACAGGAAGGGGTTTATTCTACAGGGAGCACATTTTGCTTGTAGATAGTTGCCCTGATTGGTTGGTTTTTGGAAGACCGGCTTGAGATTTTTTGACAGCCTAGTACAGAGCCCAGGACATTCACAGAAACCGGTTTTATTTTCTCAGAACAGTTGATTTATTGATAGCTGCTGGAATGTAATGAGCAAATTTAGTAATTTCGCCAAAATTATATAGAGAAAATCATGCCTATTGCACCTTTAATGCTTCATACTCAAGTTTAGTCATCTTAAAGGGATAGTTCACTCTCTGGGGTCTAAAAGGAATAGTTCACTATGTGGGTTATTAAAGGGATAGTTTAAAGAGATACTGCAGAGGCTTTTCTAAGGCCTTTTTTACTGCTTCAATTTGAACTGGAACTCGTGAGTGGGTGTGGTCATATGACGACGGTGCCACATAGTCATATTATGAATATTCATACAGTCAAGGAGTGAAAGGGTGTGTCTTGGTGAACTGACTCAGGCCCCCACTGAACTCAGCCCCCTTCCTGCTCTCTCCTCACAACTACGTCTTCGCGATCGAGGAGAGGACCGGGGATGTAACCGAATGGTAGAGCTAACGTTACCTAGCTAAGTTAGCTTGTTTGTCTGCCTAAAGCAACGTTACTATTAAATACATTCAAATACACAGCAAAACCCAGACACACAGTAACGTTAGTATATTGAACATAGCTGGTTGTAGCGCCCAGCTCCACTTAGTCCGGAGAGAATTGTTATCATTTATTAGCTAACATTATTCATAAATGATAGCGATAACTAGCTATCTAGCTAAGTTACCAGTTCTCTGGACCAAACGGGGCTAAACTCACACACAATAGACTGCTTTGCATTACCTAATTTATCCATACATTCCGTCTCTCGACAGATTATGAAAGCTAACAGAGCCAGTGGCGTTACACCGAGGAATGATATATCTCTGACACCTTGGCATAATGCAGGCAAGTTAGCTAAAGATACCAAAGTAAGACGTTGTAGATGAATAACCCTCTATGGCTACGTTCACACTGCAGGTAAAAAGTGGCACGGATCCGATTTTTTCCTCAAATGTGACACAGATCTGATTTTTATTTATGGAAGTGTGAACAGCGAAAATCACATTGAATCTGACATTTCAAATTCTCATTTGGGCACTTTTGAATGTGGGATTACCGATACATAACCGACCGCAGTCTGTCAGATCGGAATTAATGTGACTTTTTACGTCATTTTTGATGCAGCTAGCAGGGCATTAGAACGTGTACGCACGGGCTAGTTAACTCACTATTGTATAGGGTAGGTTATCAACAGATTCACATTATATTATCATGTGTTGTCATTTTAGATAAGTGGTAAATGTGCAAAGCAGTGGATTTTTTTTGGGCACAAACGATACACCATGATAATAAGTCGGAAGTAGACAACGTTTTTATATCATTCGCGGACAGCTGCGTTAGCCGTTTTGTGATTTAAAATAATGTTAGAACTGTCCATATTATTGTCTTGGTTTGTTGCACGGTAGCCTATTCATTATTCACGGTTTTCTCATGTAGCTGCTTACCGAACGTTATGGTTGTCGGTCCAATAGTGTGTCAATAGTTTAATCTAAGGGTGCGCAGTGATGTTAGGCTATACGTTACACATGAAGTTGAACAGATGTGTCATGTGATAGCTTTTTTATATTGTGTATTTTAACACGGCTGGAACGCTGTATTGACCAATCTTCATCCCGGAACTATCCGTTTTATAAATGTTATATCGACTGGTCTCACTAGCCAAACGGCCGAGCGCTCCATTTGCTTAACTCGCCCGTCCTCATAATCACTCGCCCAGGCGAGTGAGCGAGGTTAATTTCATGCCTTGCTTGAGTTTCACTGAAACCGCACATGTCACGGTCCCCCCATTCCTGGCTCCGATCTCGCATTCACGAGTCACTCTGCACAGAAGTAGCAGCCATGGCAGCACAAAAAGCTAGTAAAAACCTTGGCTTTTTTCCCGTCTCCTCACCCTTATCATTAGCTCCACTGCACATCAACTTTAAAATTAATGCAGAAGCTGTGACTTTGATTACTTCCTTTTTGTTGTTGTTTATTTCTGCAGGCTGTGTAACAGGCGCTATGTCTTTTGTTTTTGTTAATTTGCACAGGTCATTTGAGGAGAGCAATCGGTTCACACTGGAATCAGATATGGGCCACATTAAAAAATTAATGTGAACAGCCAAACAAAAAAAAAATCGGATCTGAGCAATAAATAGGAATTGAGCACTAATGCCTGCAGTGTGAACGTAGCCTTAGTAGCTCGATATAAGTCGTAATATTAACGTTAGCAGTAATACAAAGCAATTCGCATTTGAACTTGAACTAACTAGTTAGCAGTACAAGGGTCTCAGTCTCAAAGAGGAAAAAAAACCCGTTGGTCTCTGCTTTTATACCACGTGCCCAGCCGAGACTACCCCTAGGACCACCTCAACTCCACCCATTTTTATGTTAAGGATCTCGTGACGTCACGAATCCCCGGAAACCAGCGTATTGGTAAACCTACACAAAAACTTGTATAAAACTATTTTGACTAAACATGAGATTTTCGGACATAGACAGTTGTGTATGATTATAATCTAACCCAAAACATCGGTTTTCAACGGGAAAAGTCGGTTTTTGACTGCAGTATCACTTTAATATCTGCCGTCTTAAATGGATAGTTCACTCTGTGGGTTATTAAAGGGATAGTTTACTTTCTGGCGCACATGCGCGCGCGCTCGCACACCCACACCCACACACCTTTCCAGACTCCACAGCTTGACTGAACCATCACCAGCACAAGAGGCCATGTTGACATCGTTTGTGTCCAGAGACAGTGTGGCCTGGGGGTGGAAACTGATGGCCCCCACATTGGTGTTGTGTCCTGAGGGAGGTCATGTGATCAGATGGGTACACTTCAAACTCTTATCTTCGTACAGTGGACACATGTTTTATTGTACTGTAGTATGGGACTACATTATGAAAAAAGTATTGTACTCTTTGAATACTATGGAAACGCATATGGCAAGAATGCTTTAACAACACAAACTTACTATTATAAAATGGACACTGAGACTGTACATTAATACAGATAAAATATTAAACAGTTACCTCTTAAAGTGCGGACAAGGCTGCAATCAGGGACTGCCCAAAGCTTACAGAGGCCACTCCTGAGTGAGAGAGAGAGAGAGTGAGTGAGAAAGAGAGGGGGGGGGGGGGGCAGAGAGAGAGACAGAGAGTGAAAAAAGACAGAAAGAAAGAGAGACATCAGAGGGCAGCCAATTGGAATTCATTTTTTTTCATTAATAGTATTAAAACAGAATTACTGTGGCACCGTACTGAACATTTTTTTATTTCTCAAAAAATGTCAAGTACAACTTTTGCCTGAAAGGAAACCTTTGTCTGCTTTTTGGTCCATGAGCCAAGAACCTCCTCTATTCACATGATATAAAGTAACTGGCAATAGGGCTCCAGCCCTTTCTGCTTTAGTATTCACTGTCAACAGCAATATACTCTAAGTAGGAGGGACAATATGGACTAAAAATTATATCTGGACATTTCTAGTCCTTTTGGGTGATGTGATTGTGACAACATTATTTGTTGAAATTTTTAAAAAATAGTCCTTGTGTACTTTAACAGAACGAGAAGCAATTCAGACCTCAAACGTCGCATAAAACATCATCATCATCATCATCATTTCCAAACGTGTCTGCGAGTCGCATCAGTCCACTATCGTGTGAAAGATTACAGATTACTCGCCAAAGCTTCTTACAAAAGCACATTTCACGTGGTAAGCAAACCAGAGATAGGTACAGTTACAATCATTAGGTGCCAAAGATCAGACTAAATGAACCCGATAACATTTTGCCAAGAGCAGGTGTGCTTCGTGTGGCACCTGTGAATCAGCACATGTGAATGCCACCAGCACCAGATAACTGACTGGGACACATCAGGATAGCCACAGTACTCTTACAACCATGTCACAACTTAAAATTAAACTGGTATACTGGGTGCAACTGCTATACACCCCTAATTCATTCAATTATATCCAATTATCAGACTCTCTTATCCAGAGAAACTTGTAATGAAAGAGAACTAAAGTTTGAGCGAGTTGAGGTGTCGCGACGTCGGTGGTGCAAATCTGGCCGCACATACTTTGTCACGTGACAGTTTGCACGTCCGGATTCGAACCGCCGACATCGCGGCTCGCAATGCTCGTGCTCGCAGGCTATGGCACCAAGACACCTCAACTTTCTCAAACATTAGTTCTCACTCTCTCTCATTCTTCCTGTCTCTCTAAACTGGGCTGTCCAATAAAAATCTGAAAAGCCCTTTAAAAAAAATTATTTTTTTTAAAATAAAAAATAAATAAAATGTTTGAGCGAGTCTTCTCTCGCAGACACGCTGAAACTCAGCATGTCAGTGACATGTGACTGCAGGCCAAAGGGACGGGGAGGGGGAGGGACTCACCAGGACGCTGTCACCAGCAGTTTGGAGTTGGGGCTGAACTGGCAGGAAGATATGGGTCTCTCATCCCCAATCTGACTGCAGAAGTTATTCAGGCCCTGGAGAGACAAAACAAAGCACTCAGGAGCTGCTCTACTACCACAGGTACAATGACACCTGCATATAACGCTCATTTCCACTCTGGAGCCCCGAGGGATTGTGGGATATGCCACTCACCCTCAGCGTCTTGTGGAGCTCCTGCTGACGCACGGTCCGGGAGGATTCTGGAATCTCCTTCTGAGCACGAGCTTCCTCCAGCCTCTTTATGGACCTGTAAGTCAGACACACACAGAACACCCTCTAAGACAACCACACACAAAGCACAGCGAACATGGCCAGCCGTCTTTTATGAGAATTTAACTTTCATGCCCCTGTCGGAATTCATTGAATTCTGTAGGCAGGTGGGGTGGGCGTGGCGAGGGTGTGGGTGGGGCATGCGGGGTAAGCATCGTGACCCACTTTTTTTTGTCTGGCCAGTTGGCTCTATTTCACCTCAGTCCCGCGAGAGGGCAAATCTCATCAGCCAATCAGAGGAAGCCATTTATGGACATCCGTAGGCCATTAACAGGCATCCCCCCTGGGCAGACTCCATTACACACAAACTGTACACAGACTTTAATAGCTTGTCTTTTACCACAGAAAAATCAACAGCAAGTTTATTAATTACACAAACTGAAGTAAGGGGGTTGGAACATACAGGATCCAAGTCCACATTCAGTGTGCTTATTGGGCAGCTATTCGTTTTTAGAATCATACATAGTCTAATACACATCCTATACTCACTCAGCTGCAGTACATGGAGGCTAGACTGACTATCGCTCATGTGCCTGAGTACTGGGCCCCTGCAGGCATCCAGGTGACTCAACCTTTACCTAGGCAGGGAGTAGCGAGCCAACCACAGACGGGCATCCTTTAAAGAAGCGGGGCCCTCATGGTACCAGGTCTGCTGGCACTGCAGGGCAGAGAGAGGAAGAGGAGTTCAGTACATTACATTATAGGCATTTAGCAGACGCTCTTATCCAGAGCGACTTACACAACTTCTTATTACATTTATCCATTTATACAGCTGGATATATACTGAAGCAATTCAGGTTAAGTACCTTGCTCAAGGGTACAATGGCAGTGTCCTACCTGGGAATCGAACCTGCAACCTTTCGGTTACAAGTCCAGTTCCTTAACCATTATACTACACCGCCGCCCAAGCAGTAGCTCTGCTAATAACCTATGGGCAGCTTTTGGCTGAACAAATACATAGAGAGAGAGGCTGATCACACCATGAGGGCTGACAGGGTTCGTAGTAGGGTTGCAAATTCTAAGGAATTTCCTTGATCGATAGTCGTCAACGTTAATGAACAAACAATCGATCAATCGATAACAAAACAGCTAAAAATAGCTTATGACATAAAATACAAAATGCATGTTTTTTTCCTCAATCAAAGCTTTATTGAAACATTTGAGAAATACGCCTGTTTCATAGCATAACACAAATATAATTATGAACGCTGTTTTGTTTAAGTATGATATTTTAATAAGGCTCGGGAAATTGCGCTCACTCTTCCGAGGCGAATCAGTGACTAACACGTACGTCTATGACATATACAAAAATAAGATGAGCCTTAATTAAAAACTTAAATTTGCAAAATGATTATGAAATAGATAAATAACGTTTTTGAAAACAGCGCTATAAGATAGGTTCCCTCTTGAAATGAGAAAGCTACGACAAACTACGACAGCTCAGGCCTCAGTTTAAAACTTAAACTGCATAAGTGCAGTAAATACCTAGGCCTGCTGATTTTTATTTAAGAATATAAGCATGTTTACGTTATCAGGGGTGAGTCGTGTGCGCAGTCGGTTTACAGCGAGACCAGCTGCTGAAAATACGCGTTCCGATGGGACCGATGTCCCAGGCACGCATAAGTAGCGTGCTTCATGGTCGAGTGAGTCTTCTTCTTTGTAAAGTTAATAACATGTTTCCTAATTGCAGTGCGCGCGCCCCCTTGTGTTTAACTTAATGATTGCATTTCACCAACAGCTCCCATTGACACAATTAAGATGAGACCGCAAATAGTTCAATTTGATCGTTAAATTTGAAATGGTCGATCGATCAAATTATTAATGGCAATTAATCGATCAACGATTAATCGTTAACACCCCTAGTTCGTAGCGTACTTCTAATGCAAATTTCAAGGAATTTTCAAGGTTTTCAAGAAACTGAATTCAGTGCAAATAATTCAAAACATTTTTGTTTGAAAACCCTGCAGTCATACTGTGTGCCCAGCTTATCAGAGACAGTGTGACGTGGAAAACAATGGAAGGATGAAATCATTCATTTTAAAATAGTTTTTGGTGGATGATATACATACAGTAGCTAAAGAAAACACATTTTATATCAACCAACAAAATTCTTTTTGTTTTAATTCAAGCGCTTTTGCTGCCCTGAATATTCGGCCATGTCAAATCAAAGCACTTTCATGCTTTTCAAGGGGCAGACAAACAGAAGGCCCAATGTACTTTTGTAAGTAGCGGCACTGTATGGCATGGCACTCATACCTCTTCTTGGGAGCGCTTGGCTTTCTCATCTTCCTTTTTGGATTTCTTCAGGGCATCCGGACCCACTACAGACAGAATATTTCTCAACCTGGGGTAGGAAGAGAGGGAGAAAAAGACATGAGTAAAAAGAAAGAGGAGCCCAAAAGAAAGATATCTCAGCCCAGAAATGATTTTGGCCAGCCACAAAGAGAGACTTCAGTAGTTACGCCATGATCTGTTAAATAAGGTTAAAGGGTAAGTACACCCTAGATCACTTTCCCCCCCCCCCCCGCTGTAAACGTGTTTGTATGCCTACCTTATAATGAAACGTATTCATCCATTCTGTTATTTCAACAATTCTGAAATAATATTGTATATCATACGAAACTGATAGAAAAGCGTCTTTGTGCTGTCCCTAATGGTTGAAATTTCCTTTCTGCTCCCTACACTGCCCCCGCCCCAATCGTGATGTCAGAGTACCTCTTTGGAGGTACCTCTACGTCATATGGATAATTGTTGTCGCCCACAACAGAAACAGCCAGCACCTGATTGGTTAGACCCGCTATGTTACTTTCGTTTCGCCTCCACGTTTTTAAAATAGGCCATGCAGTTACTGAATCTTGATTCATATTTGATGTACAATGTCTAGTTTGACAGTTTGATCCGAGTTATACAAAATCATTTGTACAATGTGCGTTAATTTATGCAAATGACGATGGACACAGCTCCTCCGCCCCCACCCCTCTCCCTCGCTCACCCACAAAGTATTTTTCAAAATTGTGTAGTAGGCGGAGACAGGCTGAGAGTGGGTGTAGTTACTCTTTAAGGCTACCATAGTTCTAGATGGTAATATTTGAAGTTGTATTTAGCTTGTTTTAAAATTCATCTAGAATAACAGACCACCTAAACCAACATCGGGGCGTGGGAATAACTTGTCTCTGTCAATTTGTAGGCTACCAATGTGTTTCTGCGCCACGTTACATTTTACTTTTTGGATAACCGGTTTGTTGTAGTTTTGTTGAAACTGTTCATACAAAGTAACTCACGCAGACAGCTCATTTTTACATATCTATACAAATTACCAGTGATTATGTTTATTGTTCATTTTTACATATCTATAGATATGCAAGAGCAGATTTTTATGGAAAACTGTTTTCAGTATTACACATCACCAATGTAAGAGTCATGTTAACCAAACTGAAAAGCCCTGAAAATAAATAATTTCTATCACCATCAATATGGTTTGACGTTGCTCTAATAGTGAACTGAACCAAACAGCTGTGCCATCTAAATAATAAATAATAACATTATATAATACTGAGGAGTTGCAGCTGAAAAGACTAAATCAAATACATTTCCTATGCTGACTTTTTTTTTTGATTTTAGAGGCTTTATGAATATCCACAACTTTTTCCAAACATTTATCAACTTCCAAAAATTTGAGCCTCAAAGATTTACTTTTGGGGAATACTTTACTCATGATTTTGTGATATTTGTTTATTTATTGTCTACTTGTGGAATGACAGGTTTTCACAGGAATGTTTTTTTACCAATAAAATTAGGTGGGAAACTGTAGTGGCTGCTTTTTAACATTTGGTGGCCATCGGGCCATGCTTAATGTGAATGGAACTGGTTCATATCTGAGCTCACTCTTGCAGGATCCATGCTGGCAGCGTCTGAAGAAGCCTCTTCACCTGGTGGAGTGCATCCATGTGCTGCTCTCGGGATACGTGGAGGACCCTAGCCGTGTGCCCAACTATGACAGGTTAACCTCTGAGCCTTTCTCTCCACTCCACTATGGTCTTTGTGCAGGGGTGGGCAATCTTATCCGAAAAGGGCCAGTGTGGGTGCAGGTTTTTGCTTTAAACCAGTAATAAGACACCTGATTTTACTTATCAAGTTCTTGTTTGAAGTCCATGATCAGTTAACTCATTCAGTGCCGCGGGCGACAAGTCGACAAAAATGCGAACGGTTTAAAGTGCCGAGGGGCGACGAACGGCGACCACAGCCATCTTTACACTGCTATATCAGTAAAGAATTCAGGATTTGAATCGGAAATGATTAAATGATGACAAATTTACACTGATGTTCATTTACCCGGATTTGCTTTTTTTTTTTGCTGTCAACGTGTTTGTATGCCTACCTTATAATGAAACTTATTCATGCATTCCGTTATTTCAACAATTCTGAAATAATATTGTATATCATGAGAAACTGGTAGAAAAGTGTCTTTGTGCTGCCTCTAACGGTTGAAATTTCCTTTCTGCTCCCCACACTGCCCCTGCCCCAATCGTGATGTCAGAGTACCTCTTTGGAGGGACATTACATTACAGGCATTTAGCAGACGCTCTTATCCAGACGACTTACACAACTTTTTAGCATTTTAGGGACCTCTACGTCATATGGATAATTGTTGTTGCCCACAACAGAAACAACCGGCACCTGATTGGTTAGGCCCACTACGTTCCTTTCGTTTCGGCTCCATGTTTTAAAACCGGAACAACGGGGCGTCCGGTTCATAAACTCTCTTATTCCACCTAAATAGTCCACTAAAATACATTTCTGAAAATATTTCAGGTGAGAAATAGGCCATGCAGTTGCTGAATCTTGATTTATATTTAATCTGCAACGTCTAGTTTAACAGTTTGATCAGAGTTATAGAAATAATTTGTACATTGTACGTTAATTTATGCAAATGACGATTGAACACAACTCCTCCGCCCCCACCCCTCTCCCTCCCTCACCCCACAAAGTATTTTTCTAAATTGTGTAGTAGGCGGAGACAAGCTGAGACGGTGGGTGCACTTACTCTTTAATGTTGTTTTTCAGTGGAATTGCCCTTTAATCACTGACTTCCTTAAAACAAATCAAATAATTTTGCGCTCCACAATGACTCACCATGATTGGTTCAAATCTGAAGACTTGTTCATCTGTCCCATGACTAGTAAAAACAACAGGCATTGGTCTTCCTCACCTCTCTCGCCTCTCAGCAGGCCCCTCCCCGAAGAGCGTGATTGGCTCGCCCAGAGCCCGCAGACAGGCTTTCACCTCGGCGTCGTCAGTGGAGACGGTGATCTGCCGCGCCCTCTTTCTGCGCTCAAACTCGGCCAGCACCTCTGTTTGCCCGCTCGCTTACACGCTCATCCATCTCCATGCATTCGCCTGAGAAGGCGGGAGGAGAAGGTGCTTTTAGTCAAGGGGGAGTAGGTGCTTTCAGTGGGGAGGAAATGAGGTTTTAGTCAGGGAGGAAATGTGGTTTTAGTCAGGGAGGAAATGTGCTTTTAGTCAGGGAGGAAATGTGCTTTTAGTGAGGAGGAGAAGGTGCTTTTAGTCAGGGAGTGAAGGCGCTTTTAGTCAGGGGGAGAAGGCGCTTATAGTCAGGGAGAGAAGGCGCTTTTAGTCAGGGGGATAAGGCGCTTTTAGTCAGGGGGAGAAGGCGCTTTCAGTCAGGAGGAGAAGGTGCTGTTAGTCAGGAGAAGGTACTGTCAGTCAGGAGGAGAAGGTGCTTTTAGTCAAGGGGGAGTAGGTGCTTTCAGTGGGGAGGAAATGAGGTTTTAGTCAGGGAGGAAATGTGGTTTTAGTCAGGGAGGAAATGTGCTTTTAGTCAGGGAGGAAATGTGCTTTTAGTGAGGAGGAGAAGGTGCTTTTAGTCAGGGAGTGAAGGCGCTTTTAGTCAGGGGGAGAAGGCGCTTATAGTCAGGGGGAGAAGGCGCTTTTAGTCAAGGGGAGAAGGCGCTTTTAGTCAGGGGGAGAAGGCGCTTTCAGTCAGGAGGAGAAGGCGCTTTCAGTCAGGAGGAAAAGGTGCTGTTAGTCAGGAGAAGGTGCTGTCAGTCAGGAGGAGAAGGTGCTTTTCAATGGGGGGAGGTGCTTTTAATCAGGGGAGAAGGTGCTTTTAGTCAGGAGAAGGTGCTTTTAGATGGGGGGAGGTGCTTTTAGTCGGGGGAAAAGGTGCTTTTAGTCAGGAGGAGAAGGTGCTTTCAGTCAGGAGGAGAAGGCGCTTTCAGTCAGGAGGAAAAGGTGCTGTTAGTCAGGAGAAGGTGCTGTCAGTCAGGAGGAGAAGGTGCTTTTCAATGGGGGGAGGTGCTTTTAATCAGGGGGAGAAGGTGCTTTTAGTCAGGAGAAGGTGCTTTTAGATGGGGGGAGGTGCTTTTAGTCGGGGGAAAAGGTGCTTTTAGTCAGGAGGAGAAGGTGCTTTTAGATGGGGGGAGGTGCTTTTAATCAGGGGGGGGAGGTGCTTTTAATCAGGGGGGGAGGTGCTTTTAATCAGGGGGAGGAGGTGCTTTTAGTCAGGAAGAGGAGGTGCTTTTAGATGGGGGGAGGTGCTTTTAATCAGGGGGAGAAGGTGCTTTTAGTCAGGAAGGGTGGTGTCCAGGGGGAGGGACAGCAGGATCGGGGGCTGGCATACTGACCGCTGGAGATGTTGATATGCCCAGCCTCTATCCCTGCCTTCACTCCCTCTTTGCCGTAGCTGGCCATGCCCTCACGGGCCAGCCGCTCTCGTTCACCACGGGGACCTCCTCATCGTCCGACATCTTGCTTCCGCTCTTTGCCTCGGCACTCGGTACACAAAGGGATCAGATCCTGGAGTATTAAATCACACATAATCTGATTAAATCACTGCAAAGATGAAGCATTTGTGACATGGCCTGCAGCTTAGATCAAACACAGGCCATGATGTTGTTGACTATGTTTGGGACACAATATTGCACAGGGAGCGAGGGAGGGTTTTGGACAGCATGCTGTTAGCGCCTCCATGCTCAATAGCACATACTCCGACCAGATGGGGGCCTGCAGTCTGCCTGCACAATATGGCCATTCATTAATCCCAGTCCTGTAGAGGGTGCCTCATCTTAACACTCAACTGGATGACTGACACCAATAATTTGTTCCACAACACTCATAAGCTGAGATGGTTGGGGATTCATTTTAACCAGATAAAATGGGGACCATTTAGATGGCTAGATTGGCAATTTTGCTAAGACACTTAGCTAGTAATCTTGCGAACGCCCTGTTGTGTGGTCTTTAATGAGCACAGCAAGCCAGAACCTTGATGTTAAGGTCTCATCTGCAAGATGGCACCTCCTACAGCAAAGCATCCCCATCGCAGTGCTGGGGTATAGGTTGTTTGACTTGGTTGATTTGGAACACTGCTTTCTACTGTCTTAACAACACCTCGAACACAGCAGAAGATAGTAGTTTTCCCAGGAGATATCCCAACCAAGTACTAGCCCGGTGCAGCCTCACTTTGCTTGAGTTATCACAGAAAAAGAGGTTTCTGGGTGGCATGGCTACTGGCAAATATCGAACCTTAGGTCTGTCACTAGGGGGTACATGGGTTGCAAGACAGAGCCTGACAGTCTCCACTAAGTTACTCTCTTAGACAAAACGGCAAGGTTTGCTTTAAATCAGGTAACTTCATCGTTAGCAAGAATATGGATTTTGACTGTCTAGCGAGCTACTCTGCCACTCACAAACGTTTAAATTAAGTTGGAACTCCTCTCTATCGTGTCAAAAGAACACTAACCGTTAGCGCAAATCTAGTTAGCTAACGTTAGCTGTAACTTATTCCCAACTCAAAACACAGACCACTCTGCTGCTGGTTAGCCGGATAGCGAGCTAACATTTAGCTCTTTCCATTCAAAGACATTTGGCAGCGCAACCAAACAAAACACAAAAATCCGTCCAAGCGTTCAAGTGCGCTCATCAACATATATTTAGATTATTACTACCTTACCCAAATATGAAAACAACACATTAAACGGGACATTCAACTGGATAATTTTACTAGCTAGGTACCTACCAATACCACGACCAGGCTGCAGTGCAGACGAAACAACCGCGTTTCATACGACTATGTTGGCACTGGGGCAGTATTGTGCGAGTGCCACCTTGTGGCCTGGAGAAATAGTTAAAAAGTCCTGGAGTCTCAGTTACTAGCTAACCACTGACACAGTGTAATTAATTTTACTGCCCAGGCGCACTTACATTTTCCCATGAAAATGTTTGATTACGTGCAACTATTTACTGTTTCATAGAAATATTTGGTTCAACTTAACGCAAAGCAGAAGAATAAGAAGACTACAACTCCCCAGAAAACCAATGGGGTTTGGCAATGGCGGTTTCCTGACCACGGTGTACAAACGTTGGTGAGTACCACAAAACTATATAGATTGCTAGTAGCTAACTAAGTTTGTTGTTTCAGTTTTATTCACAGTTTCATTTCAGGTGCTGATATTATGTAGGTAGTATGTAAATGGCTTGTCACGTTGCATGTTAGGGTTAAGCAAATGTATTTCTCCACCGGAAGCTAGGCTAGCCGGCTAGCTAACGGCATTATTATTAGCGCTCAAACTGCGCTGTTTTGAATACCCAGGGCCTATGCATATGCCTGCAGCATTTGGAGATAACTAGTTTAGTTAGATGTTTTGCCGAACTATATCTTTTATTTAAGTTTAGCATTTAAGGGAATTTTCCAATTTTACGTCAGCAGTGCAGTGTTAGCCATTATTTGGATATGGTGGCTAGCTCCACTGGTCCAGTGCAGTGACCTGCAGGAATAATATAGCTAATTAGCGCAAGGCCCGATAGGTTGTCATAGGAGACGGCTAATGAGGTGGAACACTGCGCATTTATCCAGAGTTAACGTCAGCTGCTGCTTTTTTCAAGTTTAGGAGTGTTTGCTGTTAATTGTGGAATTTAGTAGCGACATAGTACGCTAAACCACTGTGCTCGTTGTTTTGCTGTTAAGAGGTGGAGTGAGGACAGCGCCTGTATGTTGCTGTAGTGCAGTTTGAGAATGCTGCGCCGCAAAGCCCGACTCGTCTGGAGCTGAAGCTGGATGATATTGAAGAGTTTGACAGTGTGAAGAAGGAGCTGGAGGTAAGACATGACTCCGTAGCCGTCATACATGCAATCTAGCTAATTCTGCAATCTAGTTCTGAAAATTGAGTGTTCTTAAAGGTTGTATCAGCGATTTGGGTGACGTCACTTCTGTAGCGAAATCCCAAACAAACATACTTGTGAATAATTATGTTATGTTTTTAAAAAATAGTGTTCAAGCATCCAGAATTATAACCACGTTAATAACGTTTGTAAGAAACCAAACCGTTTGTAAATCCGTCAAGATTTCAGCGAGATAAGAGTATTAGCGTTTGTGCAGATCATTGTGATTGGTTGGAATACTGTTTATTTTGGTTTTGAGTGGTTGGTAGTACCATTTGTTTTTGTGTACGATCTCGGACCATAGGCCTGCCTACAGAGACGCGGTTTTTGACGGCCTGCTTATGGGGCGGGGCAGCTAGCGGATCGTGAGGAAAAATCAGATGAATGTGATCATTTATGTTTCCACCCAAAATCGCTGATACAACCTTTAATATCCCCGGATGATATACTTATTTTCAGGTTTTCGCTGATAATACTATGCAGGATATTTTTTCGCATACTGCATGTCAATAAACAGTATGCAGTATGCTAGTACATAGGGAGACAGGACACAGTAGATAGGGCTCTGATTCAGACACAACCCAGTATTTGTTTTTATTAGTTCTTATCGACCAATACAACTCGGATGTAATATCCAAGCCCCATTGATGGCGGACCTTATGTCTTTTGAGTTAAATTAAGATTCCCCCATACTTGTTTTACTAGAAATTGTAACTTAGTGGATGCAAGACTTGGATAACCAAGCCCAAGCATTTGCCTATGAGCTTCAGATAGTCACAGTTGTCCTGAGAATCTTGTGATGAATGTATCATCTAAAAAGTAGTATTTTCTCACAGAGTCGGAAGAAACAGAGAGAGGAGGTGGATGTAGTGGGAGTGGCCACATCTGGTGAAAATGGGAGGGGCAACGGGTAGGCAGCAATGAAGGAAAGACACGGGAGCAAATGATCAACGAGCGCATTGGTTACAAGCCCCACCCCAAACCGAACACCTTGCCTTCGCTCTTCGGGAAATCTGCAGTTTTAGGTCCCCCCAGACGTCCTTCTAAAAGGGGCAGAATCACCTGGACTGAACCCTTGCTTGAAAGGGCAAAAGGGGCTCTTCCAGCACTGATGTCGACTTTGCACATTGACTTATTTTTACTTTTTTTAATGCTTCCTCAGTTTGTCTGAGGGCCTCAGGGGGTTATCTAGAGTTCTGAGTCACTCTTGGTGTTATAAACCCCAGCAGTACATATTGAAGATGCTCCCACCCTTCTGGTTGTTTGCTAACATTTTCGTTTCCATGTGAAAAGTCTAAAGTGAACCAGCAGCATTGCTTACAACTGAAACAGAATAAGTGAATGTCTGTAAATGTTGTTTTCCTTTTTAAATATGATGAAAATAAAAACCAATGTGTACCTTTGGTCTGTGATTGTATTTTTTATTCTGGTGTTGCTGTGCAACTACTTTGTTGTTCTAGGTTACAGAAAATTGTTACACTTAAAGCCATGACAAGAGCAGTGATTAAACTAGTATACTAGTAGGACTGAAAGCAGAAATATTCACCATAATACTGTAATCTAGCTAAAGAGAAACTGGAAGGGGAACAATAGGAACCAGCAATGTTAGGTCATGGGATCATAGCCAAGGGTGGTGTGCATTCATCCAATTGTGGAACTAGGTCACACGACTGACTGTACCATGGTTCCTGCCAACCCAACAAGTTCTCATGGTTGACTGAAGCTTCTCATCTGTTAAGCAGTACGGAGGTGAGCTGTTTGGCCCAAAGGCATGGTTCACAAACATTTTTAGACATGACGGATTAGCATTTTGCCTTGTTTTAATAGTTGCCTTCACTTATGGTGTTCCCTTGGCACTTAAATAGTAAAATAATCCACTTAAATTACTCAGGTTTAATATGAAGTGTAAATGTACATGATGCATGAGATTAGCAAACAGTGAAAGGCTCCTTTAGTCTGATGACTTCTGTAATAATTATGTAGATTGGGGGGCAGGCCTGTCTGGTGGCACATCCAGCCAAAATGCTCTTCAGGTCTGATGTCACAGCTCAGGGAGGTGCAGTCCTAACTCGGGGTCTGGCGGGGCCCGTGGCCCGTTTTTCAGCTGCAGTGTTGCTCAGGGAGAGGGGGCTTCCTATGACTCTGCCTGCAGCAGGGCTGTCCTCCATGATGATGTGTAGCTCCGCAGGTGGCCTGCTGCAGCACTGGGACAGGTCTATGATCATATTTGGGTGATTGGCCTCCTCCAAATCAACGTAAATGTTTTTTTTTAAATCCATGCAGAGCCCGAGTGACAGCACTGAAATCACAAATGCCTCTGCTGTGTAATGTGAGCCAGGGCCAGCTAGTCTGGATGGGGAAACCTTGGTGATACACATACTTCCAAACACTATTACTTCATATCCGTTCTAAATAAAGCAACTGTTAACATCAATTCATTCAGAACCATTTTAGAGACCCAGAAAAACAAGCAAGACAGGTTTACACAGAACAAGAATAGAATCATCTTTCAATCTGGTACCATTTATTATTCATTTTCTAAAAAAAATAATAATTATTACAGCACTACAAATGCATCAAACTATACAAAAATGGCTGAGATGTACACGGTCTACAATCTCTGTACGGACGCTTGACTGCAGCAGCTGTCAGACTTCCTCTAAGATGTGGCCCACCTGCTTCACCGCTGGATTCTGTAGAGGTAGCAGAAACAGGCTTTGCTTTTGGACGAAACCTGTGACATCTGTTCCCTAGTAGCAGAGGTCAAAAGTATCTGCGGTGCTGGACATCTGTTCCCTAGTAGCAGAGGTCAAAAGTATCTGCGGTGCTGAAGCAGAAATGGTTAAACATTTTATGGCCTAGATTACCTGCCAGCTCTTTAACAATGGCCATTAAAAACCAGTAGTGACCTTGTAATCTCAGCAGGAATTTGACTTCCATTCCGGTGTCACACACAAACACTCAGGCAACTGATACAAAAAATTAACAGCAGACATTTTAAGTAAAAGGCAGAAAAGAAAAAGGCTAAAAACAATTGTAACTCCTCTCGAGTTTGTCCCCCCCAAATTATTTTAAATAGGCACGCGCTGCTGGTGCTCAGAGAGACAGTCAGCACTACAGCGGGTCTCCAAGTTTCCCAGAATTCCCTGATCAGCCCTGGGACTCGACACTTGGCTATGGTCATGTGAATATGAATTAGCAAGAAGACTGAACACATGTCACCTCCCACCTCCAATTCCAGCTAGAAGTGCTTGTCTTCTGCTGGCGTACAACACAGCAAGAAGTTGTATCAAGTGTGTCAAACATTTTCCTGTCTTTTTGTTGAGGTTGTTGGGGGAACAGGCGATAGCCACCCTGGCTGTTTAACACTGGTATTTAGAGTACACATTAAATGGAATTACTCAAGCGGTTTCATCTCATAAAATAAAGATTGTTCAAAAGATTGTCCAGTCATGGTAAAAACTAACATAAGGCCAGTATCTTGTAGAGTTTACAGTATAATAGTGCTACTTTTAAAATGTTAAAATGACTTTATTTTTATGTGATACTGTCAACATATATTTTCTAAGTACATAATATACATTTCTAAATACTCACATAAAAACAACAAATAATTGTGATTTTTCTTTTTTAACCACGTGCACAGGTTTATGAAGACTGGCCAGCTTTGGTCCCCAGAGGCCTGTCACTCCATCAGTTTCACATCACTCTCAGATTTACACCCCTTCCCCAAAATCATCTCAACATAACCTCAAACTCCACAAAGTAAAACACAGGGGGTGGGGCCAGCTCTCTCGCCACATGCCCAAACCAATCAGATAAAGTGTCACAATTAAGGCAAATCCACTCTAACATAATGGTACCCGCAGAGGGTGGGTGTAAAAAAAGAAAAAGGCGTTAAATTTCCAATGGCAATGATTGTGTGAAGTGGACTCTGAATTACAGTACAGCTGATGAGAGCTGCGCTTGCTCATTAAGGCACCGGGTCTCTCAGCCGCTCTCCCTTTGTGATGACATTTCCACCCCGTGTGCGTGAGCCCTGCCCACATTGGGCCGGCCGCAGAGGTGCTCACATTCAGCACGGTGCTGATTGGCTGGATTTGCAGTTTCCTTTCACTGGCTGGATTTAAAGGAAATCTTGTGATGGCCCACAGGCACATTGCCATTCCGTACAGCGGCATCATACCCCAGTTAAGGCAGCTTATTAAACTGATAATACTCTGGTAGTACGCTGTTGCAGTGTGCGTGCTGTTGTAGTGTGTACATTGTTGTAATGTGCACGATGCTGCAGTGTGCACAATGTTTCAGTATGCATGCTGTTGCAGTGTGCGCAATGTTGCAGTATGCATGCTGTTGCAGTGTGCGCATTGTTGCAGTATGCATGCTGTTGCAGTGTGCACAATGTTGTAGTGTACATGCTGTTGTTAATGTACCGGCTGCGCATTGAGGGAGGTGGGGGGGGGGTTACTTCACATGGGGTAATAATGGTGGCTGGGTCGAAAGGGAGCGGCACAGCAGTGGAAAGTGGGGTCAGACACTGCTGATTCATGAGTAATTTAGATATTGCCCTGGGATGCTCAAAAGGTCTTATCAGGACAGCTGGACCCAAGAAAGCTTTAAAGCGTCACCCTCAGTGAGAACAGGTCAACTGAAGCATCATATCAGGTTTTAAAGCTTCCTTGAGACAATCTGGAACACCATAAAGGGATGAAGAACAGGGGTCAGTGTGGCCAATTGCCCATTATTCCAGGTGGAATCGGATGGCAGGACAGACAACGGCTGGAGAGGGGGGAGGTATGTATGTGTGTTTGTGTGTGTGCATGCGTGTTTGTTTGTTTGTGTGTGTGTGTGTGTGTGTGTGGTGCACTGAGTGGAATGGGGGGGGGGGGGGGGGGGGTCAGTGACAGTGCTCGGTGATGTCCACCACCACTGCCTTTTTCCAGCTGAACAGGAAGTAGCCGACGCCCGCGCCGGCTGCCACGGCGATGCACAGGTATCCGTTGTAGGTCATAAAGATGAGCATGAGGAAGTAGCTGATCACCACCTGGATTACGTGCAGCACCGTCTGCAACAGGTGAGCAAGGCTCAGCATTCGCTGACTGTAGGAGAGGACAGAGAGGGGATTACACACCGCACGCACGCACGCACGGCACGCGTTTGCCACTGCTGCTCACGAAATGCAGTTGAGTTGCGATGCAGCCCCCTGCAGTGCTGCAGGACTTACCCAACGGTCTTGTGGGTCTCCATGAGCACGGTGCCGTCCGAGCCGGGGATGGGCATGGAGTTATAGCGCACATTGACCTGGTTCCTCCGGAGTAGGTACTCGCGCCCGATCTTCAGACCCTCATACAGCGCTGCCATCAGGAACACCCCAATGCAGGCGCCAAACATCTCTGAGACAGCAGAGTACAACAGTGTGCGCACACATTACACTCTATGCAGATTACAGCAGAGTGTGCGCACAGAACACGCTCTAATCAAATTATAGCAGACTGTGCAAACGTAAGACTCTCTCTATGCAGAATACAGCAGGGTGCACACAACACTCTCTATGCAGATTACAGCAGGCTGTGCACATAACACTATGTAGATTAGAGCAGGGATGTACACATATAACACTATCGTTACAGATTACAGCAGGGTATGCACATATAACACTATATACAAACCCAAATTCCAAAAAAAGTTGGGACAGTATGCACATAAAAGCAGAAAGCAGTGATTTGTAAATTCTCTTTTACATATATTAAATTGAAAACAGTACAAAGAAAAGATATTTAATGTTTGACCTTATCAACTTTATTGATTTTTGTAAATATACGGCAGTTCAGAATTTGATGCTTGGAACAGGGGCAAAAAAAAAAAAAGATTGGGAAATTCAAAAAAACACCTGTTTGGAACATTCCATAGGTAAATAGGTGATGCTATCATGACTGGGTATAAAAAGATATCAAAAGACATTTTCCTATTGAACTCTATGGAAAAATAAGTCAGGAGAAACAACCCTTCAAGTGATCCATCCATATCTACTGCATATCTGGCAGCAGAGTGATGGTTTGAGGCTCGTATGATACCGCAGACCCTTGATGACTTACAGCCATTTAGCCAACCATGGGTTCCATACTATTCCCGTGTAATGTCCCACCCCCCAATTCCCACAGAGATCCATTCAAATGCAGAGAGGTTATAGTATTGCTTGTAAGAGTGCCTGAAAATAAGATATCAAGAGTCTTTTTGATATCCTTTTATACCCAGTCATGATAGCATCACCTGTTTACCTGTGGAATGTTCCAAACAGATGTTTTTTGAACTTCCCAGTCTTTTTTTTGCCCCTGTCCCAACCTTTTTGGAACATGTTGCAGGCATCAAATTAGGAATTAGCATATATTTACAAAAATCAATAAAGTTGATAAGGTAAAAAATTAAATATCTTTTCTTTGTACTGTTTTCAATTAAATACAGGGAAAAGAAAATTTACAAATCACTGCTTTCTGCTTTTATGTGCATTTTACATACTGTCCCAACTTTTTTGGAATTGGGGTTTGTATGTGCAGAAGACAAAACAATCTTTTCTGATATAACAGCAATTGCCTTTGCGAATATCAAGCTCCTAGACCTGTAGTACAGACACAAACCCAGTTCAACTTCAATTTCAGATAAATTTGGTCAGTGAAGTCACAAACATATATAGAACATCAAAGGAGTAGAAAGCACATGCACATGCGCACGCACACGCGCACAGCACAAAGACACATGCACACATCCACTCTGACCTACCCCCTGGTGTGTTGATGACCAGTCCAGCGAACAGCAGCTCCACTTGCTTGCAGCCAAAGTAGAATGTCATTTGCTGAACATGCAGAGAAAGACAGAAGGTTTAAAATAACAAACGTTTCTCAAGGGAGCCACAGCCCTGCAGGACGGCCCATAATCAGCTGTAGCTCAGGGAGGAACAGTTTCGGTTGCAGGATTGGTCCTCATCTCATTTCACACTGCCTGCACACTGTATTCACTCTGCCACTCACCATCATGTGATTGGCGCCATCACTGCCGCCATGGTCCCCGTGGTCACCTCCATGGGACATGGTGGTGGCAGGAGCCATGGTTCCGTGGTGCTCGTGTTGGTCATGTACGTGTGGATCCATCTTTCTGCGGAACTGAAAGGAAAAGACCGCCAGCGACAGTGAACAACTGTTAACAACTGTGCACGACCAGGCACACTAGCTACCATATACAGTGCCCTCCACTATTATTGGCACCCCTGGTAAAGATGAGTAAAAAGGGTTGTAAAAAATTTCACCGTTTCATGAATTAGCTTAATCTCACACTGAAAGAATTAGAAAAATCCAACTTTTCATTGAAGTACATTTATTATGAGAAAAAAAAATCCCTCCCTTATTATTTTTAACAAAACCATGTGTGCCACAATTATTGGCACCCCTGCATTTATATATAGAATAAAGTAATAATTTTTTATATTTGGTCACATATCCTTTGAATGCCAGGACTTCCTGATGTATGTGACCCAGCAACATCAAAAGACTCTTGATATCTTATTTTCTGGTACTCTTACAAGCGATACTATAACGTCTCTGCATTTGAATGGATCTCTATGGGAATTGGAGGGTGGGGACTAGATTTAGCTGCAAATAATGCTTGAACAGTATGGAATACATGGTTGGTGAAATGGCTGTAAATCACCAAGGGTCTGACATATCAAACAAGCCTCAAAACATCACTATCACTCTACTGCCAGATTTGCAGTAGATATGGATGGATCACTTTAAGGGTTGTTTCTCCTGGAACATTTTCCTATTGAACTCTATGGTTAAATAAGTCAGAAGAAGAAACCCTTCAAGTTATCCATCCATATCTACTGCATATCTGGCAGCAGAGTGATGGTTCAAGGCTTGTTTGATACGTCAGACCCTTGATGACTTACAGCCATTTAGCCAACCATGTATTCTATACTGTTCAAGTGTAATTTACAGCTAAATCTAGTCCCACCCCCCAATTCCCAATTCCCACAGAGATCCATTCAAATGCAGATAGGTTATAGTATCGCTTGTAGGAGTACCAGAAAATAAGATTCTAAGAGTCTTTTGATATTGTTGGGTCACAGACATCAGGAAGTCATGGCATGCAAAGGATATGCGACCAAATATTAAAAATGATTAATTTATTCTACATTATGTTAAACTGTCCAATATTTTTTGATGCCCGAAAATGGGGAGGACTATGTACCAAAGGTTCTATAATTTCTAAACGGTTCATCCGATATGGATGAAAATACCCTCAAATTAAAGCTGACAGTCTGCACTTCAACATCATTGTATCCTTTCAAACCAAAGTGCTAGAGTACAGAACCAAACTAACAAAAAATGTGTCACTGTCCAATGAATTATGGTGCTCACTATATGTGCATGAGGTTGATAGTTCTTGTTTTCAGAAGAAAGCGCCTGGCCTGAGATTGGCGTGCTGGCGGCTGACAGACCAGAGGGACAGGTCTGCAGCATTAATGGCTGAGTGACCTTTCCTAATTGGCTTTAATTGGCTTTAAATTGGTTTCCTTTGATTAAAAAAAACACAAGGATGTAATTCTGGGGTCTGGGTTTAACCCTGGGGGTGAAACTAAAATCCCATTCACCTCAAATTCAACTTTGTGCACTCATCAAGCCCCTGGAGGCTCTCTCCATTATAATGAAATAAAAAACAGAAGAAAAGCACTCCAGCATTTTACTGCTTCTCAAATGTAAAACTAGTAAGACTGTGAATAAAACAACCAGTGCCACTGACTGCCCCCCCGCCCCCCACCCCACACGCGTACGTGCACACAGACATTTCCTACTTAAAATCAGTGGTATCAGTGAGAACCTAGCTGACTGGTCCACAGACACCTGCACTAATCTAATATTCCACAAGGACCTGTACTAATCTAATATCCCACAGAGACGTGTACTAATCTAATATCCCACAGAGACGTGTACTAATCTAATACCCTGCCTTTCCAGGGGGCATAAACTGGGGACACAATCACTATAATCTCATCTGTGGCAACATAAAGCAATCAGTCCCTTTCGCAGCAGGAAGAACATGCACTAAACAGGAAACAGTGCCTGAGGCATTGACTCCAGAGACGAGCGGGAGGCACAAATGCAAAGGAAAGCAGGTGGTGCATTCTGGTGACACACTGGTATCATACACAGAATAATCAAGCACTCTAATCAACCATGTCCTGGTAGCTGGCCTGTACTGGTCACACCACGTGTATAGGAGAGTCAAGTGCAGGAGCATAAACAGTGTTTGAACCAGGATTTATTTGTCGGGCCAAATTGGCCCCCTACTATTTTTTTCTTTGTGGAGTTTGCATTTTGTCCCCGTGTCCACATGGTCCTCCGGGTACTCCGGTTTGCTCCCACAATCCAAAGACATGCAGGTTCGGCTAATTTGGGAGGCGTTAACATGGCGTTGTTGTAAGTTTGCTAGCTAGCTAATGGTACCAATATAGCATTAACTAAACAGACTCGCAGCTAATGGCTAGATGGCCAAATAGCTAACAAGGTAATATATTATACTACTGTGAAGATAGCTAGATAGCTAACTAGCGCACTTCGCCAACTAGTGAAGTAACATTAATACGAGCCATAACGTCAAATTAATTACTTTACTATATGAATACATACTGTAGTTAGCCAAATAGATAATGTTACCTATATTGACTAACTTGTAACATTTTGTAAGATTACTTTTTGGCTGGTGATGCCATCATTTATAAAGTTCTGTTAACGTACAATGCAAACAATACCGTTATACTGGGAGGAGGTCAATTGGGCACATGCATTGATGGCGGGTCATTTATGATTTTTAGGGGGTCAATGGCATGGTCTAGATCAGTGGTTCCCAACCCTGGTCCTGGGGACCCCCTGTGTATGCTGGTTTTCGTTCCAACCACAATTGCAATCCCAGAATTTTAACAAGCTGTTATTTTTTCTTTATTAGGTGTTTTTATTGTATAGAGAGAACACTTTAAACTCTTTACTCTCTTAAGCCACATTATGTTAGCAATAGCTATGCATGCTATGAAGAAAAAAAAACCCATGTTCATTATGCTCATTGTGTTATATTGCAAACAATTACAAAGAAGAAGTAACAACTCAGGTGATTAGGCTCCTAATTAGGTAATTGAACGCAAGTTTAAGTTCCTTCATAATTTTTTCCTTAACACAATGCAGGTTTGGCTCGTTATCATTTGCTTTGTCTTTGAATTCTTCATTATTTACCAAACGGTTAGTTTTATTGGCCATGTGTCCACAATTTCACTAATTATGAGCCTATTGATTCACCTCAGTCTTTAATTTGATCAGTTAAAACATTTTTTACCTCCTTTTAATTGTTTACAATACAACACAATGTGAATCTTGGACTTTTAGTCTTCATGGCATGCATAGCTATTACTAACATAATGTGGCTTAAGAACGTAAATAATCCCTCTAAACATTAAAAACACCTAATTAAGAAAAATTAACAGCTTGTTAAAATTCTGGTATTGCAATTGTGGTTGGAACAAAAACCAGCATACACAGGGGGTCCCCAGGACCAGGGTTGGGAACCACTGGTCTAGATCAAACACTGCATAGACAGAGAGTGAGACGGAAGGGTAAGTGTGCAGTAGGGCTGCCCCCAAATAGTCGACTAAGCCATTAGTTGATCAAAAGAACCAAAATTTAAATTGGTCGAATCATCGCAATGTGAAAAAACGCGAGTGGAACTATTCATTCCGGACGTGCGCCTTGTAACAAACAATTTGTGTCTATTAATTAAGGAATAGATCAGCAATGTCAAAAACTTCTGTTCCTCACGCATAATATGAGAAGACTGCGATCGGAGGAAAAACAGCAGTGAGTAGGCCGAATGTGACGAGGTTCGCTGGTCACAAGTAGGCTAAAACACACTTTTACATTGCCGATATAGATTATAGCCTAATTAATCTTTTGTTTGGCCTGTTGTTGATATTTCTCCTGTTTGTTTGCTGTGTTTTTTATTTATTCGTTTGTTTATATAATTTATAGCCTATTTATTTTCATTTTTAAAATAAAATGTAAAAAAAAATTTTTTCCCCCCATCTAGTTTTGATAACCGTGAAGTTGTTAAATTAGCTACATTGTTTTTGCTCTTTCGTATCACCGGGCAATAGGCTGCTTTTTTATTTAGTTATTCACAATTTTTAAGTTGTGTGTTGTTATAAAGAGTGGAAATAAAAATAACAATGTTAAATGTCTCATTGCTTGTTGTTCCGACACATTAATTTACCACTTTGTCGATGCCGTTAATAGCCTACAGCGTTGGCCATAAGCAAACCGATGCCGTTAATAGGCAGCGCAGGCCAGCAAATCGCAGCCTGTGCTTGTAGCTATAATTGATATTTTAAATGCTCATAATGATGGTTTTGTATTTCTCTGTAATATAGTAAACTTACCATAGATCAGATAGAAGTCAAACCATTTTGATGCTGAAAAATACATATTGAAATGTTGACTACAGGTCGCCAAGCAAATCTTTGGTCGGGGGCAGCCCTAGTGTGCAGGACAACTGTAACATAAAACAGGAACCTTTCTATAATGTTTAAATGTTGATTCATTTCATGTATTTATTTATTGATTGATTATTGATAGGCCGAACTAAAAAAAACACACTGAAATTAACATGCATGTTTACATGTTTAATTTTATGTATTTATTGATTGATTAGACTATTGATAGTTTTAACTAAAGTTCGTATTTCTTTGAACTTTTTTAGCCTGTTATTAAAATAGGTCATACATATCCAATAAATATAGGCAGTCAGATAAAATTGAACAGTCATCTTAACATTCATAGCCAGACCCATGGTTTGGGCTTGTCACTGCATTTTTGGCGATTAAATTTAGAAAAATGTGGGACAGCGGTGCTCTCTAACGGTAGCTCCCGGGGTAGCATACTGTTAACGTTATGGATGGTTTTCTATTGCAATAGCCTACTAGGAGCTAGATCCAATAAACATTTCATTAATTGTTAAACCACGTCTTGTGTGTTTTATTATTAGAAACTAGATTAAACTGTTTGACTTTGGTTTGCTCCTTGTAAGCTTGAGTAGGGTATTACCTTTTATTGTTATTTTGTTATGTAATGCACAACTGAAGTGGAATTCCTTGTGTTGCATTTGTTGTGTTTTTGTACACAAATCTAGTGTTGTAAAGCACGTAATTGCTTTATTAAACAAGGTCCTTGAATCAAATGTACGTGGTCATCATTTTTAAAAAAACACACAATTATGAGATTTGCTTTGGGGCTACCATCTCGCCAATTTGGGCAACCAAAAACTAACTGCTGGTAGCCCAGCTTGGTAACAGCGTTTTAAAGTAAGCGTCTACCCCTGACTGCTTGTCTCCTATACGCCAGGCTTAGGGCTGCTTAATGAGCACTTTCTCCGGGAACATGTTTGCTCAGCTCACTGTCACACGTTTCTGCTTCTGTGCCCGTTGCTGAGTAACTGACATTTCCACCATTTTGGCTGTAAGGTATTTAGCATAGGAGCTTTACTGATCACGGCAATCTAATCTCCTCACAGCAGGCCCTACGTACGGGACAGCAGGCTCTATGTACGGGGCAGCAGACTCTATGCATGGGGCACCAAAAATTGGGAGTCTTTGACAAGAGACTATATGCACGCACGCACACGGGTCCTGCCAGTCCAGTCAGCATTTATGTCAGATACTGTTCTGACAGGCGGTACACACTGAATTGTGGATGACTTCACCCTGCCAGACTAACAACTTTTCACAATTAATAAAGATGCAACATGTACTTTGGACAAGAGAAAAAAAACTGTGTCATAGACTCTGAACATTCGCACCAGTTTTCTCCTTGCTTTATATAGCAACTTGTACATGTGCTTTGTTGTGTAAAAAAGTCAAATGCTAAAATTTCTTCCTGAGGTCTTGGCTGATTTCTTTTGATTTTCCCATGATGTCAAGTAAAGAGGCACTGAGGTTGAAGGTAGGCCTTAAAATACATCCACAGGTACACCTCCAATTGACTCAAATAATGTCAATTAGCCTATCAGAAGTTTATAAAGCCATGTCATCATTTTCTGGAATTTTCCAAGTTGTTTAGACACAGTCAACTTAGTGTATGTAAACTTCTGACCCACTGGAATTGTGATATAGTGAATTAAAAGTGAAATAATCTGTCTGTAAACAATTGTTAGAAAAAATTAATTATGACATGCACAAAGTAGATGTCCTAACTAACTTGCCAACACAATAGTTTGCGAACATGAAATCTGTGGAGTGGTTAAAAATGAGTTTTAATGACTTCAACCTAAGTGTATGTAAACTTCCGACTTCAACTGTATGTGTCTGTGTGTCCATGTATGTGTGTCTGTGTGGGTGTGTGTGTGTATGTGTAGGTGTGTCTGTGTATGTATGTGTCTGTGTGTATATATGTGTGTGGCTGTGTCTGAGTGGGTGGGTGTGTGTGTGTGTGTTGGATTACTATACTCAATGTAGAAGTGAATGTTCTGTACAGGGTATAATTAAAATGAAAAGTTGCACAAGTTTGTCGGCACGTTTGTTATCGGTGTATCAGTGTGCCGTTCCTTCCGTGTGTGTGTGTATGTGTGTGTGTGCGTGCGTGCGAGAGTGAGACAAAGAGTACAAGAGTCAGGCAGACATCTAGCATGGTACTGTGTGACTACGTGATTGAGAGGGAGAGAAGCAAGATAATGTGTGTGGGGGGGGTAAGCTGCACTCTCATGACTGCTGAACATGTGATCTCTCTCCTGTCTTTAATATCCAGCTCTGACTCTCACCCCTTCCCATGGCTCTCTCCCCGAACATAAGCTCTCCCCTCTCCTCACACACCATTATATGCATCCTCCAAACAATAACCATGTTTTTAATACCTAAAAGTTAAATGATGGAACAAAGTTACTGAAATTAGCAGGCAATTCATCACAAAAAGCATAGTGAAATTAATAGAATTTTAGGCCCTATTCACACTGGACTAGTATTACCTGGGGAAATGCGATTTAGAAATGACCTCCCTCCCCCCGGCTATGTTTTGTGCAGCGTATTCGAACGGGATGTACTGATAAAATCCCAAGGATTTTCACCAGATATGATTGAAACATTACTTCCATATTGTCAGTTCGCAGTGTTATTTTCTGCATATTTGTAAGACAGGGTATGCAGATTGGCTACACATTGGATACAATTCACTTTCAATGGAGTATATGGAACTAATAGTATCGGATGACCTCTGTGTATTGCGAAATATGGTAAGTAAGATTGCCTAATTTGCGGTGTAATTTTTACTTTACAAATTATGGACTTCAGGATTAAGATCACAGACGACCTCTGAAAATATTACAAGTTTGAATACACGAGGTCCTCAGGTAATACATGTGAATAGGGCACTAGGCTTTATCAATGAAGGATAGTTGTGAGAAAGTGCTCAAAGCTGCCAGACAGAAAACCGCAGGATAAAAACAAAACATATGGTCTCATTAATGCTACACTCATTGTCAGTGCGTCTCTTTTTGCTGGGATGTAGCCTATTAGTCACTTATAATTTGCCAGTAGAAAACTTTTTTTTTTTAATGTCAAAAGCACAAAAAGACTGGATAGCGATGATTAGCTAAAACCGTTAACAATCTCATGTTGTAAGGGCAATAAACAAGTAATTAGCTAAAGCTAGCTTATAACAAAGAGCATCATGGGTAACTGTCATCAGCATTTTGGCGAATTGGCGTTATCATGGAGTGCAGTAGTAATGGCGTACCAAGGTCAAGATGAAATAAAGTAGCCTTTTACGTGATCATATGAACCAGTCAAATGTAACCTAAACAGTAAAAAAAATGTGTTTTAAGTAGTTTTATTTTTTTTCAATTTATTTGTACAAATGCAGAATAACATTAATGAATAGCAACACTTTGTTCATATAGGCCTAATTGCATTGGTCTAATTCATTCCATGACCCAATAGATATCTCCCGCGACCCAAACTAATGGCAGTCTTATATACCCAACTACATAATCACCACTGGTGTACAAGCTAATTAGAGAGCAGCTGCCAATCACAGCCTCGGTTTTCTGGTAGGCTTTTCAAACAGGGGCAGTGATTGGTAATTTATTTATTCATTTAATTATTTATTTATCAAACCTTTATTTAACCAGGTTAGCCTCATTGAGATTAAAATTTATTTTGCAAGAAAGATCTGGCAAGATCAGCAGCACAACAATTTCACAGCATATAAAAGTTTATACCACACACAGGACAGTTTCACAATAGAAAACTCAAAATCTCAGAGGCACATACAATCATCCACAAAGTGGCCAGATTTTTGAAAGCATATGGAGAAACCACTTTATCTTCTTTAAGAGTTAAAAGTATGCGCGATAGGTATGATAAGCCGATGAACAGGGAGGCACAATGTTGTTTCTTGTCTAATGCAAATTGAATGTCATGTATGACCTTAAGCACACCTGTAGTGGTACTGAACCTGACTGACATCCAGATAAGATGTTCTTATTTTTAAAAAAACTTTCAATTGAGAGTTGATTAAGGTCTCCAATACTTTAGCTAGAGTGGACAATTTTGAGATGGGCCGATAATCTAAACATGCAGGGTCTTCCCCTTTAAACATGGGGAGGATATAGGCTGACTTCCATATTTTGGGGATTGCATTAGTTATTACTGTTATATTGAAAATATGGGTAAGAGGGGCAGCTATTTATTTTTAATTTTTACATAGACTATTTTCTCATAAGAGTATGTTTTTCCCAAAGAGACACAAAAAGCTTTTGAAAGTAACTCCAAGACATTTCACCATCAGGAATAAGCAAAACCCTTTTTTGCGTCCTGTACACAGCTCATCATACAGTTATCACTCAAATCATTGCAAAAGACACCAGTCGCTGGATAGTTACGAGGTCTATTTGTTAGCATTACTTCAATGAGAGTCGACTTGGCAGGGTGCTTGAGGTTAGGGTGTGTTAAGTTACTCACGCATACAAAGCATTGTCTATAATAAAACTAACAAAGTCTAGGTCTGCCATTAAAAGTATTGATATCAAAATGAAGCCAAATTACAACAAACAAGACTAGCTGTCTTAGCTCACACAAATTAAACAAGTTTCTATTCCAAAGCAATGCTTCCCAATGTTTCCTAAATAATTTAAAGTGATGGAAAAGGGATTCTAAAAACTTCAAATAACCACAACACATCACAGAGGGATGTATCCACTACACACCCACCACATATCTTTTCAAGAAAATGTCAATAGGTATATTAATATACATCTCAAAGTCAGCTAATAAACTCCGTCTTGAAAGGATAGTAGGGGTGTGCCATCGACCTCAACCCGAGTGCCATCGACGTCATCCAGCCCTACATGTTTGAACCACAGAACTGTTCTTATACAGTGCACCAAGTAAAAACGACACGTGAGTGATTAGTTTGTTTCCATGATGCTGAGCTGTGCAAGGAGCAAGCTAATGTTACTAGTTAACACCACAGAGGGATGGATAAAAAAGGTGGTGAAATAGATTGGGAGAGGGATAAAATTGGTATAGGGATAAGGAGAACGGAAAAAAACACTTTAGCTAACTAACTATTCCAAATCTCTATGCTGATAACGCGGATAACTATTCTCAAGGAGTATTTGGCTCAGACTCAGAGGATTTCTTATTTTCTTAGTGGGACAGGGCAGTTTTATTCGCCTCAAACTATGGGAGTAGTTGTATTGGTTGAGAGGTTTCACGTCTATGTCACATGGACCCATTTTCGACTCCACCCTTTTTTTCAGTTACATTAAATAATTTAAGAAACATTGGGTAGCATTGCTTTGGAATAGAAGTTGTTTCATTTGTGCGAGCTAAAACAGCTAGTATTGTTTGTTGTAACTTGGCTTCATTTTGATATCAATACTGTTAATGGCAGACCTGGACTTTGTTAGTTTTATTATAGGCAGTGCTTTGTATGCATGAATAACTTGCCATTTTTGTACGTTGAAAACGTTTTTGTTGAGATAATGCATAATATACAGGGGGTGGACAAAATATCAGAAACACCAGTTTTCCAGAAAACATAAAACAGCTGCCACGTTTGCTACGCAAAACCTCAACCTCTGTTCCTAACCTGATTATTCTGTTTTGTCAGTCTTGTGCCACGTGTACATTTTATATGATGACAATTTTATTATTATGGAATGGTAATAAATCATACATGACATGTCGTTGTTATATAAGTAATAAGTGATTACACTTCAACAAATGTTTAAGATGAAATCAGAAAACATTTTGGTCCCCAACAACTGGAGTTGATCTCCTCTATGTAGTACAGTGGAATGCAATTTGTGAAAAACTTAACTGAAAAGGAATAATTAACAATTGGGCCATATTTGTGAGTCAGGTTACGTGCAACTGCTGGATTCTAGACCAGTTTCAATGATCTTGTATTTTATTCAGCTGTTCACTTCACTTTGAGCAGAGGTGTTCACTCCCCACAGCTGTGCAGAGGTGCACATCTCCGGTTGTCATGGACCAAAATGCTTTCAGTTTTTGTCTAGCTCTGTGTTCTCACTTATTACTGACACAAAAGCAGCATTTAATTGACAAATTAGTATTGTTTGATAATATGGTTAATGGCTGTGGAAGGCGTTGGTCTGGGCAGGGTAATCGGGCTGATTGAAACCACGTCTACTGTCACAGCAGCAATTTCACACAGGTGAGTCCTGTTAATTTGTTAACATAGCTGCTCTGATCTCTCAGTAGGTGCCTGGAACACGGAGTAAGGGAGATCCCCGAATTCCCCTTTTACCCGAACCCGTGAGGGCGACGGTGAAGAGGTTTTTGGTTTGTTATTTCATTATTTCCTGAGGCGTGGGCCTCACAATAAAAGGTCTGGGAGACCAACTCTCGCTCCGTTTCCCTGCGTCTTGCTGTTTTACCCGAGGACATTGTCATCCGCGTGTGACAATGGCTAATTATGATTAATTATCAAGTTAATAAAAATTTTAAAAAAGACATAAACAAAATGTATACATTGCATGCCCGTTATAAAAGAGTGTAGAAAATATAGGTAAGAGAAACGGGAGCAAACATATTGCAGCTGTTTTATGTTTTATGAAAACCTTTTCCGATATTCTGTCCACCCCCTGTTTAGATTCATGAAGCCATAATTAAATCTAGAGAGAGATGCATACACACAAACGAACACACAAACTTTTTGGTTCAAATGTCGGGCGATGATCTATAGAGCTAGCTAACATTAGGTTACTGAGTAAGAACTTGGCGTTTTCAAGGTAACGTACTACCCGCTGTAGCTTTGTTTAACATAACACTTGTCACTTTAAAGGTTGTATCAGCGATTTTGGGTGGAAACATAAATGATCACATTCATCTGATTTTTCCTCACGATCCGCTAGCTGCCCGCCCCATAAGCAGGCCGTAAAAAAACCGCGTCTCTGTAGGCAGCCTATGCTCCGAGATCGTACACAAAAACAAATGGTACTACCAACCACTCAAAACCAAAATAAACAGTATTCCAACCAATCACCGACAAGGGGGTGGGTGATACTAATACGCTAATACTCTTATCTCGCTGAAATCTTGACGGATTTACAAACGGTTTGGTTTCTTACAAACGTTATTAACGTGGTTATAATTCTGGATGCTTGAACACTATTTTTTAAAACATAACATAATTGGCTCTGAGCTGGAGCTGGCTCTGTTTGTTTGGGATTTCGCTTCAGAAGTGACGTCACCCAAAATCGCTGATACAACCTTTAAGAGAATTCATGAAATATGTTGCTGATATCCATGGCTTCGTGACTTCCTAAACAAACGTATTGAACGTTCTGATGTACTTTGGATATGACCATTGTATACAGGGGTGGATCTGCCAGACCAAAATTCCCACTAGCCCGGCTGAAATATTACTAGCCCTGTTTGTAACACTACAAACAAATGTTTTCTATTAATTTGTTCCGTTTCCTTAACATTCACGGTATTCATGCTGTTAGTCTGAGTAGCTCTGTTTTACTGTTTTAATCAATGACACAATAATATAACTATAGGTATATTGATCTAATGGTCAATATATAACCACTTAGAATGAGAGAACAATTTTGTAACTGACCCAAGACTATCCCAACAAGTGTAAATTGGCAACAGAATATAATAAGGATACAGGGTATTATGCAAAACGATATACATTTTAAATAGTACATACAAAAGAACATGTATAAACACACACAAAATTACCTTTTTTCTTCAGAACATCTAATCAGAAACCAATGGCAAACATTTTCCACAGGCCTAATAATAACGTATAGCTAGCTACATTGTGGGGGAAAATACACAAAGTTGAGCCTACTGGATATGTGTCCAAAACTCACAAAATCACATATTTATACATGCAACTGTATTCAAGTATTCAGTCAACCCATAACAGGTGTCAGGTTGTGTCATAGAGGTCTAATAGTACAGATAAAAACAAACCGATGCATTTTCACTGACGGACTGTAGTTTTTCGCTAGAACGCGAAATGTCTTCAGGGCTACGCTGACAGGATTGCCGTGGGAAACACGTTTTGTGGCTAGAGATTGGACTAGGCAGCTGTCATTCAACTAGCATAATCGAACACCACCTCTTTCTAAGGTGGACTGATTATCAGTGCTGACGATCATCTGCAGTCACGTCTCATTTTACACAATAGACTCCCTTAAATCGCGGTCCAAGAAGTTTCACTCGCATTATATCTGTTTTAAACATAAATCGCAATTCCACCTCCTTTCCTAAGACAGTCACAACGATAAACATTATACCCATCGATGTTACTCGAATCATTTGACACCAAGCTGCCAAGCCAGGTTTCAGACAAAACCATAACATGCTCAGCTGGAGGAAATAATCTCAGATTGGTTGCTGTCAAAACGATTTGACATAACGTTTCACATACAGTCAAGCCGGAAAGTCTGCACACCCCTTTCACCTCCTCCACGTTTTATTATGTTACAAACATATTCTACAATAGATTGAGTTCATTTTTTTGTCTCAAAATTCTACACAAAATAGCCCATAATGACAAAGTGAAAACAGGTTTTTAGACATTTGTGCTAATTTATTAAAAATCAAAATGTTAAATATCATATGTACACAAGTGTGCACACCCTTTGATATGACACCCAAAAGTGAGCTGAGGTGCATTTTGTTTCCACTGATACTGCTTGAGATGTTTCTACAACTTAATTGGAGTCCACCTGTGATAAATTCAATTGATTGGACATGATTGGGGATTGCCAACACCTGCCTATATAAGGTCCCACAGTTGACAGTGCATGTCAGAGCAAACTCCAAGCCATGGGGTCAAAGGAATTATCTGCAGACCTAAGAAACAGGATTGTGTCAAGGCATGGGAGGTGAGGGGAGGTGAGCAGGAACCCGAGGGTCACTCTGACAGAGCTCCAGCGTATCCTTGTGGAGATGGGAGAACCTTTCAGAAGATCAACCATCCAGGCAGCACTTCACCAATCAGGCCTTTATGGTAGAGTGGCCAGACGGAAGCCCCTCCTTAGTAAAAGGCACATCACAGCCCGCTTGGAGTTTGCCAAAAGGCACCTAGAGGACTCTCAAACCATGAGAATCAAGATTCTCTGGTCTGATGAAACCAAAATTGAACTTTTTGGCCTGAATACCAAGCGTCACGTCTGGAGGAAACCAGGCACCGCTCATCACCTGGCTAATACCATCCCTACAGTGAAGCATGGCGGTGGCAGCATCATGATGTGGGGATGTTTTTCAGCAGCGGGAACGGGGCGACTAGTCCTGATAGAGGGAAAGATGAATGGAGCTAAGTACACCGAGATCCTTGAAGAAAACCTGCTCCAGAGCGCTCTGGACCTCAGACTGGGGCGAAGGTTTACCTTCCAACATGACAACGACCCGAAGCACACAGCCAAGAGAACAAAGGAGTGGCTTCGGAGAAAGTCTGTGCATGTCCTTGAGTGGCCCAGCCAGAGCCCAGACCTGAATCCAATTGAACATCTGTGGAAAGAGCTGAAAATGGCTGTGTACCGACGCTCCCCATCCAACCTGACGGAGCTTGCAAGGATATGCCAAGAGGAATGGGCAAGAATGTCTAGAAACAAGTGTGCCAAGCTCGTAGCTTCTTTCCCAAGAGGAATTGAAGCTGTAATCGCTGCCAAAGGTGCAGCAACCAAGTATTAGGCTAAGGGTGTGTACAGATATGTAACCCCTAAATAACCTATTTTTGTCAGTAAAATAAAATTGCATATTTTCTAAAAACCTGTTTTCACTTCGTCATTATTGGCTATTGTGTGTAGATGTTTGAGGCAAAAAATGAAATCAATCTATTGTAGTATAAGTCTATAACGTAATAAAACGTGGAGAAGGTGAAAGGGGTGGGGAGACTTTCCGGCTTGACTGTAGATCAGTTGGAAGGCTTTAAGTGGCTCCAACACTTGCGCGGAAACAGGAGAAACCAGTCAAACAGGACAAACACAAATGCCAGTGCCTGCAATACCTGATTAAACTCACTAATCCCAGCAGCCTTAAGGTCAGTGTTAATAATTACTCTTTATGATCTTCTCTTGCGAGGACTAAGCACACCTATCAGGTGTGGTGATAAAAAAAGAAACGCGTACGTGAAAGAGCAAGCGCGATGCACGTTTTACTTCAGTTTCCACATCCTCATCATAATCATCATCAGCTATGAACGTGACATTTCAACTCTTTCATCTCCAGATTTTGCAGTAAAGTATCTGTGGCACAAGTTTATTGGCGTGTGGTAAGCATAACACCGTGGTAAGCATACACCGCGGAGGGCGCGGTAAAATGTCAATATAAAATGTATTATTTGCTTAAAGAATACCATGCAGTCAGTTAGCAATACAGTGGGTGGCAAATCCTCCTTACAGAGCACTTGGCCTTAGGTCAAGACAGCTGATTCAGTTAAGCTTTCGGAATAGACTTATACCAAGAGAAATGATGTGGGGTACGGAAGGATGTGGAATACCAGCCCTCTGATAAAGTGCGTATGAGCCTGAGGACTGCTCTCCTGTAGACCCACCAGACCCTTCATCATAGAAGGGAAAACAGCATCATTAAAAAAGATCCGTGTCAGAATACCTCCAACTAGTGACAGAATAACAATATCTATGGATAGGCCTATGCTGTAAAATTCATGCAACTACATCACCTTATTCATACTCTGTAAAATTGAATTCACACATCTATAACAATCTTATTCATACGCTGTAAAATGTTATCTGTATGCACCACTCTTAAAAATAACCTTTTATTCTTAAAAGAAAGTAGATGTCAGTGTGTTTTAGGTGCTGTTAATGTGTTTATTTAGCTCACTCCATGCGCGGCTGTTGCAGTGGCTGCCACAGCATTGGTCAACAGCAGGGGAGTTCAGAGGACAGTTAGTGCAAAGTACAAGACCATGTACACAGCGCAATGGATTCAGTGACGTGTTTCAGTCACACTGAAGCTATAAGTAAGCACTGAAAAAATAGCTTAAAAAAATCTTGGGGACCAGGCAGCCGTCTGTTTTCCTGGCGTTCGACCATCCTGGGAGTGCCAGTGCCAGTGCCAGTGGTCAGCATCAGTACAGCTTCAATACAGACACACCCAAGGTGGAGTTTGATAAGCTGATTCTTCAGGTAACTTAAAGCACACACATAAAGCTTTATGCAAAGTGCAGGGGTGAACTCCTCAGTATCATAACTGATAGTAGTCAGAACATTAACCAACAACAAGTGCTTTCAGTAGCAAATAGGTGTGTTGATCTAATGCTAGATGTATCATAGAACTTGGATGACACTGCATGATTACAGTATAATAAAAACCCTCTTATCTGATTAAATAAAGACATTTAGCACTCAGTTCATTAGTTCAGTGGAGCTACAGCAGATATGCATTGATTCCTTGCTTCAGGAAGAAGGATCCTCGGCTCAGGTAAGACTCCAGTACAAACCTTTGGCTCTATCACGGCTTTATAAGCCGTCCAGGATGAGGAAACACCAGCAGAATAAATAAAGGAAAACCACAAATGGCATTCCACCTTCCTCCCTTCCATCTTTTTCAGATTGGAGTATCTGCTCACTGACAGCTCGGTATTACCGGTGCACGACATTTATGTTCTCATAGCAAAACTGGTACAAAAATTTTAAAAGTTCACATTTTGATGAATGACACCCCACCAAGAGAAGTGTCTGCTTTCCTACAAGACCATGTGATATCACTGCAGAGTATGTAGTGGTGGGAAATCTCTGCAGAGTACACAGTGGTGGGAAATCACTGCAGAGTACACAGTGGTGGGAAATCACTGCAGAGTACACAGTGGTGGGAAATCTCTGCAGAATACACAGTGGAGGGAAATCACTGCAGAATACACAGTGGAGGGAAATCACTGCAGAATACACAGTGGAGGGAAATCACTGCAGAGTACACAGTGGTGGGAAATCACTGCAGAATATGCAGTGGTGAGGAATCACTGCAGAATACACAGTGGTGGGAAATCTCTGCAGAATATGCAGTGGTGAGAAATCACTGTAGACTACGCAGTGGTGAAATCACGTAAAGCACGCTTTGCTGCTCACCCATCAGGTCATGAACGGGAAGCAGAAATGAAACGCTGGCTGTGCTGCTCTTTTGAAAGCAAACGGTGTGACGGAATGGACACCCTGTGGAGCATTCCACGCCACAAGTGAAATAAAAAAAGCTTGTTGTTATGTTGCCCCACCTTCACTATTATTCACCCTCAAATGGGGTATTTATAACAATGAAGGCCTGACATGCATGACGTGTGACAGGTGCAAGGCGAAACCTGACTGACACATTCATATACGCTGCACTTATTGTACGTCGCTTTGGATAAAAGCGTCTGCTAAATGAATGTAATGTCTTCCAGCGCAGTCACGAACGCACGCACCTCTACGGTGTGAGCGCTGTCAGACAGGTGGAGGTCATGGGGTCGCAGGGACCAGGACGGGGTGCCTGTTAGGGCTGGGTATCGTTTGAAATTTTTTGATACCAGTCTCGATACCGATACCTGGTGTTCAATACCGATGCCAAATCGATACTTTTTCCGATACCTTTCTTTGCTCAGTGTAAAGATATTTTTCCAACAATATCCAAAAAAATAAGCTGAAACCTCTCAAATGCTTCAGTGTTTAATGTTGTCAACTCAAACGGCTGTATAAAATAAAGAAAATTATGCTTTAAATCAAGAAAAAAAACAAGAAAGAGTTCCCCTGGTGGGGCTAAAGATTTGGTACTTAACAGATAATTTTAGAAGTTTTTGCCAAAAAGTACCGAAAATTGGCACCGAATACTTTTGATTCGGTCGGTGCTTAAAAAGTATTGAGGTTCGATACCCAGCCCTAATGCCTGTACCCTCTGCACCCCCCGACCCCTATGAGACTGCCGGTACCCTCTGCACCCCCCACCCCCATGAGACTGCCTGTACCCTCTACACCTCCCACCCCTATGAGACTGCCTGTACCCTCTACACCTCCCACCCCTATGAGACTGCCTGTACCCTCTACACCTCCCACCCCTATGAGACTGCCTGTACTCTCTACACCTCCCACCCCTATGAGACTGCCTGTACCCTCTACACCTCCCACCCCTATGAGACTGCCTGTACCCTCTGCACCCCCCACCCCCCCCCCCATGAGACTGCCTGTACCCTCTACACCTCCCACCCCTATGAGACTGCCTGTACCCTCTACACCTCCCACCCCTATGAGACTGCCTGTACCCTCTACACCTTCCACCCCTATGAGACTGCCTGTACCCTCTACACCTCCCACCCCTATGAGACTGCCTGTACCCTCTGCACCTCCCACCCCTATGAGACTGCCTGTACCCTCTGCACCCCCCCCCCCCCCCCATGAGACTGCCTGTACCATCTGTACCCCCCACCCCCATGAGACTGCCTGTACCATCTGTACCCCCCACCCCCATGAGACTGCCTGTACCCTCTATACCCCCCACCCCCATGAGACTGCCTGTACCCTCTACACCTCCCACCCCTATGAGACTGCCTGTACCCTCTGCACCCCCCACCCCCATGAGACTGCCTGTACCCTCTGCACCCCCCCACCCCCATGAGACTGCCTGTACCCTCTACACCTCCCACCCCTATGAGACTGCCTGTGCCATCTGTACCCCCCCACCCCCATGAGACTGCCTGTACCCTCTGCACCCCCCACCCCCCCCCCATGAGACTGCCTGTACCATCTGTACCCCTCACCCCCAGGAGGCTGACAGTCTGACACAGAGGCACAAAGCCGCATGCCTGCGGAGAGCCAAGTTCATTCAGTCAAGCAGAGCAGACCCACTCTGGTCCCGGGCCAACCACAATAGCAGGGATTAATGAAAAGGTGCCGTCTGTTTTTCTCACACAAGAAATTACACAGACATCTGGGACAAATGAGAAAGATGTCTTGGCACATAAAGTCGACTTGCATGCATTTTTCTTAAGCTAGCTTCCATCTGATTCCCCAGAAATGCATCTCAGAAATGGCTGTTCTGATGCCAAGACAGGGGTGGGTCACGGCAGTGATGTACGCTAGCATTTCTCTTCTGATCTATTGTTGATAACCATAGCAATACACACATTAGTGAAGTCTATGACATGGCATTTGAAACTTGATAGATTTCAGGTTAAAATAAAAATATATGCAGACAGAAAAAAGGAAAATACATTTAAAATATGGAGATTAACATTTAATTCAAGGTGAATATTGAGAACAGACGAAAATGACCGTTTCAGGTATTAGATTACATGACAGATGAAAAAAAGAAGTAAAAAAAACAAAACAAAACAAAAAAAGAAAAACAGCAATTGCTGGGGATTTCTGAAAATGTTTTCTCTGGAGTCAAAAGGCTACCATTAAGACAACTAGCCGACATGATTTATTCACTACCTACTCATTTTCCTCACACTGTATTTACACACAGTAAGTGCAGCAAGCGCAACAATTTAATCCATTTTGAGCTCCTGTCCATCTCCTCCTACACCGTTCACACCATCGACACCATTCATACCTCATATTATACCTTTATACCCCCTCCAGTGGCTTACCTTTATAGCATATACACTTTTTGAGATATTTGACATTTTATCGCCAAAAAATGAATGGGGGTCAATGGGCACGTGCAGTAGGCTAGCTCACGGTGAGAATGATTTTGAATCACTTAACGTTCTGTCAACAACCTTGGAAAAATGCAGACGAGAAATTCCATAGCTAACGATGTAGCCTACTTCCGTCTGCAACTGAAATGATCATACTCACTTTAGCTTTCAAAAATAATAATCATTGCCATTGGACTATAACTACAACAAATGCTGCATCATTCGCCACGAACACGCAGGTTATTCGCCTTATCTATAGGGGTGGGAATCGAGAATCGGTTCCCGTTAGGAACCGGTTCCAAGTTGTCCGATTCCTCGGAATCGTACGCCTTCGAGCTTATCGATTCTCTTATCGATTCCAGCATCTATTCCCGACAGCTACGCATAGCAAAACAATGTCACGTCATGCGCGCCGTCATTTTTCATTCAGTCAGCGCATGATGGCAGGCAGAGTTTGGCGCCCCGTCTAAAAATATAAAATGTAAACGTCATTTTTTTTAAACTAATACTACTGCTAGGCTACTGTCATTTAAAAATCAATAGAAAATGTGTTCGCGTAAGCTCTGTTTTGTGATCCGTCTTCGGAAATGATCAACTATTCAGAACTATAACAGATTTGTGGAGTGTGTGGACTTCCCTCGGGAGTCTATAATCAACTACAAGTGTAAAACTACAGTGTTTTGATTGGCGGTAGACTAATCTGACAACGATTGCCTGCTTGGCGACGCACAGATGAGTAGCCTAGATTTGGAAAGTGAATAACTAACCTAAATTAGCTAAATAATAATCTTCAATCTTCGTCATCTTCAGCTAATAAGAGAAGCCAGCTTGCCTCACGTAACGTTAAAGATCTCATCTTTCTTCCATGTAAATGTATAGGCTAAATGAGATAGGGGAGAATGGTGACAGTTTAAACTGTTCTTATAATACAGAAACCAACGCAAACGTTACGGTGCAGCTTATGAAACACGCTTAGGAGCGTAACTAACTCTAAAGTTTGCGATCTTCGTTAGGGAATGAAACTACTAAATATCCAAATCACAGAGCAGCGGTTAAACAACAATATTTTAGCCATCTTTTTTTATCAGTTAAACTGATAATTTATCCTCTCTTCTCGCGTCCTTTTTCATTATTTTCTGGTGTCTCTTACTTTCTTTGACGTCTGATATGTTTAAGCACTCGTATTGATCAAGCCAAATGACATTTATAATGCCATTTCAATTTACAGAATTATACAATTCAGACTTTTATTGGATGCTCTGCCACTTGTGCAGGCCTATAGCAGATAAATATTTTCCATGATATGACTAAGAAATATGAATGAAAAACGAATGCTTTATACTTTATAAATATTGTGTCATTGAATCCATTTTAGATGACCACCCGATAGTAATAGTTGGTCTTTTAATAGCCTGGGAGCAAATAATATTTAAGGAATCGATAAGCGGAATCGATAATAGCATCGGTATCAATAAAATCTAACGATTCCCATCGCTACTTATCTACGGTGCTAGCCTAGTCGTCAATGTCCCAATTATAGTACCCTATTTATATTTCTCTCAAATTGTAAACAAATTCCAATGCAGGATTGCTGAAGAGTCGCCGCTTGTGCATACATCAACCTCTCAAGTTGCACTGCATGATTAAATAGCCCAAACCCGTTTACAACCATCTTGCCACAGTCAAACAATAACATGCATAAAATGTACCGTTTCTACACACTACAAAAACGTTTGTTCCGATATAGGCTAGCCTCTAGGCTATTATTAAAAACTTGAAACTGCTACAAATAAACATTCGGGGCCCTATCTTGGCGATCTTGGCGCTTGGTGTAAGCGCATGGCGCTAAGTCCATTTAGGGCGTGTCCAAGTCCACTTTTGCTATTTTAACGGTGTGTTTTTTGGGCGCTAAGCACGGCGCAAGGTGCAACTGGGCTGAACCTAGTCTCTTCATTAATTATAGGTGTGTCTTGGGCATGACATGCAATAAACCAATCAAAATGTCATATCCCATTCCCTTTAAAAGCCTGCTTTTCCACCTTGGCGGATTGCTTATGATGGCGAAACAGACATGCTCGTGCGTGTTTAGTGCGATCAAGGAATAGGCTATATGGATCAATAGTAGCCTATGATCAATATTATTCGGGCTAACCATTATGAGTTCCCGGTAACTCCTGACAGTGCTGTTTACAAAATATATGCGGTTAGATTTCACCTGCAACAGCTGAGAAGAAGCAACCAATGGCTTCCGTGTCACCTTAGAAAATGCCAAATTAGCCTGCTTGTTTAACAAATTTCGTTTGATTATGCAATGAGCTCATGTTCAAGCTTCATCCGAAGTTCATTAGGCTACCTGCATTCTAATTTTGATTAATAACATAAATAAAATTTTGCCTTAATGATGACACTAAATACAATAAATCTGTCAGGTTGGCAACCCATAGGTTCAGCATATTTTCCCTTGTTTTATAATGTCCTGCTTATGGAAATGTGACCAACCTATTTTACTGGTAGCGTAATGCTTTAAAACGATCCACTTTCCCAGGAAGACCGTGAAAAGTGTGATTTACAGCAGGGGAAACAGACCTACTCATGTAAAGCGCACATGCAGATAAATTAATTGTAATTTTGTAACGTGCTGCAAATTTTGTTTCTAATTAGCCGCTTAGTTCTCTTTAAAATATTTTGTTCAGTTATGGAATAACAGGTGAAATCAGCGGGGTTTTAATAAACTGAGGGTATGGAAACCTTGTCACTGTAATTTAAAAAATATGAAGGATGAAGAATAGCTAAGGTTACAATTCAGTTAACATGATGACATTTATCTCCGTTTTTTAACCATAGGCTATCGAAAAAAACCTTATGCACAGTGAATCCGCTGTAGCCTAGGCTATTTGAAAAACAATAAAAGCAATATTCACTGGACAAGGTTTTGAACTTTTTTCAGTCACAAACCATTCTATTTACTTACAGGCTGTATTCCTAGATAAACAAAGCTGTATTGTAATGACGTCTGAAGCGCATTTTCAGAACTCAAATGTCCGTCTATTGCAGTGCGCGAGTTTTCCATTGAATGACAATTCACGCATTAGGTGTAAATGACAATTCGCGCATTAGGCTTGATATAGGTGTTATCAGCTCCTTTTTAATGGATGGCCATTGTCCCGTACCATCGCACATCGCCTGGATGTTGATGGAGTGGGCTGAGAGCAATGTAGGCTAATGTGGCATCGGTTCCCTTCGCTGAGGGAAAGGTATGTGGACCTATTGAACCTTTTATTATTATGCATTTTTGATATAGCCTACACAATAATAATCTAGATATTTTAGTCATGCTTGTGCGTGCCCCTGTGTGTAACAGACAGGAGGGTACGCGCGTTGTGCACACGCCTATGTAGACGCACTTATATGCGCCGTTAAAATAACATGTAAACAACTGCCACATGACTTTAGACCAGTTTTGTGGTGGTTCTAGCGCAAGCGCTTTCTGCTGGCTCAAGATAGCAATACGCCAAAAAGAATCCTGGCCACTCCTCATCTTAAGACCAACATGCCCAGTTCACTTGTAATGGGCGCAAGAATACATGCTAGTTAAAGGACATGAGCGTTAGGCGTTATAATGAACCTAGTGCCGGGTGTAAGATAGCAAAGACACTTGCGTTTGGGTTAGCGCCGCTTTGCGCCGGGTGTAAGATAGGGCCCTCGGTGTATTTTCCTTTGCGTAGGCCACGTCTACCCAATGTAGCATTAACATTTTTTTCTACAAATCTCTGATAAACAGATTAAGGAACCAAATATCCTACCTCGTAACGATTCTACAACTGGTTTCTGTTGAATGTTGAAGAGATTCTCTTATTCCATTTTGCCACTGCCCAGCAACGTTGATGTTTCCACAGCGCTATCGCACTCGTGGCTACTAATAGCCTACGATGCTGTTATGTAAAAACACACGTAACGTTACTTTTTAAGGTATATAAATACATTGGGCTACGTATTTTATCCGAATTATGCACATAACTGTTCCGTTGTATTATGAATGTACTGTATGTGATCATTCTGACATCGTAGCTATCAGCAAGTGTTTTGATGTGGGTCAGAAATAGTCATGAGCATCTGCCACAGTTCTGTGGTATCTGCAGATCCATAGACTAGAAAAATAAGGAGAAGCACTGAAATAGCTTGAGTAAGGAACAGCGCCTACAGTGGCTGAATGGGAAAACTACAGGATCGGCGGTTCTTTTATTCACTGATTTTTATTTTTTTAAATATATACTTTTTCAGTTTATGATTGAGGCGAGGCCCCTTTCAGTTGAGAGGTTATTTTCAGGTGAAACGAATGAAACAGCAAATGCCGCCTATGCTTCCCGTCTCTGATCCAAATCCAAATGCTGTCATGTTGTCTAAGTTATAAAATAGGCTACAACTGAATTGTTAACAAAACATTTTTAGCGCTGTTGAAATTTTTGCCTATGTTTTAGCTAAATGCTCATCTAGCCTACTCATCACTCCATTCAACATTATTCAACGAATTCTGATTTATGTCTTAATAACGTTAGCACAGACAACTTCCTAACAAAACATGACAAAAGCATAAGCCAGCTAGCTTGGCTACTGTGGTTAAGCTACCAGGAAAAACAAACCTTTCACTCTGCATGAAAATGCCAAAGTGACCGGTGCCAGTAGACTACGTCAGCAAACTGCAATCGATTATAACTACAGCAAATAAACTATCCGCTACACGTCATTGGGTTATAATGTCAAGTTTATGCGAGTCAACAATGTTAAACTAAGTTACTATTAGCAAACGATAGCCTATGTTTAATTATTGCTTTAGATAGCTGCATGCTAGGTAGGCTGAATAGAACGCTGAATTCAGCACAGGACATGTGGTTTGGACTTCACAAAATGGTGAGATCTGTAATCGGAATCAGATTGGTTTAATTAAGTGGAGAAATCAGTAGATGAGCATTTGGTTAAAACCTAGGCAAAAGTTGTATGAACCCATATTTTTCTACAAACACAACTACAACTGTGTCCGAATAGTCAGAATCAGCACACACTACTATTTGAGTATGCCAGTTGAGTATAATTTTTTTTTTTTTTTTGAAAAGCTGTTATATTAGGCTAGCCTTACCTGCACGGCCAAATTGAGTGTTCTCAATATCCCCAGATGATGTAGCCAAAGTGTGTAAAGGAAACTGATATAGCCTAGGCTACTTATGTCCAGGTTTATAAGGAGGATATTTTGCATACTGCATGTCACTGCAGTGTAGACTACAGTAAGCAATATGCTAGTACACAGGACGCAGTAAATTGGGCATTCACAATGCCTTCCTCTACAACACTGTTATGACCCAACAATACTATCCCAGATGATTTGACATTACCTTTTTGTGCTTTTATCACAATACATTACTTCTTTGTATCACTTCCACGTTCTTTAGACTACTTACCACAAAATAGGCTACATCACCATATTTTAACACTTTCACCTTCACTAGATCCCTTTATACCGCATTAACAGTTCATACCATTTCCACTTTTTATTTTCCACCTCACACTATACCATATTACCATCTTTCTATGCCATTTCCAGCCATTGATATTTGTGAAGCAACCACACCTACAATTTCTTTAGGAATTGTTAATCTAGTTCCATTTATTTTTCATCTTAAAATTAATTGATTTATTTGCACTTGTGCTTTCGTCCCCCTGGGGGATTGGGCTGAAGGCATGTATGCTTGAAAATTGATGATAAAAAGAACTGTATAATGAACAGAGTCCATACAATAATGTTTCTACTCTACAGAACGATCTGGACCAGCCAAGTACTATGCTTAAACTTCCCTCGACCAATCAAAACTCATGGGAATTAAGTCATTTATCCTCCCGCTCTGTAATTGCCTTGATCGCTCTGCTCAGGAGACAGCAGAGAAAAACAGGATCCTGTCGTTAAACTAGAACAGCACTCCTAAGCACAAAGAGACCTCACGAGGAAAGTGCTTCCTGTGGCGAAATATGAACGGAACATCAGTCACTTCAATAAAATGTACAGAATGTTTCTGCACCCCAGGAGCAAAACATGGACGGCTTCAATTTCAAGTGATCAAATTACTTTAGAATAATAAACAGTGAGAATCATAACCTCATTCTTTAGTCTTATTATTGCATCCGTGTGATCATAATGATATGTTCTTCCTGTGTAGACCAGCCTTTATATTAACAGTGTCATTGGATTTATTTATTCAGGATTATTTTTGCCATGATCATTTGACTCCAATTTGTCCTGTTGTGGGTTTAAGCAATATCTTTCCTTCATTTTGTGCAGGTATGCACACAAATTCTTTCTTAATTTCTTGATTTATTCTTGCCAACTTAGTATAAATAAAATATAATGACTGGGATGAACAAATTAATTAAGTGCCTTAGTTTTTTAAAGTCTTGTGAAAAAAAGTGGCAGAAGCTGAGACTAGAAAGACAGTTATTTTATCAAATCAATTTTAGTTTCTCTTGGTTGGGTGGAATACGATCACTGACCAGTGCTGCGACACAGTTAGCTTACTCCATGTGATTCCTTTGTTCCCTGAACGCACACGTGGCATAGGCCTACACACCGACACATACACACACATATGTGCATACACACACACAAATGCTACAATACGCACACAACACAATATGTCTATTTGGTAGAATGTGATATTCCTGTTTTTCTTTGTTTAATAAGTCTATTTTTGTTAAACCTGGTGTGTTTTGATGTCGTATGAACACAAGAGCTGAGTCAAACCTAATCATTAGAACGTAATACGACCCTTATGAATTATTAGTTATTAGTGCTTTGATGATAAACTGAAGTAGTAGTAATTATAATCCATAACAATCAAATGAGACTGATTTAATTTTAACCGAACTTAAGAATAATAAGGGTAAACCTCATTATTCCATAGTTATTGCCTATATTTCTGGCATCCCATGTAAGAGTTTTATATATATATACAGAGGCATATTCCTTACATTTATGGCGCCCCGTCGAGGATAGTCTCTACATTTATGGTGCCCGGGTGAAGACTGGTAAGACGAACATGTTTTAATTGTCTATCACCATTACTGCTAAATGTATATGTAAACACCTTGCATGAGTAATACTCCACATGTAGGAATATAGAGGCATGTTCCCTACATCAGAAAAGTTAGAAGCATGATGAAGAAACCGCAGACACAATGTATATTAATGTGGCCAGTCTACCGAAAACACAATGTATATTAATGTGGCCAGTCTACCAAAAACACAACGTATATTAGTGTGGCCAGTCTACCAAAAACACAACGTATATTAATGTGGCCAGTCTACCGAAAACACAACGTATATTAATGTGGCCAGTTTACCAAAAACACAACGTATATTAATGTGGCCAGTCTACCAAAAACACAACGTATATTAATGTGGCCAGTCTACCGAAAACACAACGTATATTAATGTGGCCAGTCTACCAAAAACACAACGTATATTAATGTGGCCAGTCTACCGAAAACACAACGTATATTAATGTGGCCAGTCTACCAAAAACACAACGTATATTAATGTGGCCAGTCGTACCACAAACATAACGTATATTAATGTGGCCAGTCTACCAAAAATACAACGTATATTAATGTGGCCAGTCTACCAAAAACACAACGTATATTAATGTGGCCAGTCTACCAAAAACACAACGTATATATTAATGTGGCCAGTCGTACCACAAACATAACACATATTAATGTGGCCAGTCTACCACAATCACAACACCTATTAATGTGGCCAGTCTACCGAAAACACAAGGCATATTATTAACCTGGCCAGTCATATGAAAAAGGGAACCAGGGAACGGAGTGACTAGGTATAAATACAAAATGCACTGATTAATTAACAAATGCATACTTTTGCCCCAGGATCTGAGACTGAATGTGCCAGGATTAGGCTACACCCAGGATCGCTGCGGATTAAAGCAATGTCGTTTTGGTTCCGACAAAGGCAAAAAAATAATAATAAATACAAATAATGACATTTGACCCATGCGACTACAATCAGCACGTTGTTCAGCCAAGAAATGTAAGCCCTGCCTGGTTACTAAATAACAAACCCAATAACTAACACCCTTTCGCAACAAACACTTTTGTTATTGGTGTGTATTACTTCCTCATGTGTGTGTGTGTGTTTGCGGGCGTGTGTGTGTGTTCCATTAATGGTCTGCGAGTTTACAGTAATTTTAGAAAAACCCAACTGAGCAAAGTGAAAAAAAAACATTGACTTTGACACTGACCATCAGGACAGTTTGCCCAAGTGCTAAAAGTCCACAGGGTGGTGAGTTTGTTAAGCAATGTTAACTAACTCAGAGATTCACTCAAACTGAGCACAGTGATGGCTAACTTAGAATGGATAACTGAGAATTAATGATTCACTCAAACTTAGCACAGTGACAGCTAGCTTCGTGACTCACTCAGTGACACACTGACAGATAACTTGGATTCAGTCAAACTAAGCACAGCGACAGCTACCTTAGAGATTCACTCAAACTGAGCACAGTGACGGATAACTTAGATTCACTCGAACTAAGTGCAGTGACAGCCAACTTAGAGATTCACTCAAACTGAGTGCAGTGATTCACTCAAACTGACACGCTGAGTGCTAACTTAGAACTGCTAACTGAGAATTAATGATTCACTCAAACTTAGCACAGTGACGGCTAGCTTAGTGACTCACTCAGTGACACACTGATGGATAACTTAGATTCAGTCAAACTGAGTACAGTGACGGCTACCTTAGAGATTCACTGAAACCGAGCACAGTGGCGGCTAACTTAGCGATTCACTCAAACTGAGCACAGTGGCGGCTAACTTAGCAATTCACTCAAACTGAGGACAGTGGCGGTTAACTTAGCAATTCACTCAAACTGAGCACAGTGACGGCTAAGATAGAGATTCACTCAAACTGAGCAGTGATGGCCAATTTAGAGATTCACTCAAACTGAGTGCAGCGACGGCCAATTTAGAGATTCGCTCAAACTTAGCACAGTGACGACTAGCTTAGGGACTCACTCAAAGTGACACACTGGCGGAAAACTTAAGAGATTACACTGAGCAAAGCGACAGCTAACTTAGAGATTCACTCAATCTAACTAACACACTGACGGATAACTTAGATTCACTCAAACTGAGCACAGTGATGCTTAGCTTAGTGATTCATTCAGACTGACACAGTGAAAGACAACTCAGAATCACTCAAACTGAGCAGCGTGATGGCTAACTTAGAGATTCGCTCAAACTGAGCACAGTGGGTGGATTCCAATCGCTTATTTTATTCGTCCTCTTCTCCTCGGTCCTCGTCTGACCCGGAAATCGATCAAGGTTCACCATCTTTAAGGACATTCCAAACCGCTAAATGCTCCGCGGAGGAGCGAGGAGTGTGGGATGAGGAGGCTCCCAGAGGGTGCTTCAATGAGGAAACAAGTGTAGCCTTTGCGGAAGCCTTTTCTCAGAATGCGTGTCGTGTATAAATTATCCACCACTCTTCACATCTGCCATGTCGCAGGCACACCCCTCCAACAATGCAATTTTACCGTTCCTTTCCATTTATTATAAAGCGCTAATCCATAATGACACTCATTCTTTTTAACTAACAAAAGGACCGTTTATTCATGAAAAAATAAGCTAAAAAGCATTATAGTTAAGTAGGGTTGCAAAATTCCGGGAATATTCAAAGGTGGAAACTTTCCATGGGAATTAATGGGAATATATGGGAAATAACTGGAATTAACGGGAATAAACTGGAAATGTTGGCGTTATTTGTACTAGCTGTATTTACCTTGTCATATGCAGACATAAATATAAACATTTTGTTTTGTCATAAGCAGACATCCATGCAAAACATTTATGAGTGGATTCAAAATGGATGTAGTCCTTGGGCTCAAATGCAGTAGTGTGGCCTCAATAGCCTTGCTGCAGTGTGCAGGATGCTGGGAATTATTTCTGCATGTGATGGAAGAATGAACTGCACATGTGATGGAAGAATGCACAGTGCATGCAGAGTCCTGCAGTAGTGTGCATGTGATAAAAGAATGCACTGCACATGTAATGGAGTACTCAAGTGAGTACGTCAGACGTGGGCAGAGTTTGGTTTCAGAAGTAAATTCCCTATGACAGATAGAACGGACTTCGGAAACTATCGACATTTTCTTGAAATCTGATTTATAGAATGAGCCAAGGATATGTGGTATAAGGATAAAGAGCATACATTTCATGTTCCAATTTTTATTTTTTAAAGTAATGATTAATGCTTTGTAGTCCGACTCTACTTTAACGGACTACATATCCATTACTGGGGCTGGCCAAGGGGAGGTCAACATCACATACATCAGTAGCAAAATTTGAAACATTATGAAATGACTTCCTATCTGCGTGACCTTGAAGCCAACATTCCAAGGTGTACAGAACAAAAATAAGTATTGAATTATCTCTACTAGAAAAAAAGTTATAGGCTTTTGAATCCATTGGGGTTGACGGACAGATGCACTTTCCCCCTGATTATATCGAGCAACAATTTTGAATAAAGTATGAATAAATAGCATTTTTCTAATGATGATATGAATAGGCAACGCAGTAGAGTGAATGGTTTAGGATAAAAAGTCATAGAATGTTTTTGACAAGGTATTCAAAAATTTCTCCATTCTCATTTCAGCCTGTCCCTCCGTTCAATTTTTTTAATATGAATTTTCTACTTAGAGAGGGGAAACATTCCAAAAGAAAGCTTATTGGGATGTGTCTTGATGTAGTATAACCAACTGAATTTGCATTAAATTGGGTTGTTTTAACCAAAGCATGCAGCAAGATCTAGAATTGCAGTTGTGAATTTTCCAACTAAATTTAATGTTATGGGCTAACTTTTGCACAAAAAAAAAAAATAATTCACAACACAATTAACAATTCCCACAAACGCAATTAAATTCCCATGGTAAATTTCCGGAAATTTTCCGCCCCTTTGCAACCCTATAGTTAAGCACGTGAGCATAATATGACGCTAACGCTTGATTGAGGGCGTTCAATTTGCCTAATGCATGTTGCCTCGTTTCCTCCATCCTCGTATCTGATCCTTGCATTCTTTCCTCGTGTCCTCTGTTGGGCGGAGCTAAAGAGCAAGGAAATGACGCGAGGAAAGGGTGCAAGGAGTGAAAATAAGCGATTGGAATGAACTCAGTAACCGCTAACTTAGTGATTCACTCAGACTGACACGCTGACAGCTAACTTAGTGATTCACTCAGACTGACACGCTGACAGCTAACTTAGTGATTCACTCAGACTGACACGCTGACAGCTAACTTATAACGCCTAACTGAGAATTAGTGATTCACTCAAACGGAGCATTGACGGCTAAAAGCGGAGCCCCACAGTACCACTGCAAAACTACACTAGCGAGGCCCTCTCTGTTTTTATTTAGCTAATTTACTGTAACGTTGTGCTCTTGAACATGTTTGACCGAATAGCTTGTACAACAAGCAGGCAAAATCATATCTTCAAAATCTTAAAAGGGACAAGAAAGTATTTTTATACAGAGAGGCTACCCAGCAAACTAGTTAGTTTGATGGCTAATATAGTATTACTAACAAACAAAAAAACTTAGCGAAGAGGAAAGCTACTCAACTAAGGTTAGTTGGTTAACTACTGTTCTGTCGTTAGCTGCCTAACCTAACTGCGGGTAGAGGTCGAGCTACTATGCGAGAATTCTAGCTAGCTATATTAGCTAACTGCCCTTCACATCGGTGTCTAATCTAACGTTACGCTAACACAACTATTTACTTACCCCACAACACAAGGTCCTTGGGTGATGTTGCTAGGTCTTTGCAGCTGAAAGGCTAACGTAGTTAAATCATTGAAAATGGAGCTAGTTACTTCGGAATCCTCTTGACTGCTGAAGTCTCCTAGTAACCGGGTGGCCGGGCACAATCCACAGTCACAGCGCTCCAGACAGCGATGTGCACCAATCACAATCCACACTGTAACTCACAGCGTTACAGACGGCGAAATACACCAATCACAATCCACACTGACACTTACAGCGGCCCAGACTGTGAAATCCACCAATCACAATCACAAGACCCCCCCTGCTTACTTAGACCCACTTCCGCCGCCACATGGCAGCAAGTACAAATGATGCAATCAAACCTGGGTCGCAGTGAAGATGCGCCGCTGGATTGGAAGAGTGACGGGAAGACAGTGTCATTTGTGTATGATGCAACTTGTGTAAACCAAAATCTCCACCAGTATCCTGCATATACTACTAATACATTTTAGAATTATTAACTTTATTTATAAAGCACCTTTCATACATGAAAAAGCAGCTCAAAGTGCTGTACCATATAGCAATAAAGAAAAACAACAAATAAAATAGAAAACAATACAAATAATAAATTTATATATATTTAGAAATAGAATAAAGCTATACATAAAATATATAAAATGCAACAAAATTGCAAAAAAAAGGAATATAATATTGTAAGAACAGGACATCAGATAAAATTTAAATTAAAAGCCAAATAAGGTAGCTATGTTTTAAGATGTTTTAAAAAAAATGCTAACTTTGCCTGCCGCTCTAATATTTTTTTGGAAGATTGTTCCATAGTTGTGGTGCATAAAAACAGAAGACAGTGTCTGCACTCTTTTTGCACACTACCATTTGTACCTTAAGGTGACTAGCAGTGGAGGATCTACGAGAGTTGGGACATACAATGAATCAAGGACAGGAGATCAGAAATGTAGGTAGGTGAAACAAGTAAAAAGACCTCAAAATCAACTCTAAAATACACAATGCAGACAGGACAGGAGTAATGTACTCTCTTCTCTTGGTTTTAGTTAAAATTCTGGCTGCAGCATTCTGAATAATTTGTATTTTCCCGCTGTGTTAAAAAGGGTCTCACTTTAGCTATATTTCTAAAATGAAAGAAAGAAGTCTTGGTGAATGTGCCCATGTGAGGTTTCAATTCTAAAATGACTCCCAGATTTCTAACTACCAGTTTCGTCTGAGGGTTAGGCTCCAGCTCCCCGCGACCCTGACCAGGAATAAGCGGGATAGATAATGGATGGATGGATGGACGGACGGATGGTTTCGTCTGATCAGCCAGACTTCCCAGCTTAGTAAAAAGTTGATCACTTTTTGATTTGGGGCCTACTAAAGTATCTCAGTCTTATCCTCATTCAATTTCAGGAAATTCTTGGCAATCCACTCATTGATGGCAGAGAAGCAGGTAGTCAATGAAGAGCACTGGGTCATTGGCTCCACAGATAACCAAACATATAATAGCCTATTTTTAACATGCATATTCAAAGATGACCAGAATAACAAATTTAGCTAACAGGCCATGGGACTCGCTTTCGTAATCAAAGTTTAAATTCCTACACTAACCCTTTCGCAATAGATTCTGGCTTACCAAATGAAAAACAAGAACCGAAACATCTAAAAAAAAAAAACTGCTATAGGCCTAGTCTGCAGGATGGTTTCTTCTGCCATTTAAGCTTTCCACACATTTTGGCTGAGCCAAAATATGACAAAAATAATAATATTTGGACGGTTACGTAGTGAGAAGAGTAGATGTGATTTTAAAGCACGTTCAATCTGACGAGCTTTAACCTTAAAAGTCAGAAATCCACCGGCCAAGTAGGCAATTTTTTGTTGTAGCGTTGTAGCGACCTCTAGGGGAATATATGGTGAACGTGAACGGCATGACACAACATGTCAGGAAAAGGATAGTTCTTTTTTTCAATTTTAGTGTACGTTTTGTTTGTTTAGTTTAGTGTACGAGTTTTTATGTGCAGTGAAGAATATTTTAGATAAGGCCATTTCTAACGACCAAACGGCTTGTAACGGTATGGGGGCATTCGGGGGTTTGTGGTCCAACCATAGACTGTATAAAAATACAACGCTAGAAGAAAAAAAAACTTAAAGTCACTCCAAATAGCTTGTACAGTGCCATTGTTTCCAGAGCCTACACATGAGCAGATACATTTTATAGCATTTATTCATAACTATAACCATAAATATCAGTTTTTATATTGTGTCAGCACTTCTTTCCTTGAGCACATCAGTCTCAGGTTGGTGAGCCAATGGAAATAATTCTAACCAAAAATAAGATGACATTTTTATATTTTTGGAAGAAGAATCAGGTAATATACACATATACAACCTCTATAACATTATAATGTCACTGTAAAAGTTGCTTTGGAGATGTACTTGAAGTGTATTTTCTTGCCTTGTACCTTAATGCCCCTATACCAGCCATTATAGAACCAAAAGGTTGTCAGAAACTTCTGTAAATATCTAAAAAATATCTTTCATGGCATACAAAAACTGTCCGGCCAATCAAAAATAAAAAAACAACAAAAAGTGAACGATCCCTTTAAAACCACAGAAACTATCCTTTTAACCTGACAGCAGCATCATCCTTTTTCCAAAATAACTATTTTAATCTTCAGGTGGTCCGGTGTACGTTTTTCCTGCGTTATTTAAAGTTCATTCATTCTCCACCGACTCCAATGACCTCTCAGTGTATTCACCAATAAATTAAGAGGGGAAGCAGAATTTCACTCAGGCAACAGTGACACACCAAATAAAATTATTTTCAATAGTTTATTCATAAACAAAGCACCACAATGTTTTATTTACTGTTGCCTACAGCAGTTTTCTGCAGTGAAGTGGCCACTACACAGGAGATGCCAATGGATATAGGGAAATTAGAAAGTGACTGTAATACTGTACCTCAAAGACTCACAGTGCAAACAAACTATGCTATGAACCGTGATAATACTGTACTCCTTACATGAAGGTGACAGCATCACATTCCATAGAAAGATGTACAGAATCCAAACTATTGCACAAATAGCCAGGACACCATTGCAGGTTTACTTGCCACTACCTTTCATATAGGCAGCAATAACGATCACTGGCTCATTATTAACTATACTTACTTAGAATCTTTATTACTTAATTAGAATTACTAACCATGTCTGTTACCCAGTCCCATGGATAGCTAACCTAAAAAAAAACTGCATCAAACTCAAACACTGATTGGCTGTGGTTGGTTAGCCATTAAAACCTTTCTTTTAATTGTCAGCTTTTACAGACTGAGGAAAATATGACAGGAAGTGAGATGTGAGAAGAAATAAATCATAATAAGCAATAGGGCTGTTTTGCTAACAATCATGAATGTCTTAGCAAAGTCTGCAATTGCTGTACAATGGTAGTCTTTTTCCCAGAATACCCTGGGAGCACTAGGAGTTTGGGAGGGTGGAGTTCTATCCAGCGGCACGGTAATTAGCATGGATCTCTGGCTTGATATCACACACCATCTTGAGCAGGTTGCCCAAGACGGCCTCAGGGTTCTGCTGGAAACTGCCCTGGATGTGCCCCATCTTGTGCACCGTCTCCTTGTCCACCTCCACTGCTGAGTTACCATGGGAACCCAGGGCCTGAGTGAGAAGATGCTGTGTTTACAACACCCCCTTATGCATTCCAAAAAAAACATTCTGAGAACCATTTTTAATATGACATCATTACCCTTTGTGTCCAGGAAGGAACACAAACATGAACCAGAACTGTTCCAGTGTAATTTACAGCTTAATCTAGTCCCCACCCCCCAATTCCCATAGAGATCCATTCAAATGCAGAGGTTATAGTATCGCTTGTCAGATTACCTGAAAGTAAGAGAGTCTTTTGATATCCTTTTATACCCAGTCATGATAGCATCACATGTTTACCTGTGGAATGTTCCAAACAGGTGTCTTTTTTTTGCCCAAGTCCCAACTTTTTTGGAACGTGTTGCAGGCATCAAATTAGGAATTAGCGTATATTTACAAAAATCTATAAAGTTGATAAAACATTAAATATATTGGTAAAACATTAAATATATTCTCTTTTAACTGTTTTCAATCAAATATATGTAAAAGAGAATTTACAAATCACTGCTTTCTGCTTGTGCATTTTACATACTGTCCCAACTCTTTTGGACTTGGGGTTTGTAAATATTAAATAAATATACAATCCTACCATTGGTTTAACACATAAAGATGTCCCTTTCAAGATTCAGTGGTCATTTATGGTCTTGGACAATACGTCTGGGAAATGCACACCTCTTTATAACATTAGTACACCCTCTGAAAACCCCACGTGTAAAACCCCATTAGATGTTTGTGCGGCTTTCATGTATTCCATTTCATTCTAGTTTGATTGACAACTCTATTCTCCAATAGATAACATTATAACCTTTGCAGCAATGTTTGCAATGTCTTAATAGATGCTTTAAACAATAAATTACAGCTAAGCGTAACAGCATTTTTAGGTTTTATTAGTTTAGGTTTACGCAAAGAACTACAGAAGACGCAAGAATGTATATTCACTCGCTGAGGGGAAATTGTTGTTTTCCTGCTATTTTCGCAAGATTTTACTAATTTGGCCAACTTGTCAACATGGCTAAAGAAAATCCTCGCCTTGCTTACATGGATTTTGGGAGTGGGTCAGAAAAAGATACCATTGTATTGATTCTATCTGAGAACATGCCTATGAACATGACATAGATTTTCCTCCTCGATAAGCAAGTAGTACTGCTTCTAATATTATGCAAATATGTATGTTTCCACTCTGTCTTCTGCCATATGTTTGATATTGTTATTTTTGTATTTTGAATGCATTTCACATACTGTAGTGTAAGCATTCATAGGTGGCTCAGTCAAGTTTTACATGCATCGATTTGCCTTGAAGTTATTATTATTCATTGTATTTACATGCGCCTTTCAAGACACTCAAGGACACTTACAACCTGCCACCTAATCATCTCACAATGGTGAAGGTGAAACTCGGCTCAACCACCACCAATGTGTAGCACCCACCTGGGTGTTGCACGGCAGCCATTTTGAGCCAGAACGCTCACCGCACATCAGTTGAGGTGGAGATGAGTGTCATGGGATCTTTAATGACCACTTTGAGCCAAGACGTCGGTTTAACATCTCATCCGAAAGACAGCGTTTCCTACAGCACAGTGTCCCCATCACTGCTCTGGGGCATTGGGATTTATTTGACCAGAGGGGAGATCGCCCCTACTGGCCCACCAACACCACTTCCAGCAGCACTTCCAGCAGCAACTTCCAAGCCCACACCTGCTTAGCTTCAACCATTCAGCAGGAGCTGAGTGCATGGATGCTGGCAATGAAGCTAGAACATTTTCTAGCATTTTCCTGATGGTAGAATATTATTTTAATCTTATCATACATAATACAGACAATGGTGTATTAGTATCTCCCTGGACTATACTCCAATCATTCCAATTTACTGTGCACTGATATGTGCTAGATTCATGTAAAATTTTCCTTGGAGTGAGTATGAATGGCAACATTTTTGAAAAAAACCACAGATAAATGTCATCCCCACGGCATGCAAAAAAATATTACATACTGTAGAGTCTACAGAAAAAAAAGAGATGTTTTATTGAAGTACAAGAGTGAATGGTTAGGCTATATATTTAGGTGTGTGTACCAGTGTGATATCAATGTTATCTTAAACCATCATAAGAGGCAATATGCGTTAGAATGGACAAAATACAGTGAGCACCATAATTCCATAATAACACATTTTTTATTATTTTGGTTCTGTACTCTTGCACTTTGAGTTTGAAAGGATACAATGACAATGAAGGTTGAAGTGCAGACTGTCAGCTTTAATTTGAGGGTATTTTCATCCATATCGGATGAACCGTTTAGAAGATAGAACCTTTTGTAGATAATCCGCCCCATTCTCGGGCATCAAAAAATATTGGACATTTTAACGTAATGTAGAATAAAGTAATCATTTTTAATATTTGGTCATATATCCTTTGCATGCCATGACTTCCTGGTGTCTGTGACCCAACAACATTAAAAGACTCTTCATATCTTATTTTCTGGTACTCTTACAAGCAATACTATAACTTCTCTGCATTTGAATGGATCTCTATGGGAATTGGTGGGTGGGACTAATGATTTGTAAATTCTATTTTACATAAACTCCTCAAAAAAAGTTCGGAAACGTTATTTCGGTCGATTATTCCTCCCCTTTAATAATACCAATTGGTATTATATTTTATATATCGCTGGAAAGCCTGATTAGTCACCTTTACAACGAGGTACAACTTGTAAGGATCATGCATTCGTGGAATGAGCAACACAGCTAACCGTGTGGGTAGCGGCCCAAAAAAATGTGCCAAAATCCCCTGCAATATTCTTCTGTTGGTATTCACTCTCGTTTTGAGTTGCTTGGTGGATTGGATGATTGCACTCTCCCACAGTAATAAGGAAAAAACACATATTGGCCATTTTTACACTTTATTCATTTTACACTGTCAGGGACCTCAGTAGCGTGTGGAAGATCCATACGCAGTTACAACAGCTTGGCACCTCCTCCTCATGCTGGTCACCAGCCTGGTCACACACTGCTGTGGGATGGCATCCCATTCCTCAACCAGGATTTGCCGCAAGTCAGCCAACATGGTTGCGTTGGTCACTCTGGCACGTACAGCACGCCCAAGCTGATCCCACAGGTGTTCAATTGGGTTGAGGTCTGGACTCACGGCAGGCCATTCCATCCTCTCCACTCCCAAATTCTGGAGGTACTCTGTGATGATCCTGGCTCTGTGGGGGGCGAGCGTTGTCATCCTGGAGGATGGAGTTAGGTCCCAGATTCTGGAGATATGGGATCGCCACTGGCTCCAGAATCTCATTCCGATATCTCACTGCATTGAGATTGCCTTCAATGATGACAAGTTCTGTTTTGCCTGTGAGAGAGATACCGAGAGAGATTTTGGTACATTTTTTTGGCCCGCTACCCACACGGTCGCTCATTCCACGAATGCATGATCCTTACAAGTTGTACCTCGTTGTAAAGGTGACTAATCAGGCTTTCCAATGATATAAAATACAATACCAATTGGTATTATTAAAGGGGAGGAATAATCGACCGAAATAACGTTTCCGAACTTTTTTTGAGGAGTTTATATTCAATTGAAAACAGTACAAAAGAAAAGATATTTAATGTTTTACCTTATCAACTTTATTGATTTTTGTAAACATACACCAATTCCGAATTTGATGCCTGCAACATGTTCCAAAAAAAGTTGGAAAGGGGGAGAGAAAAAAAAACTTTAAAAAAAATGGTCAGTTCAAAAAACACCTGTTTGGAACATTCCGCAGGTTAACAGGTGGTTAACTCTTACAAGCGATACTATAACCTCTCTGCATTTGAATGGATCTCTATGGGAATTGGGGGGGTGGGACTAGATTAAGTTGAAAATTACACGGGAATAGTAACCCATGGTTGGCTAAATGGCTGTAAGTCATCAATGGTCTGAGGTATCAAACGAGCCTCAAAAATCACTCTGCTGCCAGATATGCAGTAGATATGGATGGATCACTTTAAGGGTTGTTTCTCCTGACTCATTTTCCTATTGAACTCTATGGAAACATAAGTCAGGAGAAACAACCCTTCAAGTGATCCATCCATATCTACTGCATATCTGGCAGCAGAGTGATGGTTTGAGGCTTGTTTGATACCTCAGACCCTTGATGACTTACAGCCATTTAGCCAACCATGGGTTCCATACTATTCCCCCCACCTGAAAATAAGATATCAAAAGTCTTTTGATATCCTTTTATACCCAGTCATGATAGGATGCAGGCTTCAGAATTAGTAAAATCAATAAAGTTTATAAGGTAAAACATTAAATATATTTTCTTTGTATGGTTTTCAATTAAATATATGCTAAAGAGAATTTACAAATCACTGCTTTCTGCTTTTATTTTGCATTTTACAAACTGTTTACATAGATTTACATAATTTTTTGGAATTGGTGTTTGCATATTATATGGCAATTTGTCTTTTTTTGTCTTAAATTGAACCACCCCTTGTATTGAGACTCACTGCAGCTTCTTTGGTTTTGAACTCCTTCTCTCTCTGCAGGCGGTGCTGCTCTATTTCAGCATGGGCCTCCTCCTTGGCCTGCTTCAGACGACGGGTTTTACCTACACACACGGGCACAAGCACATGCACATGGCTTTCAGTGAAGCTATATTCACACTGGAACAGCACAAAAGGAAATGGCGTGAAGAAAGATGCATTAGACTTTAAAATGGAAAAGAGACAGGAGTAGTTTATCAGCACAGGAGCACATTCCAAATGAGATGCGTGCTGGTCTGAGCTTACACAGTTGCGCATTTCAAATTGGGCAATACAAGGAGAAAAGGCCACTACAAAGTTCCTCAAAAAGACGGAAAACAATAAGGGTGGGAGGGGATTAGGCATGCAGGACAAGTGTGAAACTCAGTTACTCGATCGCCTGAGGCCAAGCTCACCACGTTATGAGGAATGCAAGTGTCATTCCACATCCAGACGCCAATTTGAGGCGCATAGGTCGGCTTCGATCACGTTCACATCAGTCCAGCACGGGGTGCACCGGCGTAGTACAAACCGCTGCCACTGATCAATTTTTAGAGGGCTTGTAATTTGGCCTTCGTATATTGAAAAGCCGTAATTTGGCGGATGGCATACGTGCCATGATCCCAATTAAATTAATTTCAGGATAAGGGTGGAGTATGAATGGAGTAATTAACGTAATGCACCTTGGTTTTCCCAGGTGAACGAAACAAATCGTTGCCCTTTCACGAATGCATTGTATTCCACAAGAGTAGCTACAATTCCCATTACAGAATTATAGGATGCTATTATAGGATGCTATTTTACGCACATGATCCCAGTGCTCAGTTATGAGCCACGACTGCACAGACATGTTTCATTCAAACGCTCAAATTAAAGCCCAGAAACATTCACGTGTTAATGTATCGTCAGATGACAATAAAAATCATCCCCGTTCGCAAGTGGCTGTCCAAATGGACTGTTGCAGGCTTCATGGCAGCTACGATTATCCACAAAGCAGCTGACATTAGCAAACGTGCTAAAATATAACAATCGGGTTAAAAACTTACGTTTTCGCGCTTCCGCGACCTTCTCCGCCGCCCGTTTTTCTGCCTGCAACAGCTGCTGGATTCCTTGTGACTGGCTGGCCATCTTCAAGTTGGAGTAAATGACGACGCGCTGTACGAGTCTGATCAGATTCAGGATCGCACCAGAGAGTTTAGTTTACCGCGGACAGTCAGCTGACAACACATCATATGACCTCGGCGAGTGGTTGAATCATGAAGGAAACATAAGCGAGGATTAAACTGATGTTTTCTGATGGACATTTTTGTAATATTGACTGATATTCAACACTGTAACCTAATTGATTAAGATTGCAAGAGGGTATATTTTTGTGACTATACACTATTATTTACTAGTCGTGTAGCTACGCCTTGACCTAGCAGTCTATCGTCATATGAGTGCCAGTTTAATGAGAAAATCATTACGTAGGCTACTGTAGCTGTAGTACTGTATTAACAGTAGTATCATTAGCCTACATCGTCAATTTTAGGGCCCATTTACACCATAGACTGTATAAAAATAGATTTACACCTGCCATTAAAAAGAGCCCAGACATCAGTTCACCAGATTCTGGCTGCAGAGGATTTGGGTAAACCGTTCATTATTCAACAGACCTGTTGAAGACTCCTATTTACGGTTCACCCTAACAAGCCTAATCAAGTTTAAAATTACTGGAATGTCCTCCCCCACATAAATAATTGTATGTTATGGTTTTGTTTCTGTCAGGTCTTTGGACTCAAACTAAATTGCACGTATCCATTCTTTACGCGCATTTCGTGCAAAGCTCCAGCTAAGTCAGCCTTACAGATTTTAGAAAATGGTGGCTTTAGTTAGACATGCAACTCTAGGCCTGATGACCTATATGAAATAACTATTTTAAAGAAATTGTAGTATTGAAATTGTATTGCTTGTTGTTGTTGTTCGATCATTTTTTTTGTTGTTTTTATATCCGCATACCTCTATCTTGCCTCTTTTCAGGCCGTCCTTGTAAATAAGTATTTGTTCTTAAGTGACTATTGCACATTTGGTTGTGCTGAGGTAGACGGGTTCATACATACCCACATCCTGCTAGCGCTATGGACCTATTCACCTCACAATACAAGTAGCTACCCTCCAGACAAAAGTAGTGAACTGAGAGTTAAAAATATGTAGATGGTTCTTGGGTGGTTCATCCGGATAAGGAACTGTTCTATAGCATCACTGATGAATGTTGAGTATTTTGGAAATGGAAATATTTTTTTATTATAAAAAATAATAATAATAGGTGTGTGATTATGTATGTACAGTATGTATGTATGTATGTATGTATGTGCGGTTACTTGGGTAGGAATAGGCATCTATGCTACAGGCAAACAAGGGGTTGAGTGATGGAAAGCTTCATTAAAGGCATAGTAAACTGTTAGAACATAATGTTGTATAGCTACCTGGCACCGATATGAGTCGTAATCCTGGTGGGCCGCTGGTTTTTCGGCTGGTGGCGAGGATCACACAATAATTGGATCATATACTTGCTGCAGTGTGGGCCGCATGAGTTCTCACCATAGACTGTATGGTTCTCACTCAACCCCCTTTCTCCTCCACACACTCACGAAAAGCAACCACGGCCCACACCAAAAACTTGGATGCTGATAGGGGGAGATGAGTGGCCCCTCCCAAATTCAATAATTGGTTTGAACCCAAGTTTAGATTGATTGATCACCTGACGTAGCCTACTTAGCTTAGTTTACGCGTTTGTACCAGACGAAGGCCCCTAGCTATATCAGCTGGCTGCAGGCTGGAAGAAGAAGCGGCCGAATTAACCAACATATTTCGAACACAAACGCAAACGCAGCTGGTGACTCAAATGACAATGGCGATGAGAAAGGTAGCGTATAGTGTTAAAGATGTCATAGGCGTGTAAAGCACAATATCATTGCAGACAAACCACAATTTAAGTTTATTGTCAAGGAATTTTAAAGCATGACTGGCGTATTTACAAATAACTACTTTGATAAATGCAAAATGGTTATGGGATCATCTAATTGTTAAAGGCATTTCGCTATAGTCTCTGATAATCTTCATGAATGGGCGTTTTATATCTTTCTGGGCATTGTCACGAAAGTGAACATCTGCCAAGTTAAGAATGTTTATTTACTAAATTAGCAAAACGACGACTAAAACGGCAATTAAAGGCCTTATGATAAAAGTGGCTTACTAATGTTCAAAAACAATAGCCTAGTTAACCGCAGTTTTTTATTCATAGTCAGTTTAACATTATTCCAGTGAGTCATAACGATTTCATATTGAGGACACCTGAAAAACATGGCTGTATTACCTTCCCCGACATTAAATAGTTAACGTTAGGACAATATGCTTTATTTGCACAGCATTAGCCTACTTATTGAAGTTGTACATAATCATTATTATTGGGCCATGGAAAGTATTACTCTTATTTATTATTAGTATTATTATTATGACTTAAGTGACATAGCAGAGTCTGCTGTTAGGCCAAGTCATTGATGAGGCAGTGCCAGGACCCAGCCATGCCATGATCCCAGCTGTGGACAGCACAGGTAGAGCTGTAGGCTACCAGTGTGTGTAAAATCTAAAAAGTCCAGACAATTGGTTCTAATATCATCACTATTCATACCTATTTTACTTGTTATATTTTATTTATATATACATATATATAAGATATAACAATTGTTCTATATTTAAAAAAATGGACAATAAAAAGCCCGCCCAAAGTGGGCTACTCTGAGACATTAAACTCCCGGGCTGAAAATGAGGCCCTGGTCGTAAGATTCAAGCTCACCTTCATGACTTGCTCCAGTGGTCAGCAACTGGCCAACGAAGAATGACAGGTCTGAAAAGTACACTTTTAGCACATAAACAAATGAAAACAGCGCGGATTATGCCGATGTACAAAATCAGGACATCCGGAGCCGAACGTTTGAAAAGATAAAAAGCTCCATTCATGATATTTTTGGAAGAAGATCCGGTCGTTAGCTTATTAATTTCCTTGTTTCTTTCTTGCGCCCACAGAACTTGCGCCGGTAAGAGTCCCACTCACTTCCTGAAGAGTGCGTTAGTAAACAAACCGAGCAGCACGAAAGAAGCTAGCAACAGTTGCTAGTTCTCCGAAAATAGTTCTTCAAAATCAAATCAATGAAAAATTGGTTCAGAAGTTTCAAACGTTCGGTTCCGGATGTCCTGATTTTGTATATCGGCATAATCCGCGTTGTTTGCATTTGTTTATGTGCTAAAAGTGTGCTTGAATATTAAGACTCATATCGGGGCCAGGTAGCTATACAACATTATGTTCTAATAAAGTTTACTATGCCTTTAACTTCATATTGGGTGGAGTTACCATACTTGTCTTACCGGTCTTACCATACTACCATTCCTGGACTTGTGTGGACCAAAAAAAAACAAAAAACTTTCCACAGTGAAAACAAATGATTGGTTCAAATCAGCAAGTTGCTAATAGCCTATGATAGTGACACCCATTTTAGGGACTCAGGGAAGTCTCCCTTCCCCAGCTGTGTTTCTAAGATGAAACCTGGCTATTTACTCCATCTGTAAACAGAGATTTCACAGCCAAATGCATCTGTAACCCACACAACAGCCGCCCCATACAGTTTATGTTCAGCAGTAAATTCTTCCTCAGTGTCCCTCATAAGAATGCAGATTTATACATGGTACTTGTAGAGGCCTCCAAGCTGTGAATGCATGCGTTTTGAACTACATTTGTGTAAGCACACTACAGATACACAAATAAACTTAATTGGTTCCCAGACGTTTTGCTGCAATATGCCTTCCCAAAATGATACACCATTTCAGTGGCTGTTGTAAACTTATATTTTATGACTTTTTAAAAATAAGGACAGCCTCAAACATATTTTTAATAATTCTCAAAACAAATTCAGCGTGCTTGCTGGAAGAACAGATACAGAGCTGACGTGTGCTTCAGTTCCCTTTTTAAAATTTATTATAAAAGTCAGTGTCAGGAACTGTCATCCCAAAACAGGTGAGACGCCATCTTGGACACACAGCTTGGCAGTAATAAAGAGAGGCCCATCCACAAGGCAGGGGGGGGGGGTCTTCTACTGCTAGCCCCCTCCCCCCTCTCATTAATCAATATAATCTGTGTTTCTAGGGAATCCAGATTCCTCTCAAGCAAAATATTTAGTCTCGAGTCCATTTTCGAAAATTATATTTTTCAGGTGCATAATTGACCACAACCATCGCTCATATCTCTCTCTCTCTCAGTGGTTGGATTTGGGGAGCCTGTAGATTCCGGCTGACACAATGAGCTGGTGATTGCGCACCTTCCTCTCCAGAAAAGCTTGTAGCTCATTGACATCCATCTCTGTCAGCACTGGCCCGGTGGCGCCGAACATCCGCAGCATGGCATGAATGCGCTCCAGGGTCATGGTCTCTAGGTTGGTCAGCATGGCTTGGATGTAGGCCCAGAACAGCTAAGACAGAACCACACCGAATGTTCACAACAGAAACACACTTATCACATCTACGGATGTAACCATTTTTGTGTAAAATGTGTCAGTTCTAAAAATGAGCCCTGGAAGGTTGTTTTGTATGGACATTCAGCTCAAGTTCTCTTCTGATTGGCAGTGCGCTTATTGGTTAAAACATAAATACCATCTTACATATGCAAGAAACATGGTCTCAAAATGAGCAATACCAAACCCTCCTGCAGGGGGCAGCAAGAACTGGATTTAAAAAAAATCAATTTGAGAATTTCAACTGAATAAAATAGGCTTAATATCATAGCATCTGTTTTCCTTGGTTCTTCATGTATAAAATAAACAGTAAAAATGTAGTCTAACTTTAAAACTGTCTATAATATCATCAGTGCTGCAGAGCATAAATAAAACCATATAAAATTGTATTCCAGTATTGCTGGAACAGTAAAGGCTGTGTGTGTGTGCGTGAGGATGTGCACGCCCCTGATAAACTCGGCCTGTGTGAGCGCGTGCACGCCCCTGATTAACTCGGCCTGTGTGAGCGCGTGCACGCCCGATTAACTCGGCCTGTCTGAGCGCATGCACGCCCGATTAACTCGGCCTGTGTGAGCGCATGCACGCCCCTGATTAACTCGGCCTGTCTGAGCGCATGCACGCCCGATTAACTCGGCCTGTGTGAGCGCGTGCACGCCCCTGATTAACTCGGCCTGTGTGAGCGCGTGCACGCCCCTGATTAACTCGGCCTGTGTGAGCGCGTGCACGCCCCTGATTAACTCGGCCTGTGTGAGCGCGTGCACGCCCCTGATTAACTCGGCCTGTGTGAGCGCGTGCACGCTCCTGATTAACTCGGCCTGTGTGAGCGCGTGCACGCCCCTGATTAACTCGGCCTGTGTGAGCGCGTGCACGCCCCTGATTAACTCGGCCTGTGTGAGCGCGTGCACGCCCCTGATTAACTCGGCCTGTGTGAGCGCGTGCACGCCCCTGATTAACTCGGCCTGTGTGAGCGCGTGCACGCTCCTGATTAACTCGGCCTGTGTGAGCGCGTGCACGCTCCTGATTAACTCGGCCTGTGTGAGCGCATGCACGCCTGATTAACTCGGCCTGTGTGAGCGCGTGCACGCCCCTGATTAACTTGGCCTGTGTGAGCACGTGCACGCCCCTAATAAACACGGTCTGTGTGAGCACGTGCACGCCCCTAATAAACACGGGCTGTGTGAGGATGTGCACGCCCCTAATAAACACGGCCTGTGTGAGCACGTGCACGCCCCTAATAAACACGGCCTGTGTGAGCACGTGCACGCCCCTAATAAACACGGTCTGTGTGAGCACGTGCACGCCCCTAATAAACACGGCCTGTGTGAGCACGTGCACGCCCCTAATAAACACGGCCTGTGTGAGCACGTGCACGCCCCTAATAAACACGGTCTGTGTGAGCACGTGCACGCCCCTAATAAACACGGCCTGTGTGAGCACGTACACGCCCCTAATAAACACGGCCTGTGTGAGCACGTGCACGCCCCTAATAAACACGGTCTGTGTGAGCACGTGCACGCCCCTAATAAACACGGTCTGTGTGAGCACGTGCACGCCCCTAATAAACACGGTCTGTGTGAGCACGTGCACGCACCTGCAGCTTCTCTTCTCTCTGCTCGGACTGCGTGGTGGTGTTGGAGTCACCCTCCTCGTCACTGTCGATCAGAAGCACCCCCCGCTCGGGCCGCTCCCGCAATGCGCCCGTCTCCAGGACTGAGTAGCGCCCCCCCCGCCTCCTCCCGGAGCACCCCCTGCTGCTGCCACAGAGCCAGCTTCCTCCGCACCATTTCCTGGGGTACCCCCAGGACCCCACTCAGCTCCTCCAGCGACCAGGTGCCTGCAGGGGGGGGACCAGACAGAGACGAGACGAGACGTGACACTTGGAACAACCCAACGGGAAGAGAGCTTTTGTGCTAAATTACAGTTCAGTCTGTGGCATTACACTGCTTACAACCTGACATTCAGCACAGACAGACACAGACAGCAGACAGACTCACTCTTGTCCTGAAAGTGCAGAATGATGGCAGCGTGGATTGGAGACACAGACAGGTTAGTCAGGGTTCGGTCTCCCAGCTCAATGTCCAGAGTTACAGAACCCAGGTGGGGTTTCCAGCTGAGAGTCCGCATAGCCTGGGGGGTGGGGTTGAGAGAGGGAGAGAGAGAGAGAGGTTAATTTAATTGGCAAAAAAATAGTTCTTTCCCTCTCCACCTCAGCTTATGTGTAGTGAGCGTTCTGACGCAAAATGGTTGCCGTGCATCGCCCAGGTGGGTGCTACACATTAGTGGTTGAGGTGAGTTTCCTTCCTCATCAATGTAAAGCACTTTGAGCGTGAGAACAGCACTATATAAATGCAAGGAATTATTAGGGGTCCAAGCATCACTGGAACCCTATTGTTAAGACAATTCAAAATAGCAGAAAATCCATTATGTTAGTCTAATGGCTCCTTGATGGAAATGTATTCTTTGTGAAGAGGGACATCTACTGACATTGGTTTCAAGTCTCTAGGTCAAACAGTGCAGGAGCTATGATTGTTTAATTACTGCGAATTCAACAGACTTATTACATATACATTATATATAACTGGCCTATCACCACCAAATCTGGTGAGGGTATGTTGAGTGATACCTTGAAACTCTTTGCCAAGTTTCATAAAAATCAGCCAAGTGGTTAAGGAAGAATGCAGAAAAGTAATGGATGAGTAAATATACAAAATAGCGGTCAATTCAAGATGCCGCCGACCCGTGTAGTACATATCAATGTTCCGAATGAGGGCTTTTGTCATGTCACTGTAGCAAGTTTGAAATGTGTGAATGTCTGAATTTTTTTAAATATTTGGATCTGTATAGCGCCACCATGTGGTTGGATTGGGCTAAGACTGTAGGGCTCAAGTCTTGATGTGACTTAATTCACAAACCAAGTTTCATAACTTTATATCAAACATTTTTTTAATTATTAGCATTTTTGTGATAAACTACACCAACTGAAAATTCATTGGATCGTCATTCAGCCATTTTTTGCCATAGGCCATAGAAAAGTAATGCCTGTCTGAAGGCATGTGATGAGTCAAAATACCAAATTTCATGCCAATTGGTCCAGTTTTGTAGAAGGAGTAGCATTTTAAGTGTTTTACAAAAAATGCTAATTAGCGGAAAATCCAATATGGCAGACTTTTATGAGGAGAGGGATCTGTGCACCAAATTTTGTGACTAGAGCAAATGTGGCATCGGAGCTGAGCATGAGAATGTCAAAATTTGGGGTTCAATCTGCATAATTAAAGGATCCAAGAGTGCAGCCATCCAAACAAACCTACCAAGTTTGGTTATTCTAGGCCATACCAGCTCCATTATTTAAGGTGAAACGGGAGAAAAAGGAAAAAAAGCTTCTCCTCCTTCAAAAATGAATGGATTGGCAAAAAAATTGGTATTTTGTCTCAACGTACATACAGACGGGTGACAAATTAAAGGAAAACCCTGAATAAACGAGTGGAGAAACATAACGAATGCAGTTGCTTCCATACAGGTTTACTGCATGATACAATTATGCAATTAACTATCATGCTCTGTGGCATGTATAAAAATGCTGAGCAGGCCCAGTTGACCTCGATTTTGGATCAAGATGGCAAGAGGAAAAGTGACTGAAATTATTGGGGCACAGATGGCAGGAGCTTCAGTCACAAAGACTGCTCAACTGGCTAGTGTTTCAATAGGAACAGTGACTAAAGTGACATCTGCATTTAGATGGGAGAGACAATAGAAAGATCAGTAAATCGGGAAAAGGGTCAGAAATTGTGGTCGAAAGCGGACCAAATCAACAACAAAGAAGAGCAACTCTACATCAGGTGAGTGAGAATGTCAATGCAGGACGTGATCAGACTGTCAGCCAGAACAGTCAGTCGACGACTACATAGAGAGGGATATTATAGTAGGGTTGCAGTGTATAAACCCCTCATTACAAAGACCAATGCACATTTCAGAGTTCATTGGTGCAAAAACCATAGGCACTAGTCTACAGAATTGTGGGGGAAAAAAAGTGATATGATCAGAGGAGTAATTTTTCACCATATTCTCAACAAGTGGGCGAGTGCACGTGTGGCGTACACCAAGAGAGCGGTACAGGCCTGAATGCTTGACCTCTACAGTGAGGGGGGTCCGGTCGGTGGCTGTTATGCTGTGGGGGGCATTTTCCTGCCATGTTTTGGGTCCACTTGTCCCCTTAGAGGGAATGGTCACTGCAAGTCAATACAAAGTTTTTCTGAGTGATCACTTTTATCCTATGATGAAACATTTCTATCCTGATGGGAGTGGTCTCTTCCAGGATGACAATGGCCACAGGGAACGAGGGGTCACTGAATGGTTTGATGAGTTAGAAAATGATGTGAATCGTATGCTATGGCCATCGCAGTCACCAGATCTCAACCCAACCGAACAACTATGGGAGATTTTGGAACGACGTGTTACACAGCGCTCGCCACCACCATCATCATCAAAACACCATGAGGGAATATCTTTTGGAAGAATGGTGTTCCATCCTTCCAGTAGTTTCAGAGACTAGTAGAATCTACTCCAAGGCGCATTGAAGTTGTTCTGGCGGCTCATGTTGGCCCAATAACTTACCAAGACACTTTATGTTGGTTTTTCCTTTAATTTGTCACCCGTCTGTACCTTGACACAAGTATTACTTTTCTAGTAGTTATGTCAAAATATGGCCGAATGACGATCCAATGAATTTGCCGTGGGCGTGGCATATCACATAAATGCTAATAATTAAAAAAACATTTGACATAAAGTTATGAAACTTGGTGGGGTGATTGAGATTTAGATCAAGACTCGACTCCAGTCACAAAGGCTTAGCCCAATCCAAACACATGGTGGCACTATAGGGATCCAAAAAAAACATAGTTCATTTGCAGAGATTTCAAACTTGCAACAATGACAAAAACCCTTATTAGGAAGATAGATATGTGCTTTTTTAATTTCATCCAGCACCTCTCCCTCTTTTAATTTCTACCTCCATTCCCCTTTCCTGCTCAGTTGCTGTCCCTCCTTACCCCCAGCCCAACCCCGCACCTTTAGCTTCTCGTAGCGGTGGGTGTATGCCTCCATGGCCTGACACACCACGGGTGGCAGCTCCATCTTCTCCTCCTTCAGAGGGGGCCAGAACTCAGAGGAGAGGATCATAGCCGACAGAGCCAGGGGAGGCTGCTCCTCCTCCGGGAGACGAGACTCCTCCTCCCGGATATTAGTGTTGATCCTCCGGGAGTCTGCCACATCCTGTGTGTGTGTATAACAGAAAGAGACAAGAGAGATGGGGCAGTGGGGTGGAGGAGGGGGGGGGCGGTAGAGGTATAGCCAGAGTTTAACTTAACTGCAAATACACTTTACTTACTGTACTTACAGAACGGATATTCAGGCTGATGCGCTTAAGTCTCCTGCCATTGTCAAACATAACTTGTTCATATTGGCTGCTTTGTTGTGAATGTTCATAAAAAGGTGTGTCTAAGGAGTGAGAACCCAAACTGTAGCTGACCTTCAGCATGACCTCGCAGTAGTGCATGTGGGACTCCCCGAACCTCAACTTCAGCAGCTCAACGTTACGAATCTCCCTGCAGAGATACACCCAGTTACACACTGCTTATACACACACACAAAAACACAAACCAATACCTGCAAAGACATACCCAGTTACACACTGCTTATACACACACACTACCCGCAGAGACATACCCAGTTACACACTGCTTATACACACACACTACCCGCAGAGACATACCCAGTTACACACACACAAAACACTACCCGCAGACACACTCAAGGACAGACAGACACACACACGCACGCACACAAGCACAAAGTAGAACACTAGAACATTGGTAAATAATCACATCAGTGCCCAGATCAAGTTTGTGCATAAGTTAGACAGTGTGTTAGCAGTGGGTGAAAGTAAGACTTGAACCAGCATCTCACTCGTCCAAAGGCTCCAAAGATGAATGCCAGTCAGCTAGAGGCGTAATCGCCCTATTCGTTATTTTTAATGTGAGGGTTGTGTTGCCAGAGTGTTGTTCGGGTAATCTACAAGGCCTTAGCTTTACTGCACATCACTGTGCTCACTAGCCAACTAAACGAGCTACACTTGCTACAAAAGCACTGTGTGCATTTTGTGTACAGTGTGTGAGAATTATAAAGAAAAAACATGTATGTAGAGTTCTAGCGTGTCAACAGGGTGTCAGCATGGACTTGCGCACCTGGCGGTGTTGTAGTTGAGCTGGTGAAGCAGTCGGTCTGCCAGGACGGTGCGGTATTCATCAATGAAGATCTCTTTACTACCATATATGCTGACCAGAAGGCTGATGATGTCAGAGGAGCGTCGTTTAGAGCCCGTCTTATCTGAGAGGCAAAGAGCGAATGAGGAGAGGAGAGAGGAAGAGAGAGGATGAGTAGGATGAAAGAGGAATGAGAGAGCAGTAAGAGGGGTGAGAGAGGATTGAGAGTGTCCTGTACATTGCCTCTGAATTGAGGTTCTCTCTAGTTTCCGGTGTCATCCTGTACATTCCTTTCCAATAGCAGGGTGAGAATGTGAGGTCAGTGAGTAGTCAGTGTGCGGTCAGTACATGGTTAGTGTGTGGTCACTGGGCGGTCCGTGTGTGGCCAGTAAGAACCTGTGAGTGCGTCTGTGGGGTCTGGGGTCCACTCCTCAGGGTCGCTGCCTTCATCCTCGCTGTCCTGCGTTTCCAGAGTCACGGGGTCAGCTCGTGACAGCTCATTGGCTAGGTCGGTGCAGCCCTCAGCGTCCCCTGTCAGGCTAGCCACAATCTGCCGGACAGTGTCCTCCCGTGTCCTGTCATCACGGCAACACAACTGCAACGTCACCTCAATCACTTGCTGAGCTCCGGCACAGTTTCATAGGAACTCATTCATGGGTTGTGTCCGAATCTGACACAAAACACACTGCATCCTCTGTCCTGTGTATAAACATACTGTGTACCATTTACAGCATACCGTTTAGTACACAACATGCAGTATGTGAAAAATATCCTCCATACTATTATTAACGAAAACCTGGAAATAAGTATAGCACCCGGGGATTTTAAGTACACTACATTCAAAGAACATTTCGCCTACTTAACTTTCTCATCCAGTGTACTCAACAAGCATACTCAATAGTATGGAAAAGAGTTGATTTTGAAACAGCCCTGGATATTTGCTCATTCGCCCCATGCACATGCACAGGCAGGGACGCACCTGAGATACTTGCGAATAGGCTGACAGGCCACCTGCAGGATCACCATGGACGGGTCCAGCTCTCGAAGGGCCTTGATGGCCGAGATGTAAACTGTGATGATGTCAGACGTGTGCACCCCTTAAGTGCGAGCAGAACGAGGGAGATGGGCTTTCAGCAACATCATTTTTTATTTTTCTGTCATTAATGAGAACACTATCACTTTCTGAGGATTTCATTGATTAATCAATGGAGAAAGGAGAAATAAGCACTTTTGTGAGACCAGACCCACTGATAACAGAGCCATCCCTCCAAAACGGATCTGATGTCACCAAAGAGTGCACGGAATTCATTCAACTAAACTTTATACTTAACAATAATGAAACAAAATGGAATTCCCAATTCCCATAGAGATCCATTCAAATGCAGAGATTTTATAGTATCACACTTGTAAGAGTACCTCAAAATAAGTTAACAAGAGTCTTTTGATGTTGGGTTTATGTTAATTTGTCCAATTATTTTGGTCCCATAAAATGGGGACTATGTATAAAAATGGCTACAATTGCTACAAGATTCACCCAATATGGAAGCAAAAACCCTTAAATTAAAGCTGAAAGTTTGCACTTTAACCTCATAGTCACTGTTCCATTTCAGATGTAATGTGCTGGAGTACAGTTTGTGTCCCTGTCCAAATACTTATGGACTGCACAGTATTTCAGGGCCAACTCAAAACCCATCCCTACCTATTATCTTCATCACTGCCTTTCAGCTCTCGGTGTCAGGGGTCAGAGGACAGGGGTGAGGGGTCCCCCCCCCCACATAAACTTCCACAGACCTGAATTTCCACACTTTCATTTTGCTTTCATCAAAAGACAGCAGTACAGTAGCTGACCTGGGTGCAGGAGTCTTGTTTCAAAGGCGGACTTCAGGGAAGTGAGAAGTTGCTGTCTCTGATTGGTCCTCTCCAGACAGAATCTCAGGTCCTCGATTGCAGGCGTTGAATCTGGGAAATCTGAGGGATGGCGAGAGATAGAGCAGATGATTGAATCTGGCCAGATGAGGCCTTTATCTGAGGCAGACACGGCCCATTTGTCTCGTTACACCTGCATTGGATCTGATTAAGGTTATAAATTCTCCTTGAGAAAAGCTTATAACCTGAACAACTTGAATAAAAATTGCAGAGTTTCTGTTGCATGATGGGTTAATGGTAGGGCTGGGCGATATACAGCATCGATAATTATCGAATGCAATAATGGCCGTCGACTCGCCACCGTGTGGTACTGCCTTTGTTTTCGTCTTTTTTTTCATTAAGTATACCCGATATACGGCAGTAAACATCCAAACTTCAGAGGCCATGTGAAATGCTTCCGGAAAAAACATCACCGCTGATATCTATTGAGTGTTGTTAAGACGTGATCATGTGATGCGTTTTTGTCAATCACATGAAGGTGCAACACCTTTCTGCTGATTGTTCGTCTTATCAACACCCAGTAAACAGTGAAGATGTTTTTTCCCGGAAGAATTTCATGCGGGCTTTGAAGTTACTACCACATCAGGTATAATTAAGGAAAAAAAGATGAAGACAGCCATTATTGCCATAGGTAGCTTGCTGGCTGGCTGGCTACCATTAACCTTGCCAAATTAACCTTAGTCTGCAGCACATTTCCAGCAATCTACCTTCAGCTATCTTTACAAAGTTCACAGCACCATAGGAAAACAATCTGCAACCTGCACAGCATGTTACGCTGGCTGTACCCCATTACACCCCAGTTATACCCACTACACCCGAGCTGTAAGTCAGTAACACCCCAGCTGTACCCCAGTCACATCCAAGCTGTACCCCAGTTATACCCAGCTGTACCCGAGTCCCTCTCACCACGGATGATGCTGAACAGCTCCTCGATCCGCATGTTCACGTAAATCCTGCAGAAAAATTGCTGCATGTGGCACCGCCAGCGCTGCAACACAGCCCCTCCTGGCTGAGCTCTCTCCCCCCCTGCCATGATGGTCCGCTCCGCGCCAGCACCAGGGCCAGGACCCCCCGCCATGATGTTCCGCTCCGCGCCAGCACCAGGACCCCCCACCATTACACCCCGCTCCACACCAGCACCAGGCACCCCTGGCATTATGCCCTGCTCCATACCAGCACACAAACCACCTGACTCACTCACAAACACCCGACTCAGCCAACCCAATACCCGCTCCAGCCACTGCAGGACAGAGAGAGGGGGGGGGGGGGGGGGGGGGGTGGTGAGAGAGAGAAAGAACACAATTAGAAGAAATTGTTGCATTATCTATAAAACCCTGTGTATTTATTTTCTCATTATTGACTATGGACCATACACTCTGATTTTCTTTCAGCTTTCAAACATCCAGTCTAAAATACTTTACAGTTGTAATGATGAAGTAATGATGTAGAAAATCCATCGTTCTGAAGACAGCTGTAGCGGGACTTGCTTTCTGTAACTTGGCACCTAAATTAGCCAATTAGGACCATATACAGTGCAGTACAAAATTATATGGACAGTGACACATTTTCTGTTGTTCTCCTGAGTCAGGAGAAACGACCCTTAAAGTGATCCATCCATATCTATTGTATATCTGGCAGCAGTGATGGTTTGAGGCTCGTTTGATACCTCAGACCTTTGATGATTTACAGCCATTTAGCCAACCATGGGTTCCATACTATTCCTGTGTAATTTACAGCTTAATCTAGTCCCACCCCCCAATTCCCATGGAGATCCATTTAAATGCAGAGAGGTTATAGTATCGCTTGTAAGAGTAACTGAAAGTAAGATATCAAGAGTCTTTTCATAACGTTTTATACCCAGTCATGATAGCATCACCTGTTTACCTGTGGAATGTTCCAAACAGGTGTTTGTCTTTTTTTTGCCCCTGTCCCAACTTTTGTTGCAGTCATCAAATTTGGAATTAGCGTATATTTACAAAAATCAATAAAGTTGATAAGGTAAAACCTTAAATATCTTTTCTTTGTACTGTTTTCAATTAAATATATGTAAAAGAGAATTTACAATTCAATGCTTTTATGTGCATTTTACATACTGTCCCAACTTCTTTGGAATTGGAGTTTGTATTATGATTTGATGTCTGACTGCTAAATGAATACATTTTAAATATTTCAAATATTATTACAGAATTATTAGAATTATAATAAGAATATGAGGTTTGCTATTGCCTGCCTTAAAAGATTAGACATCCAGTACACATCTGCCTTTTTTGCCCCTGTTCCAACTTTTTGTTATGTTGGAGGCATCAAATTCAGAATTAGCGTATATTTACAAAAATCAATAAAGTTGATAAGGTAAAACATGAAATATATTTTCTTTGTACTGTTTTCAATTAAATGTATGTAAAAGAGAATTTACAAATTTCTGCTTTTATGTTCATTTGATCAAAATAGTGGGAGGTGGTCATGCAAATAGATTCCTTTAGCACATCTAACATTATTTACTAAGCCCGAAAGGGAGTTATTTGCGGGTGCATTTTAGTACAAATGGAAAGCAGGTATTAAAAGACACAGAATCGATAAGATGACATTGTAGAAAGACAGTACGGGTGTGTTTGGAATATCCATGACTGAGGGTTCTGAATGATTGCATAATGGGGGCTAATTAACTGGCCCATTCTAGCTAAAGCTCAAAATACACAAGAAGAGCATTTGTGGATAGCCTACATAGGCTACATCATGAACACTAAGAATATATATATTTTTTAAATCATGCAGCAAATCGTGTTACAGAATACAAGAGTAACTAGTATTTGAATCAAACAAGCAATGCAACATAAACTTTACAAAAATAAAACCCATGATCAAATGGAAATGTGATTTTATGTGACACTTATGGCGCAAGTAGGCTTAGTGCTAGTAAGCATACGTAGTTATAATTTCAGTCCTGACAAACATCTGTAACTCCCGGCAGAGACATCCAGTGAAAGAGTTTGTAATAAACCGCCAGCTCGTTCAGCGGAACAATAGCCTAGGCTTAGTAGGCTATACCGTACAATAAAAAAAAAAACATAAAAACGGCAACATTGCTGCGAGTATTTTCACCGTTTTCTTACAGTATAACCATTCCAAACATGCAAAATCTCTCATTTAAATATGGCTGTTTGCGGCTGGAGTAATTTGCACAATGACTCTTTGTTGATCACACGCAAAGTGTGAAATGTTAACGCAAGCAAATACTTTGGCTGCGCCCGCAAAATAACACCCCTTATTTGGGGATCTTAGTACATCCACCCCAGAGTTTTTTTGTTTCCACTCATGGTTTGGTTGCAGGAGCAATGAATGTCTGAGTTGAGCAAAATCTTGGCGCCGGCGTCTTTGCCACTAAGCATCTGCGCGAAGGGGTCAAATGATGACTATTTAAGTGTATGTTAATTGGTTCAATTACTTCTGGTCCCCAAAAATAGGGGGTGGGGGTATGTATAAAAAGGGTTACAATTGCAACACGGTTGGATGTACACGGCTACATGGATGTAAACACCCTCAAATAAATGTTGAAAGTCTGCACTTTAACCTCATTGTCATTGTATCCTTTCAAACTCAGTGCAGAACCAAAATAACAAAGTGTCACTGTCCAATGAATTATGGTGCTCACTGTATACTCATTTAAATCTCGACTGGCACCAAACCATGTTGTTCAATTCTTCAAGAATTAGCGTTCCGCCAAGTTCATTAAAGGCTACAGAACGTTAATTCAGACATATATCAGCATTAACAGTTACCAACACATTATCTTGGACTTGTTTGTGCCTTTGGCAGAAAACTTGTCGACGTACCATTCAACAAACAGGAGACTAAATGCTTTGAATTGCTGTTTATTTATTTATTCGTCACTTAACAGGGCACGTATTTGCCGGGACCACAGTCAAAAAATAATCTGCTTTGAACGCGGGTTACTTTTCGTTAGTTGTTGCTCCACTGACATTGATTGAGTTTAAAACTACCTCTGGAGAGTGTAGCTATCTGGCCTAACTTCCCTGAAGTAAAATGTTGTGAGTTAAATTTCAATACCAATGCAGTTCCCCTCCTACTGGTGAAACAATATTTCCTGGGCAATAACGACCACAAGAAAGATTATACATTCCAGCCAATTGACCTTGTAGCGGCCATTTAGTAGCTGCGTCACCCTAGTGCACAAGCCGCTAAGAAAGCATACAAGACTCTTACACGGTGTTGTTCTACAATAATAATAAAAAAATACATTGAACTGGGCAGGTGTTACATCCCTATGCTGCCTCACGAGTGCACCTTTCTAATTTTGTATGCTAACTCGTTTCCTTTGGCTCACCTGAGTCTTGATTAGAAATTGCAATCACCTGTGCTGAATTCGTGAGAGCATATGTACTGGTGACGTTCTCTAGCTCGAGGTTGGTTCATTTCCACTCTGGGTTCATTTTCCTTCTGGCTAACTTCATGCACATTGCCAGCATAGCTGTCGTGCAGAAGTTCATTCTTCAATATTACTGTGCCGTTCGTTTCAGGTTGTATGCAGCTCTTACTATATGGTAGTTTGTCGTAGGCCTAATGTTTCCAGACTATAGGGGTGCGCATTTGCAGGCTGTATTTCCACGTGATTCCCCATTTTTAAAAGCCGGTTTTATCTTTGCTTTGTGTGAGCATATTCGTGTCTTTTGGTATGCCGCTTTGTTTGTGCAAATGGTTTGGTTTTGTGGAGAGCATTGTCTAGTTCTCACGTGGAGAACATTGTGTCGTTCTCAATTCGGGGAGGTCGGTTACAGAATCCCAATCCCATTGTGTTGTAGTCTTAATAGTAGCTGCATTGTTAAAATAATGTGGTTCTGTTTTAAAGATTTGTTGCTATGGCGGAGGCCGTTATGCCTAAGCCTATAGCCGTCTTTTAAAGTAACAGCCTAACACGCTTTTATTTTGAAACTGTTTTTACGCTCAATAATGACAGGGAAACTGACCCTGATATGAGACCAAGGGGCCAAGACTGGGCTTTCGTTTCGAAGCTCACTTCCTGGTTGGGCTGGGAGCGGCAATTGTGCCGTTGCTCACTAGCGCCACTGCGATTGGCTCCAGTATAGGTCTTTCACCATGTAAGTCAATGGCAGCAATGTGGCCTTTCCTTCATCTAATGCCTCTGCATGTGCTGAATTTTTAAAATATTGTGTCATTTGGACAGGGTATTAACATTTGTTCAGGACCAATCAGAGGGACCGGTTGAGTCCTCTTCGGCTCCACGGAGCAGGCGCAGTTTGTACAAACGGGTGGCGAAAAAGACATTCAGAGCTTCAATTCAGTTTTTAAGAGGCAGTGGAAAGGCAATGGGTGACGTCACAGTGGCTTTGTCCATATTTTTATACAGTCTATGTATGAGACACTGCATTTTCTGTAACTTAGCATACCATGGCTATTCGGGAGGAAGCTTCCACCTTTTTAATAATGTTTGCCTTTTTGATAGAAATGAAGAGACCAGAGAAGCATATCGAGCCTGTGGAAGACTTTCTTTTGCCTTTTGGCACTTTTGTTTTCTGGTCAGAGCTAGTGAGCTTTTAAAGAACATTAAAGCTTAGGTGAGTTAGCTTGAGCTTCCTCCAGTTTTGCTTACCACTGCGCCCGAGATCTCATTTTAATAAAATCTATTTTTGTTTATCTTTGACTCTGACTGATTACAGAGAACACTGCCTGGTTTAGGAGAGGGAGTGTGGCCTAAGAGAGCACACAATCTGGTTTAGGAGAGGGAGTGTGGCCTAAGAGAGCACACAGTCTGGTTTAGGAGAGCGAGTGTGGCCTAAGAGAGCACACAGTCTGGTTTAGGAGAGGGAGGGTGGCCTAAGAGAGCACACAGTCTGGTTTAGGAGAGGGAGGGTGGGCTAAGAGAGCACACAGTCTGGTTTAGGAGAGGGAGGGTGGGCTAAGAGAGCACACAGTCTGGTTTAGGAGAGGGAGTGCGGCCTAAGAGAGCACACAGTCTGGTTTAGGAGAGGGAGGGTGGGCTAAGAGAGCACACAGTCTGGTTTAGGAGAGGGAGGGTGGGCTAAGAGAGCACACAGTCTGGTTTAGGAGAGGGAGGGTGGGCTAAGAGAGCACACAGTCTGGTTTAGGAGAGGGAGTGCGGCCTAAGAGAGCACACAGTCTGGTTTAGGAGAGGGAGGGTGGGCTAAGAGAGCACACAGTCTGGTTTAGGAGAGGGAGTGCGGCCTAAGAGAGCACACAGTCTGGTTTAGGAGAGGGAGGGTGGGCTAAGAGAGCACACAGCCTGGTTTAGGAGAGGGAGGGTGGGCTAAGAGAGCACACAGCCTGGTTTAGGAGAGGGAGGGTGGCCTAAGAGAGCACACAGTCTGGTTTAGGAGAGGGAGGGTGGGCTAAGAGAGCACACAGCCTGGTTTAGGAGAGGGAGGGTGGGCTAAGAGAGCACACAGTCTGGTTTAGGAGAGGGAGGGTGGGCTAAGAGAGCACACAGTCTGGTTTAGGAGAGGGAGTGCGGCCTAAGAGAGCACACAGTCTGGTTTAGGAGAGGGAGTGTGGCCTAAGAGAGCACACAGCCTGGTTTAGGAGAGGGAGGGTGGGCTAAGAGAGCACACAGCCTGGTTTAGGAGAGGGAGGGTGGGCTAAGAGAGCACACAGCCTGGTTTAGGAGAGGGAGGGTGGGCTAAGAGAGCACACAGCCTGGTTTAGGAGAGGGAGGGTGGGCTAAGAGAGCACACAGCCTGGTTTAGGAGAGGGAGTGTGGCCTAAGAGAGCACACAGTCTGGTTTAGGAGAGGGAGTGTGGCCTAAGAGAGCACACAGCCTGGTTCAGGAGAGGGAGTGTGGCTGAGAGCACACAGGCCATCGTACCTCCTGGAAGTCGGACAGGAAGGAGATCTCGTACTCCCCTCGGCAGCGGCACTCCATCCTCTGCGCTACCAGCCTGTGCAGAATGGACGTCACTGCCTCTGAGCTCACCCTCTCCAGCAGCTGCAGCCTGGAGCTGGGGGACACCCACAGACAGACATTCACAAAACCAGAAACATACAGGCTACAGCACACATACCTACAGAGGTGAAACAAAACCAAATCTTCTGAACAATAAAGAACGACCATAATTGTGGGGACACACACACACACACTCACACACCATAAAAGAAACATGCAAACAGTATTAATGAGACAGAGAGAGTAGCAGTCACGCACAGACCCCTGCCCCCTCCCTCACAGTATGTGGCTGAGTTCCTGCAGCTCCTCCAGGGCTTCCAGGCACCAGCACTGTTGTGGGGGGGTTGCACAGCCTGGACACAGGGCCGCCTCCCCACCGCCGCCGCCGCCGCCCCCGCCCTCCTCCTCCTGACTCATGTGTACAGCCAAGGTTCGGCTGTAGAACTCCAGCACCCTGTCCTGCAGCAGGGCTGACGGGGAGAAGAGCAGGATGGCGCGGATAACGGAAAAAGCCCTCTCCCTCAGCCCAAGGGTGCCGGGCCCCAGGAGACCCCCGCGGCCCTCGTCCTGCCAGGCCCCCAGTCGCTCCAGCCCCCCTACGGTAGAGAGGAGGAGGAGACATGAGGGAAAGGAACCTGTGCTCCACACAGCCTGCTGCTCAGCCTTTAGAAGTGAAAAACAACAGGTGCCCAGAACTTGGAGCCAGAATAAACAATCCGGAAACTAAAAACTTGAGATAAATGTAACATGACTCCCCGAATTCTTTCAAAACCCTTTCATTTGAAAAGGAGTGATGCTAATTTTACATAATTTCAAGGCTCATGAAGGTTGAGGCGATTGAAATTAATTCATTTTGCGAATGAAAGCATTTGAAGAGAAGCTGTTGCGTCGTTACTTGGTTATTTACATTTTATTTGAATGTTTATTAATCTCGAAAAATATTTTTAACGGATATCTGCTGAACTGACAACTCCAAGAATGTGGCTACCTAAGAAAGGCTCCAGGCGGGCCAGGAGGGTTCGGAAAGCCTGGAGCAGGATCCTGGCCCGGTCCCTCTCCTCGAGCTCGTTTTCTGGCTGTTCCAGACCCGCCCAGAACTCTGGCACCACGGCCGAGGTCAGCCGCACCTGCATGGTCTCCAGCAGCCAGCCCTCCACACACTGGCCCAGACTTTGGCTGCAGAGCAACGCTATCGCGTGGGAAAGCGACTCCTCCGACTGACCAGCGGTGGACATCGGGGACACCTAGGAGACAAGCACACCGACAGGACCAATTTTACACCTAACTTTACCGCTGCGCCATATGCACCTCACACATGGGAACACAGCTGATCACATGCACTCCTTCGTTGCCTTTTTTGCTAAATGAATTCATAAGGAGAGGCCAGCATAGCTGTTATTCAAATAACAGATGGGAGGAGAGACTCTTTAGGCGTACAGGTGTGGACGAACAATATCTTCCATTAGCCACATATGTATTACTTAAAAATTATTTTTTTTTTTTTATTATTTAGAGAAATTGTAACAATTAGTGCTTTGGCAATTTGTAACTGACACTGTGTAGTCATGTTAAGCCAAGCTCATACTACACAACTTTTAAATCTTTACAAAATCCTGTCCAAGAAGAGCAGCTCACATTTAACGACTGTCAAATGACAGCCTTTAAAAAATCGCTGCGCGATACAGCACACACTCTGTGATTTAGGGAGGACAGAGAATTACTCGGGGGTCGCACATCACAAGATTTTAACAGAACTAAATCAAGAGGTCGAATTTCCACGCACAGTTGCCAAGGCTACGGAAGTATGGATCATTTCAAACTGTTTTTTGTAGCGTTTGTTGTGTGCTCGTTCATTGGCTGTTGACATTCTAGTAGACTGCGTCACTGCAGGTCAGCCAGGACTCCCGACAAAATCGAAACTGTTTGAAATGGTCCTGGGCTCTCCGGACGAGGTCCAGACTGGTTCACGATAGAAATAATCGCGTCTTTGACCACCTCACAGGACCGTTCCAACCGACTGAACCAAGATTTCTTGGAGATTTTTTAAAGATTATCATAGGACTGCAAAGTTTGTTGGGAGTTAGTCTTTGACATCAGAATCGGGGCAAAAGTCATATAAGTCGTGTAGTGTGAGCTCGACATTAGGGACATCCCGTCAGAAATCAATCAATTTCTGACCTCACCCTTTTAGATTTGAACAATTTTTTTATACATCTTAAACTATATGAGAGTGTAAGAATGTGGTTTGATTAACCAGAATGACTAACCATTCAGGAGACAGGGACCCTCACAGTTGACCCCCTAAAGACAGATAGCTTCTTCAAAAAGGAACATAAAAGTATGGTTCTTTTATTATCGGAAGGCTTACAAACAAGGTTATCCACAATTTCAATACTTTTGGTCCAAAATAAATAAATATGCAAATTACGTGACTTTCTTTTTACCTTTAACCTTAATTTGCAAAAAATTAAATTTTATAAAATATGTTACCGGGTAGACACTTCTTTACATCTCCTGAAGTTTTTATGTTGTGCCCGCTATCGAATGAGCAACAGCAGACTTCTGAGTATATGGTGGGGTGGGTAGAGCAGTCTAACGCATGAATCCTTAATGTAGGGACTGGGACACCTCAATAAATGCATTATTATCTTCCATAAAACCCGTAAGATTGTGCTGCCTGCGAGGCATAATTACTTCTTGAATTGCAGTTCAAGAGGGTGCTCCTTTTTGCATGTTTTCAAAGCAAAGAATTAAACCGAAATGATAGAATACAGTGCCCTCCGCTATTATTGGCACCCCTGGTAAAGATGAGTAAAAAGGGTTGTAAAAAACTCACCGTTTGGTGAATTAGCTTAATCTCACACTGAAAAAAATAAGAAAAATCCAGCCTTCAATTGAATTTATTATGAGAAAAAAAAATCCCTCATCAAGAAATAATTATTTTTAACAAAACCATGTGTGCCACTATTATTGGCACCCCTGCATTTATATAGAGAATCAAGTAATAATTTTTTATATTTGGTCGCATATCCTTTGCATGCCATGACGTCCTGATGTCTGTGACCCAACAACATCAAAAGACTCTTGATATCTTATTTTCTGGTACTCTTACAAGCGATACTATAATGTCTCTGCATTTGAATGGATCTCTATGGGAATTGGGGGGTGGGACTAGATTTAGCTGTAAATTACACTGGAACAGTATGAACACATGGTTGGCTAAATGGCTGTAAGTCATCAAGGGTCTGATGTATCAAACAAGCCTTAAACCATCACTCTGCTGCCAGAAATACAATAGATATGGATGGATAACTTGAAGGGTTTCTTCTCCTGACTTATTTTTCAATAGAAAAATTTGTCAGGAGAAACAATCCTTAAAGTGATCTATCCATATCCATCCACTGCAAAAGGAGCATGGCATACTGTCCACTCCAGATGCAAAAAAGAGCCGGAGAACCCTTCCAGCGGAGACTGCCGAGAAGGTGAAATGTTTCTATAGCTCTGAAGCTGTGAGCAGGATCAAGGCAGGGAAAAAAGATTTTGTCTGTCTATGATGTAGAGTTGACATACAAAAGAGACAGCAATTTGTCAGAAGCCAATCGGTTATTCAAAACACAACATCCTCAAATCAAAATTGGTTTCTCCAAATTTGCTGAGTTGCGAACAAAGGACTATGTATTGGCAGGCAGCAGTGGCACACATTCAGTTTGTGTATGCACAATACATCAGAATGCAAAGCATTCGTCTACACTTCCACAACTGAGCGCTCAATCAGTTAGACAACCCCGATGGTGATTCAAAGGTCTCTCACCTCATGTGTTCACCTCTTGGTGAAGCTTGCCATTTAGGAAAGTGTGAAACCTCATCGGATGCTTTTAAAACTTTTCTTCAAGAGCTTTATGATGACAATTTGTTGGATACGGTGGAGTAAGTTAGTTTAGTCGACGAACATACGAATGGTCTAAAGTGCTGAGGGTGACCGAAGTCGACCAGTTTTTTATTTTTATCTTTACTCTGCTACACCGGTAAAGAATTCTGGATTTGAGTTGGGAAAAATTAAGCGATGACCAATTTACAATTACATTCTTTTACCCGGATTTATTTTATTTAAAAAATTTTTATATGGTTCTAGATGGAAATATTTGAAGATTTATTTATCCCATGTTTAAAAAAAAAAAAAAAAAAAAACCCTCATGTCTAACCATCTAAACCAACATCGGGGCATGGGAATAACGCGTTCCCGTCAATTTGTACCAACACATATCTGCAACAGTGACCAAGAATATAAAGAAATTGAACACAATCAAGTGGGCAATATAACAAACTAGGCTACTGCTATGCTACTGTCTCAGTAACTGGAGAAAATTAATCCCCGAGCTTTCAGTCGTTCGACGATCGTCTGGCAAACGTTTGAGTCACGGGCAGTAGCCTACCATCAATGAGTGTTATCATATCCCTTTCCCAAATTATATTTAATAATTCTCTGATTTCCACTTCTGTCCAATTATTTCCCATATCTCCTTCGTTTTGTGGGCAGCGTTTTGTTAGTTCCGTTTTGAATTAGTCCCTCACACAACAAATTTTAGCCTACTTTTGCCTCAGGATAACGGCTTCTGTTTGAAACGGTTGATACAAAGTAACTCACGTGGACAGTTCATTTACACATATCTATACAAATGACCAGTGATAATGTTTATTTTCATTTTTTGTACATATCTATGATTATGCAAGAGCTGTTTTCACTATTATTACACATCACCATGTTAACCAAACTAAGAAGCACTGAAAATAAATGATTTATACTTCCATCAATATTGTTTGACATTGTTCTAATAGTGAACTGAACCAGAAGGTGCGCCATTTAGTGCCATATATCCTCATTAACAAAATATTACGTTGGAATCGGTAAAATAATGTGTTTTATTCGAAGTTTGCACATTGACAGGATCAAACTAAAAATTTTGAATGTCAGCAGCCATATTGGTTTGGCACTGCTGAAGGCTTAGTGTTCCAGAACACTCTGGCATTGAATGAGTTAATATTATAGTCAATATTATAAGCAGCTGAGGGATGAGCTCCTGCAAGAAAATGAAGGCTTGGAGATTTTGCAGAGAATTACAGTTTTGTCATCGAGGATAAAGCACAGTTTCACCATTGGAACAAGTCACAAGCCATCATTCATCCTTTTGTCTGTTACTGGAGGGACAGCGAAGGAAACTGTCAGAATGTTTCATATGCTGCAATTTCAGAATGCCTGACCCACGACACCACTGCAGACGACAGTCCATCTCTTTCAAAGGCATCTCATTCGGTTCCTTGAAAGAAAGCTAGTAAAACTCCCAGGGAAGGTGTTCCACTTCTCAGATGATTGTGCAGCGCAGCACAAAAACTGCAAAGCCTTCCAGAACCTAAGGCTCCACATGGAAGACTTTGGTGTGGAGGCAGAGTGGAACTTCTTTGCAACTGCCCATGGCAAAGGACCATGTGATGGCATTGGGGGAACGATAAAATGTCTAGCAACTAGAGCTAGTTTACCATGCCCATTTCAGGACCAAACAAATTTGTTCTTAAGATTTTCTTTAAAATGTTTTTACAAACCTTTCGAGATTAACTGATGTTTGTGTTCTGAGCTTCTCTTCTACCCAAGAAAAAAAATCTCAAGTAAGAAAACATTGGCAAATGCCAGACTGTTCATAAAAATGTTTTAAAGAAAGTCTGAAGAGCACACTTGTTCGTAGAATGGTTGGTGAATGAGGCCCAATATCCCCGCTGTTGCACAATAATTACACAATAATTTGGCTCTGGCTATGAAGAAGAGATAAGAGCTGGGGTAACCACATAGTGGAACAACCTGACTTTCTAAATCCAGCTGCAGGGAGCGGCAGGGAGACGTCCCTGACCGCTGCCCCACCATCCTGAGATGTTCTGGGATGAAAGGGGCGAAACATCTGTGAAGGATGGCTCCCAGCTGACGACCCTGCAGCTGGTACTTAGGCACCGGCGGAGGTGCGACAGGCAGCAATAGGGTTGCCAACCGTCCCTTGAAATAAGGGACGATCCCTTATCTGTTCAATAAGCCTTATTGAACTGATAAGGGATCGTCCCTTATTTCAAGGGACGGTTGGCAACCCTAGGCAGCAATGCCCTGCAGGTTCCAACATCAACCTGTCACAAAACTACGACCAGTTTACTTTCCTCAAACCGTACTGCAGGTAGGGAAAGTTACTAGCCGCTACTTACCAACGCCGCAGTTACAGCGTCCCAGGCAGCGGGCAGCTCCCGCGGCATAACGAGTGACTGTCCAGACTTCATGCCGATTCGATAAGGGACACGCTTAAAGCATTACACGAGCTCTCATTTAGCTGGCGAACAAAGGCTGTGGGATTATGGGAATCGATAGGTAAACACGAAGATTTCAGTCACGACTTTTAAATTCCGTAGCCAACCCTACCACACAGCTAAAAAATATTTCGCACAGTCGCGCTATTCTTTGAGTGTCTGGCGCACAGCTATTACGTCAACTGTCAAAATGCGTCACATGCGTGGCGGAAGTTGAAGCAAGTTTTTTTGTAGTTGTGTGCGGCGGAAACATACAGTAGTAGACAGTTGTCAGTTGTCCCAGTGAACTAAAGTAAAATAGATCCTTGGTTGAAATGAATGGAGTAAGAAACGGAGTAGCGGGTGAGCAGGATAGATAACAGAGAAAATCTGAACGGTTCCTACAGATACTTGAACCGTCCTTGGGAGAAGAGCCTCCCTGGAGTGGAGGAAGAGGTCGGCAGCATGTCCCAGCAAGGAGCCGCGATGCAGACCTACAATAATGAACTTGTGAAGTGTAAGTGATGGAGAAGAAATGTAAGCTAATCTTTAAAACATCATAATTGTACAATTTAACGTTTTTTTCTAGAAGTTAAAATGGTTAACGTTGTCAGCTTGTTCATGGGGCATATATGTTTCTTGCATCATCAGCTTTCAGGATAATCTTAGGTAGGATCTAGGCTACTACAAATAGTTAAACTGATTTACCTGAACCCGACGCAATTGTTTGTATACCCTGCTCGCTCGGCAGATTAGCTAAATATACTCTGTGCCGCTCAGCGTCTTCAGCAGTGTCTCTATGTTTCTGGTGTCCAAAACATTCTTTGTTTTCCATTTTTATTTGGCAGAAACTAAATTGTACTTAAACAGTACTCTAGTGCAAACGAACCTGTGTTTCTTTTTAAACCGTACAGCAGTGCACGTTAGAGTTATACAGTGCCCTCCACTATTATTGGCACCCCTGGTAAAGATGGGCCTGGGTAAAAGCCGGAATTGAACGGCGGAATGAAGCTCGGAATAGCCAATAGTGCTCTGTGCCAAAAAGGACCTCAGTTCAAATGCCTGCAGCACTTGCTGTGGAATGCACATCAATACAATCTTAAGAATTTCTGAATGGGCGTCATATGTTGTTTCATTTGAGCACGGAATTTCCATGAAATATAAATTTGAAATATATGAGAAATTGATCAAAACTAATAGCATTACCAGACATGTTTCAGAGCCCCTCCTCACCCTTTTGGAATAAGACATCAAGATAAGGTTTTCAACTTTTTAAAGTGCAGATTTTCTTCTTTAAAATGAGTATATTCAATCCTTGATGACTCAATTATAAGTTTATCAAAATTATATTTTAATGGAAAAAGCCTGTTGGAGAGGATATGAATATATTTGAATATAAAGCCCTAAAAATCACATTCTGCATTCTCACATCAAGGCATGATGTATACCAAATGAAAGCTTTGGATCTGCCCTTCAAGTACATATACATGATGTTATGAGTTATGAGGAAATTGTGCATTATTTGGACTGCAATCAAGTCTGGCCATTACATCTACCATAAGTCAATTATCATTCAGAGCCTCTTATAACCCTAACAGAATAAGACATCAAGAAGAGGTTTGGTTTTCACCTTTAGAAAGTGCAGAGCTCTCCGTTTAATACAAGTATCTCCAGATCTTGATGACTCAATGATAAGTCAATCAAAATCATGTTTTAATGATATCAGTCTGTTGGAATGAAATGGTGTCCATTTCCTCTCCAAGCCCCAAAAATCACATTCCGCATTCAGACATCAAGGCATGATGTATACCAAATTAAAGCTCTGGATCTGCCCTTCAAGGAAATCTACATGATGTTATGGGTTCATGCAGAAATTGTGCAATATTTGGATTGCAATCAAGTTTGGCCATTACATTTTCCACAAGTTAGTTATCATTCAGAGCCCCTTATAACTCTAATGGAATAAGGCATCAAGATGAGATTTTCACCTTTAGAAAGTGCAGAGCTCTCTGTTTAAAATGAGTATCTCCAGTCGTTGATGACTCAATGATAAGTCGATCAAAATCATGTTTTAATTACATCAGTCTGTTGGAATGAAATGGTGTCCATTTTCTCTCCAAGCCCCAAAAATCACATTCCGCATTCAGACATCAATGCATGGTGTATACCAAATGAAAACAATCCCTCATCAAGAAATACTTATTTTTAACAAATAATCTTAGGTACAATAATACTATAACGTCTGCATTTGAATGGATCTCTACGGGAATTGGGGGGGGAGGGGAGTGGGACTCGATTTAGTTGTAAATTATGCTGGAACAGTATGGAATACATGGTTGGTAAAATGGCTGTAAGTCATCAAGGGTCTGAGGTATCAAACAAGCCTCAAACCATCACTCTGCTGCCAGATATGCAGTAGATATGGATGGATCACTTCAAGGGTTGTTTCTCCTGACAAATCTTCCTATTGAACTCTATGGAAAAATAAGTCAGGCGAAGAAACCCTTCAAGTTATCCATCCATATTTACTGTATTTCTGGCAGCAGAGTGATGGTTTAAGGCTTGTTTGATACATCAGACACTTGATGAATTAGAGCCATTTAGCCAACCATGTGTTCCATACTGTTCCAGTGTAATTTACAGCTAAATCGAGTCTCACCCCACAATTCCCATAGAGATCCATTCAAATGCAGAGACGTTATAGTATCGCTTGTAAGAGTACCAGAAAATAAGATATTAAGAGTCTTTTGATGTTGTTGGGTCACAGACATCAGGAAGTCATGGCATGCAAAGGATATGCGACCAAATATTAAAAATGATTACTTTATTCTATATATAAATGCAGGGGTGCCAACAATTGTGGCACGTGGTTTTGTTAAAAATTATTATTTCTTATGAGGGATTTTTTTTCTCATAATAAATGTACTTCAATTAAAGGTTGGGTTTTTCTCATTTTTTCAGTATGACATTAAGCTAATTCACCAAATGGTGAATTTTTTATAACCCTTTTTACTCATCTTTACCAGGGGTGCCAATAATAGTGGAGAGCACTGTATATGTTCCCTCTGCTGAAAGCCAAGAAATGAGAGTCCAGATTTCAGCTGCAGAAAGAGGAAAATCTCTCCAAAAGTCAATCAAATGGCAGTGTTACAAAAAAATGCATTAAGTGTAGATGCACTATATAACAGAGGGGTGTAGGCTACTACGAAGTGAGATTAAGGGGATAGCAAGCTAAATTAAGCTTCAACCTTGGGTTTTCTGTATCACGAAACCGACTCACTTTTAATCGGGGTATATTGCCATGGCAACTTACTAGGGGTGTGCAGCGATGCCACTATCTGTATCTGTATCTGTTTGACCTTCAACATTATCTGTATCTGTATTCGGATTAGAAACCGGAAGTGGATGGGGCTTCTATCGGAAGTTGCGTTACATATATGAAATGTGATCTTTTCTAGTCTAAAATTAATTGTTATTGCAATGTATGAGTATTCACCCCCCTCACTGTCTTTTTTTTCTTTTCAAAACTTTTTATAAGAACTATTTTCTGTACTTTATATATATTTATCTAGTGTTTTGTTTTGTTAAAAGTAGTTTTTGTTAACCTATTTGAACCCCCCCACCCCCTCACTAACTAGGGGACTGTTAATTTTCCTTTACAATGATGTCCCATTTGTAAGGATCATGCATTTGTGGGATGAGCAGCACAGCTGATTATGTGGGTGGGGTCCCAAGTGAAATGTTCCAAATTTCCCTGTCAGTGTCAAACAGTGTATTCTCCTGTTGGTATTGACTCTATTGTTTTGAGTTGTTTGGGGGATTGGATGATTGAACTCTCTATCAGTAACAAGGAATAAACAAGGCATATTGGTAATTTTACGCTTTATTCATTGAACAAACAGTCAGGAGCCTCAGTAGCGGGTGGAAGAACCATACGCAGCCACAACAGCCTGGCACCTCCTCCTCATGCTGGTCACCAGCCTGGTCACGCGTTGCTGTGGGGTGGCATTCAATCATCCAATCCCCCAAACAAGTTTGGGCTCATGGAATGGCGAATAATAGTAACCATTGGCCCTGGCCCTCTCTGCCCCTAATGCCCTTTCTTCTATTGGCCCTGGCCCTCTCTGCCCCTAATGCCCTTTCTTCTATTCGCTCTGTCCCCCTCTGCCCCTAATGCCCTCTCTACCATTTGCTCTGTCCCCCACTTCCCCTAATGCCCTCTCTACTATTGCCCCTGGCCCTCTCTGCCCCTAATGCCCTCTCTTCTATTGTCCCTGGCCCCCTCTGCCCTTAATGCCCTCTCTTCTATTGGCCCTGGTCCCCTCTGCCCCTAATGCCCTCTCTACCATTGACCCCTGGCCCCCTCTAATGAAATGATAGTGTTTAAATGCATTATTTCTACCAGTGTTACATTTTATGTGTGTTAAAATGGTTATTAAATTTGAAACTACCACCCTATATACAAAATTCCAATGTTCCTGGAAAAAATGGAAATTGACCATTGCAGCCCAATGATGCCATTTTTTTTTTTTCTCAAAATTTTTTTCCCTATTTTGAGCATGTGTACCAAAGAAAATAATTTTCTGAACTGTAGAAAATAATTTGGGCTGAAAGGGATTAATTATTTCCTGCATCCGAATATGAACTGATAGGAAAAAATCTATTTCCAACCCACTATCCGTGCACTTCCGGATTTCAGCTTCGGGCACACCCCTACAACTTACTCTGCACGGCTAACCTGCTCCGGGGCAGGTTATGTTCAGGCTATCGGATTGAAACATATAAAAGCACCGGCCTTTCACCAATCAACTCCTTGGCTTTGGAAAAAGGCATCTCCGTTCCAAAGGATCCCTTAGAGATATGTGCGGATAGTGAGGGAATCTCTTCGCAGGGCGAGATTAGTGAGTTCCGCAAAAGATTTTCTGAGTTCCGGAAAATGCTTGAGATACCTTTTTATGAATAAACATTGGTGTGATTGCTTCAACAAGATTTTAAACATGCTGTATCAAGTTTAAAGTTTAGGAGCTCTAGAATGTAGTAGGCTACATTTGTCACATTATTCTTTACGAGTGGTAAGGTGAATAATGGTAGACTATGAACTAACAAATTTATCCTACACAATGATACATTTTTTATTTTTATTTTTTTTTTTTGTAAAAGCTACTCCCTGGCTTTGTTGGAGGCAACATTTTGCTTTTTGCTCTTCTGAGTGTTCCATGTTCTTCGTATCCGTCCGTTCTTTTTCACAGGAGAGAAGTAGCTACAGCCTATGCTGCACCGCTATACAGAGTTCATTCGCTTATTTTCACTCCTTGCATCCTTTTCTCACGTCCTTTCCTCACTCCTTAGCTCCGCCCAATGGAGGACATGAGGAAAGGATGTAAGGATCAGATACGAGGACGGAGGAATCGAGGCAACATGCATTAGGCAAATGGAACGTCTTTGCTCAATCCAGCGTCTTATTATGCTTACGTGCTTAACTATAATCCTTTTTAGCCTCTTTTTTCATGAATAAATGTGGCTTTTGTTAGTTATAGAGAATGAGTGCTTATTATGGGTTTGCGGATTATAATAAATGGAAAGGGACGGTAAAATTGCATTTGTGCCTGAGTGTAGCCTACCCGTGACGTGGCAGATGTGGAGAGTGGTGGATAATTTATACATGTCACGCGTTTCGAGTAAAGGCTTCCGAAAAGGCTACATTTATGTTTCCCCACTGAAGCATCCTCTGGGAGCCTCCTCGTTCCCCACTCCTTGCTCCTCCGAGGAGCATTTAGCGGTTTGGAATGTCCTTAAAGATGGCAAACCTTGATTGATTACCGGGTCAGGCGAGGATCAAGAGGACGGATAAAATAAACGATTGGAACAATAGTATGTTTCTGCAATACCAGAGCATACCACAAGTGCAGTCTCAGGACCCCCATCTCAGGACCGTATTTCTAGGACCCTAGTTTTTCGCGACAGCGCCAACGACCGATTTGGATGACCGCGACAGTGCAACTATGGCAGGACCGCGGTGGAGTTTCACAGTTTGCTAGCCTGCAAAAGGGTCCTACCCCGCATTCCAGACAACAGAGGCCCCCCCTCAGGGAACAATTTGACTCGCCTCATCCACCAGCTCGCCCTGGTGGTTACTGGAGGGCCCAGCAGCACCCCCCTCAGTGGCCTGACCAGCACCAATATGCCCCTGGAAGGCAGACTTTCCAAATGCCAAGAGGTCAGACACCTGGTCATCGCCCCCCCAAGGCTCCGAAAGAGCCTGAAACCTTGGGGGCAGGCGTTGGACGTTTTTTCCAGCAGCATCTCAATCAGTGGCAAAACAGCACTTCAGACCCTTGGGTAGTGGCGACACTGTCTCAAGGATACAAGCTGCAATCTCAATGCCGGCCCCCATACAGCGGGGTCAAGATGACCGTGGTCAGGGAGCCCAAAAGCTCTCAAGCCCTCACTCGGGAGATATCCGCCCTCCTCGAGAAGGGTGCCATCGAGCATGTGAATCAGTTGACACAGCCCGGTGGGTTTTATTCAGCTAATTAAAGCGTAGGTTTCGCCCAATTCTCGATTTAAGAAGGCTGAATCAGTTCCTGAAGGTTCTGCCTTTTCACATGCTGCGCACGGCCAACGTTCTACAGGCCATCAGGAAAAACGACTGGTTCACGTCCATAGACTTTACAGACACCTACTTTCATGTCCCAATAGCACCCCACCACAAGCAGTTCTTCGGTTTTTACCTTTCTTGGCCAGGCCTACCAGTTCAAGGTGCTTCAATTTGGCCTTTCCCTGGCTCTTCGGGTCTTCACCAGGTGCGTGGGAGCAGCCCTGTCACCAATACAGGCTCAGGGAGTGAAAGTGCTTCCCTACCTCGACGACTGGCTTCTCTACACCCCCACTCACTCACGAGCGTGCAGTCAACAACATGGCACTTTTAATTTCTCACGTAACTCAGCTGGGTCTCACTACAGCAAGAGCTCCCTTATGCCCAGTCAAAGGGTGACATTCATAGGCATGGCCTTAGACTCCCAGGCTATGAGGGCTGCACCGTCACCACAGTGAGTGGATGGTATTCTCCTCTTCCACCGCATCCAAAGGAACAACTTGCTTACCTACAACTTCTACCTCCGACTGATGGGCATGCTGGCAGCGGCCGCAGCGGTAATACCACTGGGTCTCCTTTCGCTGTGCCCCTTCCAGGTATGGGTGAATGGCCTCCACTTGGACCCCAAGTGGCACAGAAACAGGAAGGTAAAAGTGACCAAGCAGTGCCTTATTACATTGCAGCCCTGGAGGAGGAGGGCGTACTGGACTACAGGTGTTTCTTTGGGCTCAATCTCCTCGTCGAGAGGTGGTGACAACAGACACCTTCCTCTCGGGATGGGGAGCCGTCTGGCAGCACAGGACCATCAGGGGGATATGGGACACCCAATGGAGCACGGACCACATATATGTGCTCGCGCTCCGTGCTGTGTTCCTCAAACATTTCCTGCCGTACCTGAGGAACAGACATGTTGTTATACGAACAGACAACACCTTGACGGTTTTCCACGTAAACCACCAGGGGGGCACCATGTCTGGCCCATCTCTGCGCGTGGCAGAGCAACTTCTGATGTGGGCCTTCCCCCACTTTGTGAGGCTCAAAGCCATGCATCTTCCTGATGTGCAGAACGAAGTGTCAGATTTTCTGTCCCGCCAGAAACCTCCCTCGGGGGAGTGGAAACTCCACCCAAAGGTGGTAAACATTATATGGCATCGTTACGGCAGGGCGGAGGTGGACCTCTTTGCCTCAGGGTTCTCGACCCACTGCTCCCTCTGGTTCTCCTTAATGGAGAAGACCAGCCCACTGGGTCAGGACGCGCTGGCCCATGCCTGGCCAGACTGCCTCCTTTACGCCTTTCCTCCAACTCCCTTAATCCTGGCGACTCTACACCGCGTTCACCAAGAACACCACATCCTGCTCCTAGTGGCCCCAAATTGGCCAGGGAGACCATGGTTTCCCATGCTACAGTTGCTCCTTGATGGGGCTCCCTGGTGCCTCTCCAGCAGACTGGACCTCCTATCACAACTGGAGGGTAGAATCTGGCATCCGAATCCGAACCGCTTACAGTTATGCGTTTGGCCTCTGAGGGGTCAGAGCCACTCTTAGACATCTGTGACCAATCTGTAGTTCAAACCATTCTGAATTCCAGAGCACCTACCACGAGGTCACTTTACGCCTGCCGGTGGAAGCTATTCTGCGACTGGTGTAAGTCTCAGAGTGAGGTACCGGACCACTACTCGGTGCCTGTAATATTGTGGTACCTGCAGTCCCTGCTAGATAGCAATCGGTCCGCCTCTACCTTAAAAGTGTATTTAGCTACTATTTCATCACAGCATGTGAATGTGAATGAGCAGTCACTGGGCTCCCATAGCCTGATCACTCGTTTTTTGAAAGGAGCTAGATGGTTGAAGCCTCCACAGGTGATGCCTGGGATTTACCCCTGGTGCTTGAAGCCCTGTGCCCCCCTTATTTGGAATAAGGCTGTAACAGAACAAAATGTGGAAAAAGTGAAGCGCTGTGAATACTTTCCGGATGCACTGTATGTAAACTTACAAAGTGTATGTAAACTTCTGGCCCACTAGGAATGTGCATATAGTTCTCACCCTGATCAAATGACTGCAATGGTTTCCAATTTGGTATTCAAGCATTTCTCACTCTTGAATAAATAAAAAAATTATAATGTGAATATGAGCAAGGTCAAGTGTGTGCGTGTACGTGTATGTGTGTGCTCATACATTTGCACAATGCCAGGACACACACTGCAGTCTTACGTACCAGAGTCGCACACCCATGGGAAATATACATGTAAAATAACGCTCTGAACAGCGGAAAAGGCATCAGGCTCTTGAGACACAAGGTTCAAATCAAGGAGGGACCCACAACTGGTGCAGCATATTAATGCATTTCGTTACAATGCAGATTACCGGCAATGGCTTTAAAATGTTTCACATGTCGGGGTGCAAAATCTTGCTATTGATTGGGACAATTCCACTTAAGCTAATGCAATATAGAGGTAGGATGAGCAGTAATCAGGTGTTACTGTAGCTTGAATTGAGGTGTGATGCAATTAGAGTAATCAAAGCAGGACACTTCAGTGAGTTTCTGGCTTCGTGGTTGCAGGTGCAGGTTTTTAACCTGTAAAGTAAGTATCTTTCTGGTGCTGAAATTCCAAGCATGCAGCTGCAGGTTCACATGGCTTGTGACCTCAGAAAGGGAGATTTTATTAAGGAGAGATTGAGGCTCTGACACACCATTTCCCCCTTTCATCCATCTCACACAGGAGTAACCAGCAGAGGCCAAGAGGAACACTCACACTCCCTCACACACATACACACACGCAAACATACCCACCCATACACTCACACACACACACACACACACTCATTCACTCTACTGTAGCTGCAGCCGCACACACTTATGCTGACATGCAAAACCTTCTGTCGCAGACACACACACACACACACACACACAAAGTAACCATGTCATGTGACTCCAAATGGCAGGTCTTGAGGAGCTGCGCTCCAAACGGGAGGAGCTGAACCGTCAGATCCAGAAGGAGGAGGAGGAGAGGACGCGGCTGCAGCATGAAATGCACCTCCTGACAGAGAAGCTGAAGCAAGTCAACGGCAGCCTGGCTCGCCGGACCTCTGCCCGCGCCGAATTCGACCGCACCATCGCCGAGACGGAGGCCGCCTATATGAAGGTTACTCTACCCTACAAGTACTGCACCACAGAGATCTGCACTGCATTACACACACACACACACACACAAACACGAGAGGTACAGAGGTAGAGTACAGAGAGTCTCCTGCACTAAGAGGCCATCTATACATCAACTAATTGGTTTGTGCTGTCACTCAGCTCAGCCAGGTAGGAAATCTCCTCCAGATTCCTGTGGGTACTAAAGAGAAAGCAAACAAACATTCTTCAAAGTCTCCACTTTAAAAACCGCACCCCTTGTACTTCACCGACCATCACAGCTTCACTTTATAATGATTATTCAGTCTCTCTGCCCCTACTGAGTATGGCTCACTGGCCTTCACTGCCCTCATACTGAGCTATGGCAGTTTTAACCTTTTCTTTTTCCATGGAGTCTGACACATGACACAAGGTTAACGGCTGCTTAGCGCTTCCCCTGTGGGCTCCATCCACCTCCTGCTTGCGTTCATGTGTCTTCATGCTGCTGAAACAGCTGAAATGGGCCATTTCTCTCACAGATTGCCTGAAACCTGCTATTTCCCTCGCAGATCTTGGAGAGCTCCCAGACTCTGCTGAGTGTGTTGAAGAGAGAAGCGGGCAACTTGAGCAAAGCGACAGACCTGTGAAGAGATTGTGAGAATAAGACAGGATCTCACAGGATCTTCCCCACTGAATACACTCGCCCCCTGTGCCCCCCCCCCCAAAATGTTACCCTGTCCTGTCAAACTGCTGTTTTTTTATCTACCAAAATAGACAGCACCAGGAAGATGCAATATGGTTGCCTGTATGTCCCGTGTATGAATGCGAGAATGTTTTTGCACAAAAAGCCTCATGGTCTGTGTGGATCCCTTTTGTACAAAGTAAAATCATTTTATTTGTGTGTTACAAATTATTTAAATCATTGCGTATTCTGTTTGCTTTAGGGTGCTCTGGACATGTATTGAGAAATGGGATCAGGGTTATCTGTCATGTCTCAGAAGTGTTAAAGCAGTCATTGGTTGAATTTCATACAATCAATCATTTTGACGTTACCATTGAGAAAGTCACCTTACACTACTGTCCGTCTTGCTGTTTCCACATCAATACAAAGCTCTTAGCTCCAGCATCCAGCGAAGTGTGTCAATCAATAGGAAGCATGTGGGTTAATCACAGGCCCTGCTGCAAAGCACAACATTGCCACCAGGGGGAGAAAGACCACACACGTTTTAGGATTTAACCATTTATTTTCTGGTCTTCAACTGTGTCTTTGTTTTCTGACTGAGATCATTTCAGAGTATAAATTATACAGTTAGTACATATTTGATGCTGAAGACTGAAAGACAAAAAGGAAGTAAAGAGTAAAAAAAAAAGACGTGTTGCTATCTTTACATACACATGAAGCTACTGTTTCTATTCTCCACATCAACAGACAGAAGGTTGGGCTGAAGGCAGAAAAAGATTAGATGTTTTCTTCATCAAATGCTCAGCCAATGCATCTCCAAGCCTGTCATAATCCACAGCTGATCACCTGGGCCAATCGGCAGGCTAGCGGGTACTCTCGCTACATAATCGCTGCAAATGGACACCACGGGTGCGTCCCAATACTCGAAAAATGCACGCTCCTTTCCTCCACTACCTCCTCTCCTCCGTGCCCCAGAAATGGATCTTTGTGTTTTAATGTAATGTTGCGGATTACATCTTAATTACATATCAATGGTTACATGTTAATGTCTCAACGCAAACCACAATGTCAGGTACATTGTGTACTGTACATGCAAATACTTGTACTCTAAACTTTGTCAGTTTTGCATACTTCCCAGTAGGAGAGGAGTGGAGGAAAGGAGCTGGGGAGTGAAGAATATTGGGACACAGCCTCCGTCAGGGATGAGCCAACATTTGGGATTCAATGTTGGCTCATCGCACACTGGCTAATCTCACTGGGCTGATGTTCTAGGGACCCCTTTCCCAACTGGCTTGTGCCAGTTTCATTCACTGTAGTTACTTAAGTGTAATCCAAATCTCTCCTTGCTGTTGAAAGTATATGTGAAGCGTGGGTGCCTGCTCTGCAGGGTTCTGTCCGTACTCCAGGTCAGAGGATTACCTCTGAGAAACGGAAATTAGTGGCCGTGGTGTGTCTCAAATGCAGGACCAAAGGCATGAGAGAGAGAGAGGAGTGTCAGGTTTGTCTGAGATATAGGGTGACAGTTCAGGACGGGTAGCTCCCAGTCGGATGCTTTTATTATTTTCAAACCCTTCTCTAAGCTGCCATTCCTTTCTCGTCTCCTTTACAATCAGTTAGCTTGAGATCAATTGTCAAGCCAGAGAATCTTAACCTCAATTATCCATCTTAATTTCACAACGAATAAAGGATAGAGAATGACTGAAAAGTAAGTTGATTACATATGTGGAAAAGAGAACCATGAACAGTAATTAAAATTTAACTAAACGTATTAAATTACCTTACACTGAATCATACACCGGTAATCACATTGATGATGGCAGTCAGGGAAACACCTTAGTCTTTTTTCTTTAATAACACTGCAGCCCCCTCGGTGAGTTCGACCAGTGAAACGCGTGCTCCCCTCCGCAGGGAGTGATGTCACAGCAACTGCTTCTTTTCACTCTGCGGCCAAATGGCTCGCCAACGAGGAGTCCTGAGTATGCACAGTTATGCGTAGCACTGCAGGGTAGCTGGATGGTCTGGGGCCAATCTGCCCGCTGTCTTGGGTGAGCCACTCAGCAGCTACCTTGTTTTCTTCAGGGCTAAAGTCACTTCCTTTACTTTTGTAGTGCTGTTTCACAACCGAACCTTACAGCTGCACAGTCTTAAGGCAGTGATTTTCATTTGTGGTCCTGGAGGGCCGCAGCCTTGGGTCTGCTGGTTTTCGTTGTTACTCTGCACTTAATTGATCGATTAAAGCAGTCGATTGTACAGTTAACTCACCTCACCTGGTTTCTTGGGTCTGAATTGGTTGCTGACATTAAGGCAAAAGCTAAAACCAGCAGACCCTGTGGCTCTCCAGGGCCAGGAATGAAGATCACTGGTCTAAGGGTTTCAACCGGAAGCTGTATTAGCCAATTCCAGTTCCTGAGCTGAGGACGTGGTCAATGTGATCCAGTATACTTCAGTGTGTTTCTCTCATTACTTACTGCAAAGGGGCCTTTAAAGGCATACTGAACATTGTTTGAACATAATGTTGTGTAGCTACCTGGCACCGTTATTACTGATAATATTCAAGCTCACCTTCATGAGTTGCTCCAGTGGTCAGAAACTGACCAAGGAAGTATGACGTTTTTTCTCTCTCCATTCACTTCCATTGCATGGTGAAAAAGGTCTCAAAAGCACACTTTTAGAACATAAACGAATGCAAACATCACGGATTATGTCGATATAGAAAATCACGACGTCCAGAACCGAACGTTTGAAACTTTTGAAACAATTTTTGATTGATTTGATTTTGAAGAACCATTTTCTGAGAACTAGCAACTGTTGCTAGCTTCTTTGCTGTCCGGTTTGTTTACTGACACACGCTTCAGGAAGTGAGTGGGACTGTTACAGCGCACAAACAAAACAAAGAAGTTAATAATCTAACGACCGGATCTTCTTCCAAACCTTTTGTTTGTAAAATATCTTTTCAAACGCTCCGTTCCGGATGTCGTGACTTTCTATATCGGCATAATCCGCGTTGTTTGCATTCGTTTATGTACTAAAAGTGTGCTTTTGAGACCTTTTTCTCCATGAAATGGTAGTGAATGGAGAGAAAAAACGTAATTCTTCGTTGGTCAGTTTCTGACCACTGGAGCAACTCATGAAGGTGAGCTTGAATATTATGACTAATATCGGTGCCAGGTAGCTATGCAACATTATGTTCAAACAAAGTTCAGTATGCCTTTAAGCCTTACAGTGATAATATAAGAAACCAATCAAAAGGTATTAACTGAGAGTGTCTCCTCTGCAACGTTTAACCAATCACTCATCTCCCCTGGAGCTTGCTGCTCCAATCAGAAGGCCTACAGCACCTTCCTGTTGATCTCCATTGATTTTGTCTCCAATTCCCCTTCTCCCCAGTTCCTCCCTTAGCACCCAAGGTTAAACCTGCCCTTCTGTCTTGGCAAATATGACAAAGTGGACCGCCCAATCAGGGGCGTGAAGCCGCTTGTTCTAACCCCACCCCTCTGTCCCATCGGAACACTCAAAGTGCAAATGAAGCAATAAAAATAACAGTGCAAATAAAAAATAAAACATGAAAGGACACAAGACTTGAAGCATCCCCAACCCTCCGGCTCCGCCCCCCCCCCCCCCCCCCCCAGTCTCTGTCTGGATGACGTCACCGCATGATGCATCTTTTTTTTTTTCTGTCAGTTCCTTAAGAGCACACAGCAGCAGCTCTATCAGTAACCCTGGCGAGGTGGTTTCCCATAGGAGTTGAAAACCCACGTGCTGGCTTGCAGATATGAACATAGCACTGATAAAAACGATGCATCTGATAAATGAACTTTCTGACTCAATATCTGAGTGAACACCATCCTGGAGTCTCAACAATACTGGCCAATGGATGATGATGACAACGATGATGGTGAAGGTGATCATGTCGGTGGCAGCCAACACTGCAATCAACAGTCATGTAAGAATCACTTGGCATTGTGTTCAAGAGTCGAGTAAAGAAGAGAGCAGTCGCCGTTCAGAAACAGATTTCTGCATCAGCATTAGAGTTCAGCAGTCGTCTGTGCATTCACGGACATCTGTATGCTTTCTCGCTTATGCTGAAAATAGACTGGTTCAGTTTTTCTGGAATGTTCTGGCGGACTCGGTCTAACCGTTAAAAGACCAATACCATTTCAACAAGCAACACTGACGAAAACAAGAACACAAGCAGGACTAAGCCCCCCTCGTGCCTACAGCACAGTTTGATCCATTTAAAAAAGGTTTTCAGACAACTAAGAGCAGGCAGTCATCCTGTAAGGGCCAAATGCACTTTGTTCTTAATGAGTGTTAAGGTTTACAGTTAACACATGCCACTGTGGGCTCAAATATCTGGACCTTGTGTTTGTCAGTTGCAGAATGGATCAGACTTTGATTCCGGATCTCAGAGGCGGTTCTTTATACTGCAGCAGTGGTGTCGGACCTGGTCTGGCTTCCAGGATTGGTCCAGTCCAGCAGGGCTAATGCGTCAATCACGCATCACTACAGCCCAGATCATTTTGCAATCTGAAGAATTATTACTATTATTTTTTTTTTTTTTACAAGGGGTTGACCTGAAAGTGAACAACGAGAGCTTTTGGAGACTTGCATCCACAGAAAAGGTCGGTAAGACCTGATAGACAAGTCTGTCTTTTAAACTCTTAATTTAGCTCATTTTCCTTCATGAGGCCATTTCCAAGGGCTTTAGGTCAGAAACTTTAGGTCATTGGGTAACACAAGCATCCATTACACTCAACATTACACTCCATAAAATGTTATGCTTGTGTGCAAACACGACACAAAAAGCAAACACTTTTACAATTATATTACCAATTAAACTCATGCATGTTGCTGAAATGCATGTATTGTCTGACTAATTGGAAATACTGGGTTTTGCTGACACAGACTTATTTGCCGAAGTAAATCACAAACTTTTGAAAGGGGCTTTAACATGACTATCAGTCAGAGAAGAAGCAAACAAATACGATATGTGACGTTAATCATAAAGTTATTTTTCTCAGGACAGCCCCATGGTGCATGTTAAGACAATTAAACCTGAGTCTGTAAAGACTGTTGTAATGGTGTGAGCAAGTCTGTTTTCACTGAAGGCGGAACTTTTCTTAGGGGCGTCAGTGCTTAGGCCAGGGCCTTTTATTGTGATTTAGGGGGGTGATTTTGTAACCCTGCATGGATCTGGCTCCTCCGGGACGGACCAGCTCCTGAAATACAGCATAGTGTGATGTAAAAGAATAATAACTGTCAGGAGTGTACAGTTTTTTTTAGAGACAGAGTCCATTAAAAAAAGAAAACACTAAATCAGAACATGCAAGTAGAAAAAAACAGCACAGAGAGGATTGTGGCACCCTTTCACAATAAAAGTCATAAAGTATTCTCCTTCGGCTTTTCGCCGACCGCGCGGAACCGTTGGGGTACATTCTGGAATTCTGGCTGCACAGGATGGGCGCAGGCGGCTGCACAGATGGTCGCTTACTTTCCCTAACACCTCCAGCTCTGTAGTGACACTGTGGAAAGAGAGAGACCCTCTGGGCGGATATGAGCCGCGGTGCAGCCAGCATCTCCACATGAAGTTCATTTAAAGAGGGCAGGCAGTGCTGGATAGAGTTACTCTGGCAGCCAAGACCCCAATAACAGGGCCTCAAGCATTCAGGGTGACAGGCTGACTGCACGGGGGTGCGTGGGGGGGGGGGGCAGTTCAGCTCATTGGGTTTTTGCTCTGGGAATGGGCTTGGGTGATGATGACGAAAGGGTTTCTCTTGTGGTTCCGGCAGTAATCAGTGCGGTTCTGATGGATCTGAATTTTAATGGAGTGTGACTGGTGGGGGTTCTGTTCTGATGCGTTACTCCTCTCCCCTACTGCTGGGGGGCTTGGTCCCGTGTCACCGTGGGTCAGTATAAGCAGGTGCTGGCAGGCAGTGGTTCTGCGGTCCGGTGCGGTCCACTAGGGTCAGAAGTAGAGTGCTGGTTCACTGCTGAAATCTGAGAGGGAGGAGCTGTCGGCCGGGGTAAGCTGAGAGAGAGAGAGAGAGAGAGAGAGAGAGAGAGAGAGGGTGGGAGAACAGAGAGGGAGAGAAAGATGATCAAATTTGAGTGAGAGAGGGGGGATGAGGATAGAGAGATAGAAAGGGGGAGAGAAAGTAAAAAAAGGAAAGGAGGAAAGAGGGCAGGAGAGAAAAGTGAGAGATACAGTATCGGTAGAGATGAGAGAAAGAGTGAGATAGAGGAGGAAATGCACTCCATTTAAAAATCAGTAAATATCAAATCAGTAGTAGTGCTAATTTTCTCATGCTACCAATAATAATAATAATAGCAGCAAATGAATGGTCACTTAAGTCAGTGTTTGAATTGGACTTGGTCCTTGAAAGGTTGTTTCCCATCATTTATAATCATGCATAGCACAACTTCACTGATAGCTTTATTATTTATTAAGTATTTTTACCTTTTAGCCGCAGCTTCTCAGTGGGTTTCAACAGGGTTCAATGGGGCAGCGATAAATCTCCTTTTAGAAAACAGGAAACTCACAGTATACTCAGACATGTCTTTTTTTATGTTCTACTGAAAAAATGGGTCGCAAACCATGCTTTCTATGAGGTTTTATTGAATTACTTCTGCACTTCCACAATTCCGTTCTCTTGGCTACATCCACGCCGGAATAAAAGAGGAGCTAGTTGACAACAATGCTGAGTTTGTCGTCTTCTTTGGGCCTGCTGCTTGATCTAGTGCGGAAGTTTACAAATGGTTGGGATGAAATGCGGCAATTGCAAGTAGTTCCAAATCAAATGTGATATTACTGTTTTTTAAAACATGGTCTGAATAAACATAAAATACACAAAGAGACACGTGAGTATACTGCGAGTTTCCCGTTTTCTCAAAGGAGATTTATCATGGTTTTTGAAGGGCAAACTTTTTGAAGGCAAAACCAGTGAACCCCATTGAAACCCACGAGAAGCTGGGTTAAAAGGTAAATTTCTCGATAATATATCAGTGAGGTTGTGCTACAGACGATTATAAATGATGGGAAAAAACTTTTCAATAAGGTCTGGGATGAAAAATGGCAAACCTATCCTTTACCATGTACACTACTAAACTGCTTACCATCACTTCCTCTGGAGGCAGTTCTGTGCCTCGGGAATTTGAGTCCCCCGGGAAAGAGGGGTCATCAAGTTTGTCTCCTTGCCAAGCACTGAAATCCACAGAGTTCTTGGGAGTGTAACTGGACAGATCTGAGATCAGGGAACAGGAGGAACATGATACACAAGCCCTGGAGTAACTGGACAGATCCGTGATCTGGGAACAGGAGGAACATGATACACGACCCCTGATCCATGCAGACAGGTGTGTTTCAATAACACGTTCTGATGGTAATAATAAGATTAAAAAGAGATTTTCAATGATAAAACCCCAACTGACCTGTGCCAGAGCCAGTAAACCTAATCCTATTTCTTTATCTCTTGATGTAAGATGCATTACTATTTCTGGCCAGCCGGTGTCTCTCCTGCTGCTCAGTAAAAGCAGTTTGCATTGGACCTGCTTGGTCACCTTGCTTCTTATTTCCTGACGCCTTCATTGTTTTCCACCCGCTTTTTCCTGCCTGTTGTCCTGCACATACCCTCACACTAAGATATGCCTCGTCATTGTCCCTCAGGCAGAGACGGGCATAGTTACAGCCCCCACCCCGACACGTCCCCCCGCCAGCTGTCCCATTCAACCACTTTCCTGTCCTCTTTTTCAGCTTTGCGCTCTCTATATGTTTCTCAGCTTGGAGAAATATAGCGTTGCATAACACACTCTGTATAGGCAAATAATTTACCACATTCAAGGGAAATGTAATGCAGTAAGTGGACTACATCCCAAAACCAAATCAATTTCTCGGGACAGGTAGCTTTTAATGTATACCGTTTCAATGTATTTCTCTCCATATACAGTTGAAGTTGGAAGTTTACATACACTTAGGTTGAAGTCATTAGAAGTAATTTTAGCCGCTCCACAGATTTCATGTTAGCAAACTATAGTGTTGGCAAGTCAGTTAGGACATCTACTTTGTGCATGACGCAAGTAATTCTTCCAACAGTTGTTTACAGACAGATTATTTCACTTTTAATCCACTATATCACAATTCCAGTGGGTCAGAAGTTTACATACACTAAATTGACTGTGCCTTTAAATTTTTAATATTTGGTTGCATATCCTTTGCATGCCATGACTTCCTGATGTCTGTGACCCAACAACATCAAAAGACTCTTGATATCTTATTTTCTGGTACTCTTACAAGCGATACTATAACATCTCTGTATTTGAATGGATCTCTATGGGAATTGGGGGGTGGGACTAGATTTAGCTGTAAATTATGCTGGAACAGTATGGAATACATGATTGGTAAAATGGCTGTAAGTCATCCAGGGTCTGAGGTATCAAACAAGTCTCAAAACATCACTCTGCTGCCAGGTATGCAGTAGATATGGATGGATCACTTTAAGGGTTGTTTCCCCAGACAAATTTTCCTATTGAACTCTTTGGAAAAATAAGTCAGGAGAAGAAACCCTTCAAGGTATCCATCCATATCTACTGTATTTCTGGCAGCAGAGTTATGGTTTAAGGCTTGTTTGATACGTCAGACCCTTGATGACTTAGAGCCATTTAGCCAACCATGTGTTTTCCATACTGTTCCAGTGTAATTTACAGCTAAATCTAGTCCCACCACCCAATGTTGTTGGGTCACAGACATCAGGAAGTCATGGCATGCAAAGGATATGCGACCAAATATTATAAATTTAAAGGCACAATCAACTTAGTGTATGTAAACTTCTGACCAACTGGAATTGTGATATAGTGAATTAAAAGTGAAATAATCTGTCTGTAAACAATTGTTGGAAAGATTACTTGTGTCATGCACAAAGTAGATGTCCTAACTGACTTGCCAACGCTATAGTTTGCTAACATGAAATCTGTGGAGTGGTTATAAATGAGTTTTAATGACTTCAACAAAGTGTATGTAAACTTCTGACTTCAGCTGTATTCCTCTATTCCTTCCACCCCTCCCTTCAGAAGTGCATCCATCCTCCCGCTCTCTCTTCCTCTCATTCTACCCCTCGCATCACCAGGACTGCTCTCACCGCTGCTGTTGGTGCCGTTTGTAGGGGAGCTGGTGTAGCTGGCCCGGGGGATGAGCATGCGCTCCCTGCCCCTCTCCTCCTCTCCCCGCTGTGTGTCCTCCTCCTCTTCCTCCCTGTCCCGGTCTTCCTCCTCGCTGTCCCAGAGGCTGCTCTCCGACGGGTACTCGAAGGTGCTCGCCAGCACCGACTCGTTGAAAGAGATCTTCAGCTGCCAGGAGCAAAGACAGATGGATTAGCCCTAAGTCAGACTCTTCACCCCAGTCTCATAATCTCAAAGCACTTTTTACAAAAGTTACAGATTCCCAAAACAGTGAAGCTCAAAGGAAGAAAACGTTTCTCAAAACTACTTAAGAGTAGGAATAGCACTCAAAGCACAAACAATGCACCATTATTTTTACTGTTTTAGTTGAAGCACTCCAACAGTCACTGATTTTTTTCAGTAGGAGGTCATGCTGAATGCCCAAATAAAACTACTACAGGTTTCAATTTTCAAAATGAATAATCTCCACCGTACCAGAGTGAGTTGGGTAAAGCTACATTTCTGCAAATGGTTGCAAGTGGTCATGGGTATATTGATGGGCTCGTTTGCTCTACATTACTGTTGCATTGTCCTCTGCAGGTTGGAGCTCAGGGGATGGGGTCTGGGAGCTCCAGAGCATCTGAATCGCCTGCAGACAGACCTGCTGGACCACTTCCGGCTTTCCCCAGTATGAAGCATGTTGCAAAGTTTGGACCTGGTTCAAACCCTCCAGACCAAACCCTCAGGCAGGAGACCAGCCTTGTTCCTGACTGCTTTTACTCTGCCTCGGGCACTTTGGGCTGGGTACTAGCACAATCTGGGCCCCATCACCACCCAAACCTGGACTGTACATCACACACATCAAGGACATAATTATTCATTGGATTAGTAGACGGCTTTATCCAGGGCAACTAACCCCCCATTGCACATATCAAACACCGTTCAGGTTGGGCATCTTGCTCAAGGTTACATCAGCAGTGCCTTGCTTGGGTTGGTGGACACTGTGCTCATATCAGCCTCTACAGTCTGTCTGGCTGATGGCTGAAGCCAAAGAGGCCTGTTATTGGTTGGAAACTGGGTTGCAGTTGGACGTGGTGTTTGTGGACCATCAAGACACAGGCTGTGTCTGAATCAGAGCCCCATCTACTGTGTCCTGTGCACTTGCATACTGCTTACTGCATACTGTTTAGTACGCAACATGCTGCATGCAAAAATATCCTCCATACTATTTTCCAACCGTACGAGGAAGTGTTGTAAGACATCCCGCCCTTGCGCTGCACTGCTCATTTGTCGTTGTTGTTGAAGGAAAACGTCAGAAAAGCTGCGCCTCATTTTTGTGTGAAGTGAAGTCGTGTGTCATATTTATGGGACCAAAACTTCCTGAAAAGTACGCTCCCAAATATACTTAGCGAAACCCCAGAAAGAAGTATATCATCCTGGGATTTTAAGTACACTACATTTAGGGAAAATTTAGGCTACTAAACTTTTTCATACAGCGTACTCAACAAGAATACTCAGTAGTATGGAAGGGTGCTGATTTGGACACAGCCACACTCAGTCTAGAAGAAGCAAACCCACTCCCACAGTATAGTAAGGGGCGCTGTGCTTTAAGAGGTGCTGTTCACAGATTAGATGTTCGACCAAAGGTCCCGTCTCAATGTGGTCAAGAACGGTCCCATGTGTCTTACTGCGGGGTGGGGGGTGTCCTTCTGCCTAAATGCCTCCTCCTCACCTCAGGATATCAAAGGACATTTCTTTCCTCAGACCAACAGCACCAACGATGGAAAAATCTGAAGGCCTGCCCTTATCCCCTTATCTATTAAGGGTGTCTGTGAGAAGGAGACCCCCTCATTAACCACTCATCCTCCTGTATGTAGTCTGGAAATGAGCCGCGTATCAGAATTACTTCACCTGTCTCTTATACACCCCCTTTCACACACAAAACCTGGGGTTGACACGGGATATTGAACACGGGATATTGAACACGGGTTCAACCCGCGTTTGGCCCATTCACACCACACTATGGTCATGGGTAAGTACCGCGTCCTCGCCCTTCACACAAGACCCAGGTATGCCTGCAAGTTTACGTCCGTACATGTCACTGCTGAACAGAATACTACTTAGTGGAAAATAGGGTTGTCGCATTGCGACGTCATTAAAAGCGAAAGTAGTCAGCTTGGTTGAAGTCCAATTTTTTCTGCTAATACCGTTTGGTAGCCAGCTGGCTAGCAAATACAATGTAGTTTGCCATTACGCTCACTTCACCCAGTATGTTAACTCATGAATCGATCGCCTAATGATGTGCTCCAAATCTTGTATATGCTTTCCTGTAAAAACTACATCAAGTTTTAAGTAACATATTATTTGTTATTTAATATTCACCATTACATATACCTACGACAAATGAGCAATCCTCTTCTTGCGTGGATCTAGCTGTGAATCTGCCTAGCGAAAATGATTGAGTTGAATGAAGCTAATTTCTGTTCGGTTCTATTTCGGTTCTAATTTACATGAATATGGTTTCCATCATGGAGTTTCGGAACATCGTTTCTGTGCAAGTTAAACACATGACAAGATTGAGGGTCGGTCAGCTAAGCGTGCTGTGTAGAGTAGGCTAACCTGTGTCCCCCCTTTCATACCAAAGCTGAGCCATGTCGAACACACGTAAAACTCAGGTCGTGACCCGGGTCGGATAAGGTGGGTTGACGGTGACCCATTCAAACCAACGGCAAACATGGGTTTTACCCAGGTCGTTGCTTTGGTGGTAAAGGGGTATTACGCTACGAGGCCATTTGCACATGTTGTGCTTGACTTTTGACCTGTCCTTGTTACATTTAGTCCAGGACACCTGGTGCAGGAATCAAGAATTACTGCAGAACTTCAGCAGTCAAGATCTGTAAAAGCTTCTTCATGGACAGAATTTAAACATGCAATTTAGCGTGATTATAGCACACTGCATTCCTTTTTTAGTATTTGAACACTTTTTGGCAGGTTTTTGTTCCCATAATGGAGTTCACTACAGATGCCACTGAGGTCAGAACAGGAATATGACTGGTTCCCCACAGCTGGGGTCTTAAGCACGCTCAGCTGTTCACATCATATTGGGACTCGCTCACGCATGCATGCATGCACGCAGTTTCAGAGTTTTGAAAGGACCAGGAGCAGAAGGTTTGTTTGGCATCTCCGACTGTTTGTCACCTCTCTTCAGGATCACCTGACCACAGCACAGAGACCCCCACCCTCCGCCCAAGGGTCCCGCTCTAAATCTGCTGTAATCTCCATCACAAGGTCCTAACCCCACACTGGCCCATTTGGGAATCTGTATAGAGACTAACAACTAACAGAACAGGGCCATCTCCTCTTGTTCTGCATATAGCTATTAAAAATTATACAAGACTAGTCCTTTTTGTTTTTCCCTAAAAGAGCTTTCTCAAAGGCCATAAAGCGTTCCTCAAACATGGAACACAATGAACTTTAGACAAACCTGGCCTTCAAGAAAGCCCGGTTGTTTTAGCACTTGGCGATCTTAGCATTTATGACGTGTCCAAGTCCACGCTTGCCATTTAGACGGCGCGTTTTTTGAGCACTGAACACAGCGCAACGTGCAAATGGGCTGAACTTCATTAATTATAGGTGTGTCTTGGGCGTAACATGCAATAAACCAATCAAAATGTCATATCCTATTCCCTTTAAAAGCCTGCTTTTCCATCTTGGCGGATTGCTTATATCATGGGAAAACAGACATGCTCGTGCGTGTGTAGTGCGAGCAAGTAATAGGCTATATGGATCAATAGTATGATCAATATTATTCGGACTAACCATTATGACGTGTTTTGATATACACAATAATAATCTTTAACATTAGGGTTTAACACCGGCACAGGTTCCCGGTAATTCCCGACAGTGCCGTTATTTTAGAAAAATATAGCCTATGCGGTTAAATTTCATTAAAAGCACCTGCAACAGCTGAGAATAAACTACCAGTATGGCTTCCGTCTCATCTTAGAAAACGCCAAATTAGCCTGCTTGTTTAACGAATTTCATTTGATTATACAATCAAGCGCATACAATAAGCACAAAGACAAAGATATGGTACATTCATTTCATTCTTCTTTGTTTTTTAGATCTGAGCTTTTATGTAGTCATTGCTTAGCTCATCACTATGGAAACAAACTTATCACTCATCGTTTTTACTTGGTGCACAGTCGTCAGATAAGATATTGAAAAAAATAGTTAGCTAAAATTTTGCCAAATAAACCATACCATAGAAATGGTTTTGTCGTATTGTGGCTGGTTACAATAAAAAAAACTGTGAGACCATCATCCACGAGGTTGCCATCACGTAATATTTGTCGATTAGCAACCAAAATTACTAAGCGAGCCTTTAACAACTCAAGCACTGCCTCAAACAACTAAGAATCTGAGAGACCCAAATCTCTGCAACTTCTCTGAGCATTTTGATTTCCACAAGCTGAAACCACAGCCAGCTATCAGTGAAGCAGAAGGGATCATCTCCACAGGGTCGATTTGGGTAAACGGGATCTTCCCGTTCTCCACTCTGTGCTGTTTACAGGGCTCTGTTCATAAAGTGTGGCTGTTCCTCAAACATGTAACACAATGAACTAGACAGACCTGGCCTTCCAGAAAGCCAGTTTCAGAGACCGAGCACAGCAGGGTGCATTCTGTTCCTGCTGAGAATTTCAGTTATCGTCAGCCACTGTAGAGAAACAGGTATGGCACACAGAATTCTGTTCAGAAGATGGGGGAATCTTTCTTCCAAAGGTGTGGGACAAACTGACCAGATGCCCTATTAAAGCTAATCTGCAGAGTTTAAGCCACCTGCAACAGCAGTCAGGGGTGACCGCAATCTCACAGGCCCAATCTCCGACACGCAAACCACGGGCCCAATCTCCAACACACACAAAACACGGGCCCATCCATTTATCAGCTACAGTGGCTACGCCTAACAATGACTTCAGATAGAATAAGCTAAAAGCATGCAAACGCACACCTGAGACAAGAATAGAGAAAAACATCACCCTCCAGGGCTCCTTTGTCATTCCTTCCAAGATTTTTCCCTTTTAAAAAAGCTATAAAATTGACTCACCAGACCAATAACATCAGAAGCCAGAGAGGCAGCACCACGTACCTCAGCATAAACAGACTAATTCATCTTTCCTCCAAGTTCAGAGTGGCAGAGAAGGGAGGACTGAGGGAGGCGATGGAGTGTTATTTACTGGGTACGTGCTTGATTGACAGGCCGTATGAGTCATGCGCCATTCACAGTGGCCTCTCTGCAACTCTGTGGGGTGTGTGTCTGTGCGGGTGAGTGAGTGTGTGTGTGCATGGATTGTGGGTGTCAAGGGAGTGGGGTGGCTCTGCACAGCATGCTTTTGGCTGGTATGCGGGTGTGGCCTATGAGTGGGGGGGGTGGGGCCTGTGGTGTTAGCTATAACTTGTGTGTTTGGTAAGTAAGTGTTTTGCCAGGTAAGTAATAATAATTGATTATATTTAAAAAGTACATGTGTGAGTGTATGTGTGATATAAAAGTTCTTAAAAAATACATCCAAAAAAGTGGGGTACAAGCCAAAGCATTTTTCAGAGAATCAATACTGTACAATGGCAATACCCAGCACTTGTGCCTTTGTATTTCATACCAAACTGTTTATTTATGTACAGCTGATAAATCAAGACTATCTCGTTGTGCTTAACTGAGATGAGCATTCAAAGACTCAGTGTGGGCAGTGCTGCTGTTTCTTATGTAATACACACCTACAGCTCACTGACCAAACAGGTGGCCCCTCTGCTCTTAGACTGACTCAGCCTTCACACACACATCACCTGAATCAGGACCTCACATTCCCACTGGGAGAAACACACTGGCCTCTTCTCTGTATCTTTCTTTAGTGTGTGTGTGTGCGTGTGTTTGGGGGGGATGTGTGTCCAGCGCTTCTTTTACAGGAATCTTAATGACAGGATAGAATGGCCAGGGCTCGTGTTGCCCAGCAACAGACGCCATGGATATAGTTGAGAGGCTGAGAGAGAGAAAGAGAGAGGGAGAGAGGGAGAGAGAGAGAGAGAGAAAGAGATGTAAATCTGGCCATAAATTACTTAATATAAATAATATTTTATAGAAAGTAGCTACAAAATCAAAGTTTAAAATGACAAATTTGAAAAATGATAGAAAGTAAGAAATGTAATAAAAGATTGTTTGATGAGAACTGTAAAACGGTTAGGAAAATCTCACAACTCTATCAAACCCAAAACATAAAGATCCTGAAAGCCAAGATTTACACCTAAGATACTGTGAAACACTCAAACAGTACTAACGCACAATTAAAAATAAAAGACTAGAACACATCAACACACAACCAAAATGAAATTGAAGAGTCAAAAATCCAAAACCACTTCTGGGAAACCTGGAATAAATTAAACTCAACAAAAACAGAAGAATTAGCCATACAAAATGGAAATACTTTGAACTTTTGAAAACCTCTACCAAAAGATTTCACCCAAAGAACAGAATCAACACAATTTAATTTGTGAAAGGCTTGCACAAGTAGAATCATGCATTACAGACAACCAGAACCCACCAGACAATCCTATAACTACTGAGGAGCTGCAAGACAAACTCAAAGCTCTCAAGTCAGGTAAAGCCAGTGGGCCTGACAGCATCTGTGCTGAGATACTAAAGCATAGCAGCCCTGACATGCAGAGTGCCTTACTGAAATTGATATTTCCCTGTGGTCTGGAATCAAGGACTAATAACACCAATATACAAAAGTGGAGACAAATTCGACCCCAACAATTATTACCGAGGGAGACATGTGTGTGAACAGTAACCTGTGGAAGGTTTTCTGCAGTATGTCTTAAGTAAAAGTCAAATTGGCTTTCTTCCAAGACATTGTAGATCAGAATATATTTACACCTTGCACACCTTAATAAACAAACATGTTCACCAAACTAACAGAGGAAAAATATTTGCATGCTTTATAGATAAACTTTTTTAAAAACCGTTGACATGAAGGACTATTGTACTAACTTCTTCAAAGTGGTACAGGGGGTAGAATATATGACACCGTCAAGTCAATGTACTCAGAAAACAAATGCAGTGTAACAATTGGAAACAAAACAATTGAATTCTTCGCTCAAGGGCGTGGAGTGAGACAGGGCTGCAGTCTGAGTCCAGCATTCTTTAACATCTACATAAATGAATTGGCCACAATGTAGGAACAGTCTGCAGTCCCTGGCCTCACTCACTCATCATGCCGCCGAAGTCAAAATCCTGCTCTATGCAGGTGACCTCTTCCTGCTGCACCCTACAGAAGAAGGGCTTCAGCAGAGCCTGGATCTGTTGGAGCATCACTGCCAGACCTGGGCACTGACAGTGAACATGAATAAGACTAGAATCATGATATTTCAGAAGAAAGATGGATCTCAGGCAAATAAGTTCCACTTTACTTTAGGCAACTGCACCCTTGAATATAGCACTAATTACACTAACCTGGGTCTGATTATCAGTGCATCAAGGAGGTTTGACCTGGCAGTGAATGCATTGAAGGAGAGGGCATGCAGGGATTTTTACGACATAAAATATTTCTAGTTGTAATTAAACCTAAAATTGATTTTTATGGTAGAATTTAAAAAAACATTTTTAAAAATTATAAAAGAAAAACTTCAAACAATGCATGCAGGGCAGAATATCTAGTCACCATTACAAATACAAAACAGAGGGAGATCCTGACCAAATATCGTGTCAGTGCCATTGAAAAGGCCCGACACAGGCAAACCTGGCTAGCCAGGGAAAACAGGCTGTGTGATCAGTGCACAAGCAAATGTCTTTTATAGTCTTCATATTATGATCAAGAAAGGGAAATATTCTTTAGAAATACAAACATTGTTTTCCCCAATTTCCCAAATTTGAGTGACAAGAAAGAATTTGCAATAATATTAGGTGGGACTACAGCCCCACAAGCAGCCAGACATGTAGCCACATGCCATAACATGACACAAACACAGCCAGATATGTAGCCACATGCCATAACATGACACAAACACAGCCAGATATGTAGCCACATGCCATAACATGACACAAACACAGCCAGACATGTAGCCACATGCCATAACATGACACAAACACAGCCAGATATGTAGCCACATGCCATAACATGACACAAACACAGCCAGATATGTAGCCACATGCCATAACATGACACAAACATAGCCAGATATGTAGCCACATGCCATAACATGACACAAACACAGCCAGATATGTAGCCACATGCCATAACATGACACAAACACAGCCAGACATGTAGCCACATGCCATAACATGACACAAACATAGCCAGATATGTAGCCACATGCCATAACATGACACAAACACAGCCAGATATGTAGCCACATGCCATAACATGACACAAACACAGCCAGACATGTAGCCACATGCCATAACATGACACAAACATAGCCAGATATGTAGCCACATGCCATAACATGACACAAACATAGCCAGATATGTAGCCACATGCCATAACATGACACAAACACAGCCAGACATGTAGCCACATGCCATAACATGACAAACACAGCCAGGTATGTAGCCACATGCCATAACATGACACAAACACCACCAGATATGTAGCCACATGCCATAACATGACACAAATAGGACAGTCTCTGCATAAAATATCTATATTTATCATATTTACAATTTTGTTTATCTGTTTAAAAATGCTTAACTTGCCATTAGAATAAGTAATATTATATATTTTTTGAATGAATGTTAATTAATGTATATAAGTCAAAATATGATACTGGGACACATAAACGTGACATAGACACCAAAAAATTAATTGTTGCAAAAACCAATGCAAACACATTTATTTACAAGTTTGACAACTCTCTGACTCTATCAAAAAGAAAGAAGATAGTTCAATAACAGGAAATAGTCTTTTCAGGTCATATAACGTTTACCACAGTAGTGTTAACATGGTGTCTCAATGACACGTTAGTGCAAAAGTATAACTTATTTTTTCTAATTCATTAAAGTGTAGATACATACCCCATCCGAGGCGGTCTTTGAAGCTCTAATCTATTTATGGCTGTGTAATACCCGGTTGATTAGAGGACATCGTTACGTACGTAATCAATGCAAGAAAAGATTAATTTTCTAAATTAAAAAATAAAAATAAAATCCTACCTTTCAATATGCGGACACGATTATAACACGATGGCTGTGTAAATGCTTTGATTTGGACGATTTTGATAAACTGGTGCGAGGTAAAACGTGAACGGCTTACGTACGTAACCGCGTGAGGAAGCTTGGACACGCAAGGATATCAGGCTCCTGTGGCATCGGCAGCAATTGAAACAAAGCAATTCTTAGTAGTTTCGTACCAGACTATGCTCTTTTTTTTTTTAGGTTGACCAATCCACCAGCCATGAAACACGTGGGTAAACGATTCATGCTAATGTACGTAACGATTGGGACACGGAAAGAAAGTCAGCACTATATATTCCCCTTGTTTTAAAGTATCGTGGAGTGTATGAATTTGGGCACATATATTTTTTTACTTGGCTTATGCGTGACAGAAACAAACAAAGATAGATCCGATATATATTTATTTTTCATGATTGCCAACAGCATCTTGTGTACGTAACTCACAGAACACAATGAATTACGTACATGAGCCTGATTAATTTTGCTCTCCCATATGAATACGAGCGACAACTTTCACTAAGCAAAGTGGGGTTTAGAAAGGCATATCAAACGTCTTCAAAAATATTTGGTTGAAAGAAATGTAGGCCATTAGGATAGGTATATATTTCTACATCAATTATGACAGTGTAAAAAATGTCATATTTTCGTGTCCTATTAATGGGTAAAAATCGAAGTTCAAATTTACAACAGTTCAAGAAAGTCTGGCCCATGAGTTTATGTTATGTATTACATGGCTATATGAAGTACCACATACAAGTAAAACTTTCCCATAAAGTAAACACAAGACACTTTGGTAAACAAATTAAAATCACTTTAAAAAATCTCTCCAGTATCATATTTTTACATATATACTGTATATATATTTATTTTTAAATGTATTTTTTTAAACTTTCTTTTAACCATGTCATGTTTATTTTTAATACTTGTGTTGTGAGTATTGCAAGTCATACTTGTTGCATGTTGTGTATATGATTTCCATACGTTACTTTGGCAACATGACTATCCATCCATTATCTAACCCACCTATCCCAGCATGCATTGGGCAAGAGGCAGCAACACACCCTGGACAGGTCGCCAATCCATCGCAGGGCACACACCCTGGACAGGTCGCCAATCCATCGCAGGGCACACACACTATTCACTCACACACTCATACCTATGGCTGGTTTAGATTCTCCAATTAGCCTAACCTGCATGTCCTTGGACTGTCGGAGGAAACCCACGCGGACATGGGGAGAACATGCAAACTCCACACAGAAAGGCCCTTGTCCGGGATTTGAACTCGGTACCTTCTTGCTGTGAGGCGACAGTGCTACAGTGACAGGCGACAGTGCTAACCACTGTACCACCATGCCGCCTGACTATGGGTGTCCTGCCAATAAAGCACATTTAAATTGAGAGAGAGGTGTGTGTGTGTGCGTGTGCATACGCATGTATACGCGTGCAGACACACACACTTATACACATCCGTCCATGCGCACGCACACACTCACACACACAGGGTTGCTATAAATTAAGTATCACAATGACAGCAGTGTTTGCAGTCTGAATTCTAATCACACTGACTCAGTAAAAGTGATAGCGGGTCCTTGAAACAGTAATCAAGACTGCCTATTTCCAGCAACAAATAAACAGAATTAAATAAAAAGGACACTGAGCTCCAGATCAGAACAGCCAGAACAGATCATTGGGTTATATAGCACTCTTCTCTGTGGGGAAATGTCAGGCCTTATGTGGGCTCAAATCCACTGGAATTAAGCGGTTATGTCTCAGGCAATTTAGTTACTGAAATTTTCAGTTTCAGGGAATGTTTACAACGGGACACCTAGAGTGCATACAGACGCACATACGCACATGTGCGCATACACACACACACACGCACAGGCACAGACACACAAAGAGACACAGACACACATGCACAAAAACACACAGACTCAGATACACATACACACACAAAGACACACAGACACACACACACACACACACCCACAGAGACACAGGCGTGCACACACACACACACACACACACACACACACACACACACACACACACACAAAGAGACACAGACACACACAAATTGACACCAGACACACACACACACAGGCATGCACTCACGCACACACGCGCCTACGATTTCAGCACATGCAAGCACGCACACACATACACACACACACACATATGTAAATACACACACCCACATGCATTCAAAACCACAATGGGTGGGTCCAGGTGGTATTGAACATCCATTCAATGGGACGTGATGCAGCAGAAATGGCTCCAGAGAGTGCAAACTCACCCCGTTGCAGGGGGAAAATAGGCTGAGGAGGAGGGGATGAATGGAACAAGGGAAAGGAGGGGTGTGGTTCCAGGGGCTGATACTCAGTGAGTGACTCATGTAACACAGATGACAATCAGAGAGAGAGTCACGCCTTGCGGCAGCACCCTCAGTAAAGAATGAGACAGGCTTGCACCAGCACTCTTCTTACACTTTCACACTAACTGGACCATACGTGAGCCGCGTATGAACGGTTTCCAGCAGCAATGTCCTATTAAATCAGCCCAAACAACATTCAAAACAGCACAGCCCCTATGTGCCGCTGTGACTATTTATAGACTAAGGAAGTACGCACTACTGTACTACTGCCTGTACAACAACTGACAAACAGCCATAGGTATACATAAAGACCATGACATCTGATACTCTGTCATACAGGTGACCTAACCCTGGCCTCACACAACACAAATGACCATAGATTTACCCAATGTACCATAGATTAATCCAAATTACCATACATTTACCCTATTTGCCATAGATGTATACAATTTACCATAGATTGACGAATTTACAACTACACTGCACTAAGCAAAGCAGGAGAGAGATAGAGGGAAAGAGAGAGAGAAAGAACACAGGAGAATGTCAAGGAGTATCAGGTAGAGTTATGCTCAACCTGAAAGGCATACACAACTAACATCACAAAACCAATAAAACAAAAACAACTTCCTTATGACAATGGAAAAGCATTCCAGCAGTAAACAGACTGCGCATGCCTGTGCCACTAAAAGCGAAAGTAGGCCATCCTGCCGCAGAGTTATAAACACCAGACCAGTGCCAGACCAGATCAAATCCTAGGTAAATATTTTCGGAACAGCATTAAGAATGTCAAATTGCCACACCTATAGGAAATACATTTTGAAGACTCTTGTGACACTTGTATTTGAAAAGTTATGACACAAAACAATCAGATTGTTGTGAAGCCAGTGCTGTACATTTCATTGGGTATTAAGGTTAAACTGGGTATTACCTCATTAATCTCCTTTCCCTACGAATACAAACTTCTACTTGAACAACAGGTTAAGAACGGAGATTAGTCTATGGTATTTTTCAAATGTTCATTTTTCAGCCCATATGATAAGGATTGTAGGGCCTAATGGCATAAACTACACTCAGCCAAGTACATTCAGAGATGTAACCAAGTCGAGCAAGAAGGCATTCAATCCACTAACCATTGGTATAAATGAAGAATTTAAGCAAGGGTCACATTTTTCTCTTTGATTCTTATCCACAGAACTCCAGAGTTTACTAAAATATATAAAAACTTGACATTAATTGGCTTAAACTTGCTAGTCAAAGCTAAGTAGGAAGTGCCACAGCGGATAGGCATGGTTTTGTGAGAGCATCACTGGTCCATCCTCGCTCCATGACTGCTTTTGAAAATTCATCTTGATCGACATGCACGCGACAGCGCAAGGTTAGCATTTCCACCTGAAATGGAGAGTGATTCGCCGAGCGGACAAAGCTCTGGCTGAGGTCAGACACGGCACGGGATGTTCATCATCTTATGGCTTTGCTGAAGGCTCAGACAGCCCATGAATCACCACTCTGTGCTTTGCTGGGGAGCCTGTAAATCTCCAGCTGAAATTCACCACTTACTGGTTGTATTGCCACAAATGATGCACACTAAAAGGGCAGAATGGCCCATATATAAACAGGAGAAAGGGACTCTCCTGTCTGCTCTCGCCAAACTCACAGAGAGGACCGACCTCAAAAACAAACACCTTCTCCCGCCCTGTCACAGCTGCAGACCATTCTGTAAAGAAAGCTCAGCACAGAACACTATCAGGTTTTATTTCAAGCACCGTTTAAAAGATTTAGCGAATGGCCACACTAATAAAATACTGTTCCTACAGGAGAAACCAAAGATCTATCTGACAATCTTACTCCTACTGCACTACAGTACAGTCTTACACTTATTCCTTACACTTTAGCAGTATCACCTGAAACAACTTAGGGCCTGATTTACTAAGACCTTAAGCACATGCAAAACTCATAACACAACCAACGACTGGTGAAAAACAAACACCATGACCAATCATTGCTCACTTTATTGGTTTGTATGTGCTAAAAGGTTTTGCACATGCTAAAGATCTTGGTAAATAAGGCCCATAATGCTGAAATATGTCGTCTGCAGGATGTGGAGAATGGATCTACAGAAATTGACACTGTCAGTCAATGAATAAAATAAATATTCCATTGATTCTGATTTGGACAAATATTCTATAGGCTACACTCTAATTCAAACAAAGATTCCCTACATTCTAATTCAAACCAAGATTATCTACCTCAGATGACTAGTGGTTCTGATCACAGGCAACTCATGTAGCAAACCAATGCATCCATGTCATGAGGTGTAAACCTCAGAATAAGCACAAAGACAAATACAGAGGTGCAAAGATCAATCTTGATTAAATAGATGACTTACAGAGAGAGAAAGCAGAAGCACAGCATTGGACACAGCTTTGTCCTTAACATGGCAGTTATGCAAGTAACTATTTTGCGTTTTTTAATTGTTACACATACATTTTAATGAATTTCAGAGACCAACTTACTACTGACATACACCGAGCAACATTAACTTCAGTTGTTAATCAAATGACCAAAATGAGGACCTGTGGTTCTCAAACTCTGCTGTTGCCATCAAAAAACTATACACTATACGGTGTCATATATATACAACGCCCAAAATACTTCTCATACTTCCATAATGACCACAGCGCAGAGCTAGCTTAGAAGCAGAATCTGTGGTAGCCTTTTACAGACATGAAAACCACAACCACACGGCGCAGTGAACACAATGTGCCTGCAAATTCAAGCATGAGACGGTAATGAAAACAGAGAGAGCATACAGAGACATAAAAAGATAGAACAATGTGTCTAAACGGGCTGTCCTGCTTCAGGCTGATTATACTCCTTCATCTCTTGCACAGGGCAGGAGGATGTGCAGGTAAGACAGGTGAACTGGGGTGAGGCAGGAAATGCTTGAGAAATTAGAGGCCAAATTAGGCCAAGAAATTGTACCGATACACAGAGGAGTCTGGCTAGAGCCGAGAACTGCTTCCTGTCCGAGACGCGTCAGGCCCAGGTTAGAGCCGAGAAGCACTTACTATCTGAGTTGTGTCTGGCACGCAGTGACCTCGCTGACCATGATACAATTAATAACAATATTTTTTAATATCAGAGAACAGCTCGTGACATTTCTCAGATTGTACAGTGCAATAAACATACCGCTCACATTGGGGTTTCACTCGCATACTCCCATACAGACACATTTCACCAGCAACAATATATTTAAAACCATTCAGCAAACACCCTCTGCAAAGCCTGACCTGAAAACAGTAGGGTTGCAAAGGGGGGAATTTTCCAGGTAACTTTCTGTAATTTTGGAAATGTTAACCTCTAATTCTCTAGGATGTATTAAAGGCGTTTGCTGAAGAAAATCACCAATTTGAAATGATTCAAAAACAAAGTAATTTCGGGTCATAAAGACCCTAACATAATAGGAAGGTTAAACAAATTGCAACAAGTTTATAAAAACAATAAACAAGTAAAATGTGCTGAACAGGCCCAGGTCCTTTCTGGAGAGCAGGTTTCTGTGGCATACGGTACCATCACTGCCATTGCACAGCACCTTAATTTAGATCAGGGAAATGCTGATAAGTTTGGCTAAAGGTCTCATTTTCCAGCAAGGAAGGGCCATGGAGTGCTGATACCATCTGGAAGGCAGCCAAACACATCAAGACAGCAACCTGGTGGAAGGGACTCTGTAAGTATGAAGCCATGTCCCCTGTTGCCTCAGTTATTCTCTAGGTCCCCCAAACATCAGCTGCATCAGAGTGGAACTGGTCCCTATTTGGTGGAACACACATCAAAGTGTGCAACAGGCTGACAAACTAAATAGTTCAGAAACTGGCGGCTATTCGGTCAAACTTGAAACTCATTGAGCCATCAAAGATGACACCACACAAATTGAACATTGAGTCTCTTTCTGAAGATGATGCTAGCTGTGGTTCAGATAAATAATTAGCAGAGTTCAAGCAAGTCAAGTTAAAATATTTTGTTTAACCTTATTTTAGTCAAAAGATGAAGTTATTCCAAATACATAGGTGTATCTAATTTGCCGTCTTAGATTAAAGGAAATGTCTAAGTATATTTTTGCATTTATGTTTCCTCATATAATATGCTTTTTGTTAAACAAACTGCATTTGAAAAAAAAACCTACAAATAAATGTGTGCTATTGTGGTAAACCAAGGTCAACTCAACGTGTTTCTTGACATTTCTTAAATCCTATGGTTTTCTCCCTCACAATCTGTGCAGTGATCCCTCAAATTGGCCCAATACATAAAAAACCAAAGACATACTTACGATTTATTAAAAATATTGTTAACAGTATAAATTCCCAAAGTTACATTAATTTCTCAAAATTCCTCCCCTCAAAAAAGGGAATTTACCCGGAATTTTACAACCCGAGGAAACAATACTGAATTTCGGTTCTCCAAAGTTCCACTGCACAACAGCCAACCTCAGAAATATTCAGTCATTTTTCATCTGTGAGCAACTGAACAACATTCATATATTAGACATATGCATTTCTGAAATTTTGATATTTGAATATAAATGCATGTAATACTCTTGGGCTCTGAAGATTAATTATTTGAATAAAATTCAGTTATCATTTCCCCCAACCACTAGCCTATATGAAACTACTGCTGTGCAAACAATGATCCATTGCTCTGCGTTGGGCTCTCAATTTCTTCATTTCCTCATGAATTTAACACTGAAAATCTCATTTGTGCAATGGAGAAGTGACGTAATGGTCTCACCCTATCAATGATGCATAATTATTGATCCCCACTGTTAAGTCAAGGCAAATCTTCTACAAGCAACCTTTAAGCTTAAATTCTGTAATTTCTGAATCTTATAGGTCTTCAGCATATTGGGGCAATCTTTCTCCTGATCAGTGAACCACATATCATTTCAGTTTGAGTGTTCTTCTTCCCACTGGGGAGTTTTTTCTACCTCAATTGCTCGTTTTTTGTGGATTCAGGCCTGGTTTTTTGCCCAATTTTCTTTTGTACTTCCACTGTAAAGCGTATTTGCGACAGCATCTCAAGTTCAAAAAAATAATTTTCCAGGAGAAAGTCCAAAAATTATTTATAATTATTTGCATGAAGTGCCAGGAACACACACTATAATCCTACCGGCAGTATGGCTTCTTGCTGGTACATGCATGCAAACACCAGGGTTTCACCTTAAACCAAAAGTACAACTATTCCAAACTATTTAAATAAATGTGTGAATAAATGCATATCCTATAGTTAAAGGTAATAATGTTGTTTTTTTTGGTTTAATTTCAGAAGCAAGCCTAAGTGCACTGAAGCACGCTGTGATGGAGGAACACAGCCAACCATCTGACCACTGAGCCAGGCGTTTGGAACAAACTGCTCAAGTTTATTTTCAGCCAAATCAGACATCATGTGATGAGCTGATAAGATTGACAGGGTGAGTAAGTCTTGAGCACAGACTAAAGCTGTGAGCTTATGTACAATGACATTCATCAGGGCCACATGGCGTAGCACAGTCCAGTGATGCAGGATACGCCCACCCGCCATGGCGTGCAGCGTCGGTGCGATTGTTCCACCTCTCACACACCACCGCAGTCTGATTAAACACAATTACGTGGGTCTGATGGAGCCATGGGAGACATGAGTCTCTTTACAAATCCCGTTCAGCGATCTGCTATTGGCAGCGACACATATCAAAGTTAATTACACAGCACATCTTGGGCAAATTAAAATTAATTGTTTCAACTGCGGTGTAATAGTGTAGATTACCAACAGCACAAGTGTTATCAGCCATGCAGACTGCATCAATAATGTCAGACTATGTTTGGACAAATGGGTCAGTGTCATGATCAGCCTCACGATCAGCCTTACCTTCTTCCCGCTGGAGCCGGCCTTGGAGAGGCAGGAGCGACCGAGCGACAGGTACCCACCGATCACCTCGATTTCATCCACGGCGGGGTAACGCTTCTTCAAAAGGGAGCCCAGCTGGGCATAGGGAGCCTGCGGGGGTGTGGAGGGGGTCTGATGGCCTGCGTCCTGGGGATCGGGAGGGCTGGGTTGGGGTTCGGGAGGGCTGGGCTGGAGGTCGGACCTGCGTTTAGGCACCACCGTGAAGGTGTTGCCCGTGCGCCGCTGCACCATGGGGCTTAGGCCAGCCTGCCGGGGCTCTACCTCAATGTCGTCGATGTTGGTGATGGGCAGGCGGTCGGCGGCCACGGGCGTGTCAAGTTCAGGTGGTGCCCCCTTCGAGGAGGTGTCCACGGGGGGCTCTGAGGGAGGCAATGGGGACACAGACGCCAGGGGGGTGTCCAGTTTGGGAGGTTCCGTTTTGGCTAGCCCGGCGGCAGTTTCCGGTTCCTGCTTCTTGGCGGTACGCGGCATGGGCAGAGACGCGGTGGAGGGGGTTGGCACTGCTGTGGCGGGCGGCTCCAGCACCCTCTGGGCTGAGGGAGGTGGGGACTGGACGGGGCTGGAGGGGGGCGGTGCTTCCGGGGGAGGCAGCTGCCCCCCTGCGACGTCTGGGGATCACGGTAAAGGAGTTTCGTGACTGGAGGCGCAGGTTGGCGAGGGCGCGTGCTTGGATATCGCCAGCCGGCAGCGCCGAAAGGTCGGGTCGGGGGGAGGGGCGAATCTCAAACCTGGGGGAGGGCGGGGACTGGGGCGGGGAGGAAGCAGTGGGCGACAGGGCACCCGCGCAGCGTCTCTCCGGAGAGCACGGGACCTTGGGACTGCAGGAGCTCTCCGCGGCATGCCCGTCTCTCAGCCTCAGCGGCCTCATCTGAAGTCCCTCAGATGCCTCTCTGGGGTTCAACCGCACACTGTGCCCCACAGGCTTCTCAAAGCGCTGCCGGTAGGAAGACACAGACTGGGGGGATCCGGCAGGCGAGCCGCCGCTCTCGTGCCCCTCCAGAGCGGCATCAGAGAGGGGCTTGGAAGACTGGGAGCTCTGGAAGACTGGGCCAGACTCTGAGCGGTCTGGACTGTGCGCTGGCGAACGGTACAGCGGGGGCGTCATGGACTTTGGCACCTGATCTGGCTGTGGTTTGGGTCTGGGCATGGGCCTGGACCTGACTGGGCAGGTCTCGAGGTCCAGCAGGTTCTCTGTACTGCGGGACTTGGGCTGAAGCTTGCCATAATTGCGGTCAAATTTCTGCAGCATGCGGCTCACCCTCCCCTGGCTCCGCCCCAGGTCCAGTGCTGCTTCAGAACCAGGACGACCCAGCGTGCTCAGGTTCTCCTCACTTTTACTCAGCGCTGAATCATAAATGACCACCTCCTTTGCGCGGATCTCGGTTACAGCACTGCCTCTCCTGTCTACCAGGTCACTGAGGGAACTGTAGCTACCAACGGTGCCGTTCAGTTTGGCCCCAGTTTTAATGCCACTACCATCCGAGAAATAATCCGGGTCAGATTCTATTATAATTATGTTCTCTGCGCGAATAGTCCGGATGCCCGGAACACTACCGTAAAGCTCCAATATATGCTGAACCGGTCGAGCGGCGCTCTCGCGATCCTGTCGCCTTTTACGCTCCTTCTCCAATTTAATGAAGGGGTTCTCCTGTAACGGGCCAAGACTGTCCTGCAGCACCAGGCTTTCTTCTCCCCCGCGTCCTCTACCAGTTATGTCTGCGTCGAGAGTGTCGTTAGTAATCCAGGGGTCTTTGTTTGATTTCACTGGGGAGAGCTCGGGGGAGGCGGAGGCGCTGCCATGCTTCCCCGCGAAGTGCTGGCTTGCCGGAGTGATGGTATAGTTCCTGTTTGAACTGGCGCTGGAAATACTCTCTTTGTTTTTGGAGGCACCGCTATCTCCTGTTACCTCTCCATTAACCCGGGTTGTTGCTGCTGCGCTTGAGGACGGCTCCGCCGCACCTGCTCCAGCCCCGCTGCCTTTTGCTTTCCTCCGCTCCAGGATCTCTCTCTTCCAGGCCGGCATCCTCGGGCTCTCCTGCCCAGCCTCTCGGTGGAGCACCCGTACTTCACCGCCAGACATTGCAGGGGGAAGGGGGTGATCTCCGGAATTTGGGAGATGGTGTTCCAGGGCTGGAACAGAACGCACAATCCACCGTCTGTCGCTGTACCTGCAGCGCTATGTACTACAAGCACGCGCACATCCCCCTGCCGTCTCCTTCTGTCTTTCTTGCGCTCTCCCTCTGTCTGCCTCAGCGCCGCTCCGACCACGCCCTCTGCACCTGTACGCCTCATACGTCACACTTCAATCTAAAAAAACTGCACCCCTCACGGCGCCTCATTTGACCATATCCACTTTGAACACACCCCTCATTTACGTAGCACACCATTTACTAAAGAAAACCCCTCCCATTTCTATTGTTAAGTTAGCTAAGATGGACTGTCCATCAAAGCTACACTGCTCATTCCCGTCAGAGCTACTCATTAACCCTATGCGTTGCTTTATTAAAAATGTGTAGGTTCCGTTAGACAGAGGCAAATCTAATTATGTGGGGTTATAAATGTTGTTTCACGTGTGCTTACACTACACAGTTCCATATATTGAAATAATGCAAAAACGTGTGGTTAACATTATAACTGTTAAAATTACAACGGAAGAGCCTCGGTCAGGGATAAGGGTGGCTGGGAGGGGGAGGCTGTATATTGTCCCTCCACCAGCAATCGAGACTGTTAGCTTGCTGGTCGCTTTGCGAGTATAGCTAGTGTAGGCTAAACGCGCATCGTATAAGGGTAGAATCTATTAGAAAGGCAACAACCGTGTATTATCAGCATGGGAAATGTCACCAGCACCTATCGCGAATAATCCCAAATTAATAAATAAATGTGCATTTTTTTAGGGTACTTCATACAGTATTATACAGCATGTCGTAGCCTATTCTCAGAGTGAGATTACGTCTGTTCTTCATCAAACATTTATCATTGTCCTGCCACTACGAGCTGTGAATTCTAATGAGCTGGATTTAGCCATAGTCCGTTTGACGATCAAGCCAGGAACGTAGGGGTTTCGAATAGCTTGCATTGTTTTGTGATAAAGAAAATGAATCCAGCCTCGATATCATACAAATTCATAGCCGTTATTTTGCATGCAATGCATCATCTGCTCAACCGCCTGCTTTGTCTTTGATAACTGAGTGCAGGGACTTGGATTCTAGGGCAATACGAAATTAATCGCATCACAAGGCGAAGGGATATGGGAATTGCAGCTATCTCTAGCCTCTCTCTCATAAACATGTGATATTTTAACTGAGCGCGAGGAACCAGTTTGTTACAATACAGTAATTTGAGAATTTCGCTAGATAGTCAAATGGTAGGCGCATTCAGTGGAGAAACACAACGAGGTGGCGAACCGAGCGCACATCTGAATTCCAGACTAGCAGCGACGACGATACCTTTCTGGTCCGATAAAATGTGAAAATCAGAGAGAATAACAATAGCTATCAGCCGTGTGAGAGCAGTCAAAATACGAACTGCCGAGATTAGCTGTCATACGCAGATCCTTGGGCTATATAGCCTATTTTTTTTACAGTAGCCTACGTGGTGTGTCTACAGATCCAGGCTACTACAGCAGCCTACACCCGACACCCATTATAGCCTATTTAGGCTATCATATCAAATAGTAGCATAGCCTGTTTTTTCAAATTTAGTGCAGCCTACTTTCTGTGATGTAGCCTTCAAGGCAATACAGACTTGCTTTCTACGGCCACATTTTGATGCGTTTTAAGCTACAACCTACCTAAACAAACCCTCGTGTAACAAGTTTACCATGAAATGGACAGATCTGTTTAACGAATATGAGGGTACAAACACTTAAGTATTTCAACTGATTCACTTATACAAGGACTGAATAGGGTTTCTGCTTCTACTGAAACAGCTGAAAACGAGTAGGGATAGGGGGTAGGCTACAGGGTCGATACGTCCCGGAACAAACACATTCTTCTGCTGTTATTCTACAATAGCTGATAACACACATTTATCATCGTTTTAATGTTAAGCACTTTCCATCGTCATTGACAGGTTGACTAATTAAAATGAAGATATTTTAGCTAAGAGCCCGGTAAGACCAGCTCGCGTCTAAAAACTATTGTAATGTCTCTTGAAGACCTAGACATATGCTATTGCTATGTTCAACCACGAGATAGTAGCATGTGAAATACTATCGCGCTTTTAAAACAACCAAAAAAGGGAGAAAAAACACGCTCGCGCCAACATATCTTTCACCCAGAGCGAGGACCTGGTATGATTCATGTTGAACAAAAGGTTTATTCTGGCGAATGATCATAATCTCGTTCCCCTCGACCAACTCTACTCCCTCGTGAAGTCCGCTCTTTAGCCTATTATTATCACCACCCATTCATCTGTCGGCAAGGAAACAAAAATGGTTCCTCCCTTCGGTAACATCATGGTTAAAGAGTGACGCCTGGTGGTTCAATGCTAGAATATTGGAAGCAGAACTAGCCTACTTGAAGCACCAACCAGGGGTTACGTGAACGACCGTCTCAGCTTTATTATAGGTTATAATATTATGAAATTGATATGTCGCCTCTCAAGATTTATATCAATGCCAACGATTACACAAAAACATAATTATTGATTCTTTTAATTAAAACAGGGAGTGAACTTTTTGCATCAGAGACATAGACCTACAAACGTGGAAAGAATACACAATTATGGACGATTACACAAATTATGCAAATAAAACTTTGTTAACACGATCTAAACGTCTTTCACTAGATTAAATAAAAATCGCTAGATTCATTATTATAGGTTATTCAGGTTATTGATATAGGGTATCCACCACTTGGGCTCTCATATTTGTAACGGATTTGGAAAAATATCTCCATTCCGGAAAACAAGGGTTCGCTTATTTCTCAAGCGTAGCCTAAAATTAATGTTAAAATAATCAGCGTAATTTGTAATCCACTAAATAACCTATCTTCTGGGAAACTAGAGATGCAGTCTGTAACAGGCTGGTCTGACACGAACAATCTGACAATCCCCAGGACCAAGCTCCGGACCTGGGGCGACAGGGCCTTTTCAGTTGCTGCACCCTCCCTCCGGAATGCCCTCCCCATCCACATCCGTCTGGCAACCACCCTACCATCCTTCAAACAGGCTCTCAAAACCCACCTCTTCAAACTGGCTTTCCCCTGTTAAACATCCTCCCCTCTATCCCATGACTGAAATTTTAAATTATACTCCTTCTTTTTATCTGTCTTAATTATTTTATTTTTTTTATTTTTTTATTAACTACTTATTAAATAATTTTACTGTGTGTAATTTTAAACTGTAAAGCACTTTGAGTACCTAGAAAAGCGCTATAGAAATTGAATGTATTATTATTATTATTATTGGTCTGAAATTCGTCTTCAAAACTCAGTCATCTCTACTCATGTAAACCACAAAAATGGCATAACCTGAATTATTACAAAAGGTGGGAGTGCTAGGAGTGGAAACAGGAGGCAAACAAAGATGCCGTCTGAAGAGATGGCTCTTCAGTCTACATCGGAAGATAGCCAACGACTCTGTTGTCCTGACCTTTGTGTTCCACAATTGGGGGGGACTGGGACAAACAAGCATAGAGGGAGGGAAAAGCCAGTAACGTAGAGAATTGTAGAATAGAAGGATCTGGCCAGGGTGTAGTTAGTTATTGACCATTGATTGGAGGTATGGTGGAGCTGTTCTATTCACTGTAGACTAGTACCACAGTTTTAAGATGCAGGAAAGAGCGGCAAAGCAGGATATAAATGGAATGAAAAGCCATGTGAGATGACAGACCAGAGAAATACAGTCATTACCATTTACCAATTACAGCAAACAAGCTCTTGTACTGTTGCAGCACAATAAGTAATGTTTTTTTCCCCCATTCAGACATATTTCTGTGGTTAAGTTTATGAATGGCCTGATGGAAGTTTTTATTTTCTACAATGCTAGTGCAAATAAAATTGGCAGATGGGATGGGAAACAAATGAAGAGGGAAACTTTCATTTACAAACAGAAAATGAGTGGAAATATTATTTTTATAATATGAATTTCACTTGTCCTTTCCAAGTGAAAGGACCCCCAGCCAGTAATCCATCAAATCACTTTTTTGAAAACTGGAAATACTGTATTGGGATAGCAGGACAAATACAGGACAAATAGAGGGATTGATACAGAAAGACCTGTGACAATGACCATGGATCTTAAATTCTTTGAATTTTGATTTATTAACAAGGTACTCATCAGACGATAAGAAAAAGGTAAATGAAACGGTGTAGGCAGACGGAGCCAAGGGCTTCCTACAAACTACCCTTCTCACACACACCTGTGCACAATCACAACCAGTCATAACGGGATAGTGCAAACGAAAACATTCACCGTGTTTCTGATCAGATTTTAACATCTGCAGCATCATCTGTACAATTCACAGAAACCATATATATGTACAAGCCTCATCAGTCGGCGGAAACCAAAGCGGACACCTTCAGTGTGGCAGGAACACGTTTAGTGTTTATAGTCAGTGCAGCATGCGGCTTCACAGACAACACAAACCCGTGTTTAATACGGAAAAGTAACATTACAGTTGGTACAGCCAGTAATTTTATGCTTACAGTACTTATGAAGGGAATGGTCTTTTTTTCTTTCTTTTTTTTTTTACATAAAGAGCAATGGATCAAATATGGTCTGACAAGTTTACAGCAAAATGTTTGACACTCGTGATGGGGGGGGGGGGGGGGGGGGTTGTTGATGGTGGTGGGCAAGAGCAGGAGGGACAGTTACAATGAATGATAGGTGGGAGGGAGAGAGAGTCTTGTGACCTTTTAACAATAAATGGGATGGATATAGCCAACTCCATATAAACGGGATGGAAATAGCCAACTCCATATAAACACGGTGGATACAGCCAACTCCATATAAACACGGTGGATACAGCCAACTCCATGAACCGGAGCAGCAGCTGGAGGTGTGTTGGCTAGAGCGTTGAGCAGCCAGTGTGTGGAGTCCATTGTGCAGTCAGCTACCTGTTGCATCGCTTCAGGCCCCGACTGACAGAGAGTTGGGGAACCCGAAACGTTGGGTGGCTGGCGGTCAGCCCATTGCCGTGCGTCAACCCGTTCCCCTGAGGCATGCAGCGTGCGGGGCGGAGAGGGTCCCACAGAGCACCCCGTCCTCAGTTGACGCGGCAGGCGCGGATCATGAGCAGCTGCAACAGGATGAAGAGGGGCGAGACGATGAGGCCAAACCACAGGTCGCGAGCCTGCTCCTGCTCGGCCAGCTTCTGGCACAGCAGCACCTCGCACACCAGCTTCAGGCTGAGAACCGTCAGCACCCAGAGGAGCCGCAGAACTGCAAGCCGCCGCTCGCACCTCCTGGTACAGCCGGATGGACACGATGGCGGTGAAGTAGGTGCTGAGTCCGTCGGCGGCAAACAGAGGCACAAACACCAGCCACCAGCTCATGCCGGAGGCCAGCAGGTCTGAGCGCAGGGCTAGCAGCACGCTGAAGGCCAGCAGTGCCCCCAGGTGCAGGAACAGCTCGAAGGTGGCGAAGCCCAGCCATTGGACCAGCTCCCTCAGGGAGAAGAGCATGACTGCGGCTGGACACGCGGGGACGTGCAGGAGGGGTCTGCACGAGCGGCGTGGGGCGTGAGTCAGCGGGGTTTCTGAGGACTGACGTGCCAAAAGGATTGGGTGGAAAACAGTTCAGAGGGAGAACTCCACAGGATCACTGAAGCTGACCTGGAGTGGACTTCCTGTCGGGCGTCCCGGCCCAGATCCAGCAGCACAGCTCAAACAGCCTCTACACAGGCAGCACTGCCATGGAGGGGGCAGGGTAAGAGAGCACTCCCTCTCCTTGCGCAGGAGCACTGCAGGTTTTAAGCAAACAATCTTGGAGACTTTCACAGGATCAGAGCACGGGAGAGGTGACAATCCAACCTGCAGGTAGAGAGAGAGGGCAGGAGAGCGTTGTATTGAGCGCACAGAAATAGTCCAGGACCGAGGTACATCAGCTGCACATAACTAGCTAAGACTACTACCTTAGCACATTCCCAAATTAACGGTGGAGCTGGTCCAATCAACCGTGCAGCTTAGGACAAAGGCATTCTAATACTTTTCTATTAAGAAATCGGATGTGGACTCATGATATCTCAAGATACCCAACGTGAGCTAGCTAGACAGCTAACTAATTATAACGAAGTTATTATGGTCGCGAATTCACGTATGAAAATAATACTGGAACAGCGCGACCAGTTATGCACCTCGCTCTGGATTAATACATTAGCTAATGTGGCTAGCTAGTGTGAAGCACCTCTTTGTCTTTTCAGTCTAGATGTTGTAAATGAGTAACGTTATAGCGTACACATCTCATGTTAACGTCAACTTACTATTTAGCGAGTCGGCTAACTTAGCTAGCTACATGAATCTACCTCGCGTTACCATTCAACTGAGTAACGTTAGCTAATACCGACAATTACCTCAAGGCTGCACTCTCAATGAGTCCATTCTGTGACATATAACAAACTACAGGAGTGCACACAGAGACATTGACAGCAAGACAGACTCAGCTGCCTATTCACTGTTTTGGCTAAGCTAAGATACCATTGCTTACCTTCCGCCTTTACATAACCAACTATCGCGAGATCTGGAAATGTACTCGAGGAGATAGCAATACGCTATTGTAGCAATGAAATCGCACCCTGTTGTACGGTGGCCGCCGAGGAGCAGCCTGTCCACTACGCCACCAAGTCAAGTAATTTGCTAGAAACGCTCTGACCAGCGAACCCAAAGGTAAGACCTCGAGATAATGCCCCACGATAGTTTGTGGTCAGTTAATTATATCAATGCATGGATTTGCGTATTTTGATAAGTTTGTTAACTATTATTGAAAGAACACTGTGCCGTTGCAGACGCGGGGACAGAGATCAGTTATCAGTTATACAAGCCACGGGTAGGGGACAGAGGTGACACTTAAAAAGTTGTCGAGTGAAGAGAATATGTGCATTCATTTATTAATTAATCTGATTCTGAACCGTTTTACTGCGTATTGTAATTCACATTTTCTAACTATATCGTTAGCTAAGCATTTTCTTAACTTATGTAACGTTAGGCTATGTAGCAAGTTGGCCGTCAATGTATTAAGCGTCTTCTTGCCAATATAAGTTATTGGATGACTAGTGCACCACTCCATTCAAATGGTGTGCGCTTAGTTAAACTATCTAAGCTATCTGGTGTATCATAGAACTAGAAATCCAAGAACAGAGAGCTTGTTAATAAAAACCGCGCAGCTCGCTAGATTCCACATCAGCTAACGTTGTTTGCATGCAGCTTGCTAGGATAATGCCTGCAAGTTCGAACAGACCATAGGCTGTATAAAAATGGAACAGACTCAAATAATTTTCATTCGACTGTTTCATTCATTGAGATCGAAACTGGTATATTGACTGCTTATTTATCGTTGGCGATGGATTTATGTTTGATGCAAACCAGTTTAAAAACACAAACAAAAAAACGCACAATAAACGAATCTTTAAGAATTGGCTAACGTGTTACTAGCTTTGCATGTCCGACGCACACTACTGTGCTGCAGTGCTTTAGAGTTGCGCATATTTACACATCACGAACATAAAATACTACTTTTGTATGAATTAAGCACGCACATAATGCAGTGTGGTTAACTATTCAGTCGTGTTAATCTAGAAGTTGGTGCTAACTGAATTCCAAGCTGCTGTTTTGGGAAGCCAGAGGTGAAAATGTATTGGATTCGGTTCCTCAGACTATTGTCGGCAGTCTCGCATTCCCATCATCTCATAATCCCATCATTTGCTCAAGGCTGAAAGCACTGTGCACTCAAACAATAGAAACACTCTTTCCTCTGATTCCGCACACATGAATGACTTTGAAAAACAGTTTTGGGGTGCAGTGCTCTCACACATTTAAAACAGCCGAACAGCTGCCAAGTTGCGATGGCAGGTGTACATTCCACCCAGCGACGGTTTGGTAGGTTGTTAAACACAGTTCATAAAACACAGGCCAATGCCACTGATTGTGTGCATATTTCTCTCAGGAAAGTTTGTTACCTTGCTTGATAGTTTTGCTTTCTTATTTTTTCATAAATGACAGTTAGGCTGTTTTTGTGTGTAAATACAGCAGCTTCTGTCGCTCCTGTTTCTGCCCCTCAGTGCAGTGATGCAGTCCGTGGAGTCTCTCTTGCATAGTGGCTACTTCCACCCCACGCTCAGATACTGGCAAACCTGCGCTACAGACCTCCGCCCTGAAAACCTCATCTACCCCATCTTCATCACGTAATGCTGCCTTTCTACCATTCGCATGGGTGGGGGAGTGTGAGATCACAGGTTCTACATATGGGACTGCAAAGTATGTGTGTCTGTCGGTATGTGGGTATGTGCAGCCCTGCCTGCTGGATAGAAGTCGATGGGTGTGTGTTTCCCTGCTGGATAGAAGAAGTGTGTGTGTGTGTGTGTGTGTGTGAGAGAGAGAGAGAGAGAGTGCCGACCATGCTGGATAGAGGAAGCCTGTTTGTGTTTGCCGTGCGTGAGTGTGTGTGCGCTGCCCTGCTGGATACTGGATAGAGGAAGTGTGTGTGCGATGCGTGCGTACGGAAATAAGTCTGCTTTTTTGTCTGTATGTAGAGTGTGCACAGTTCCAGAATACTGTTAGGCAGCTCAGGGTGACTTGGCGCTGTTGAGCTGACTTTTTCCTGTCTGTCTCTACAGTGACAGCCCTGATGCAGTTGAACCCATTGGCAGTCTGCCTGGACAGGCCAGGTACGTTAGCTACCCCCCCCCCCCCCCCCCCCCCTTCCTGCACACGATTGACTCTCTCCTCTCAGTTCCCTGTGTGACCCAGTATCAGGGGTAGGGGGGGTCCTGTGGGGTGCACTGGAGAGTGTAGATTAATGTAATCAGGATGGGCGGAACAAGAGCCAGCCCTGGGCCAAGATAAGGAGCAAATTCGTTAGGTCTTTGTCTCCTAAAGTTCTCCCTCCCTCCCGTTCTCAAGCTTTTCCCCCTGTCAGATTTACCACTGAAATACAAGCTTTTGATCATGTGATTGAGTGGGAGAACGTTAAGCTTGCGGCTCGTTTGACCCCAAAACAGGTCTGGTGAGCGGTTCAACATTAAATTAGGAAGTACAGGCTTATCGTTAAGATCGTTAAGGCGCTTTACACTCTACAGGCAACATTTCTTCATGGTAAATGGTAGGAGGATGCGTTTCAACAAATTCTGTCATTACCAGATCTGTCCATATGTATCCACAGATGCATGAATTCAGAACACCTTCCTTTGGTTTTGTGACCTGATGTTATATCCAATTTTTTTTTTGTAGAATTCCTTAAAATATTGTACCTGTTTGAGTAATTTCAAGAAGATTTTGCTTTGTCTGTAGAAGATCCAGCTAACTCCAAACGCTGACGGTTCTGTCTATCTATTGCTCCCCAATGCTCAGATATGGGGTGAATAAACTGGAGGAAATGCTGCGACCCCTTGTGGAAAAAGGCCTGAAGTGTGTTCTGATTTTTGGTGTCCCTGCTAAAATTGCAAAGGTGAGCTACAAAAACTTTCAATCATTTTCTTATTTAATTTCAATGTTTATGTGCGTGGTTGTAAATATGTGTGATTCAGAAGGAGAGAAATTTACCTGTGCATGTCTTGGCTAAAAATATTCAGAAGTTGTTCAGTGATCCAAGCCTAGGCCTCACACACACCCCACAGCCACAGTGACTCTCGTTTCCCCCTAAGGATGAGCGTGGCTCGGGCGCGGACGCAGACGACACCCCTGCTGTGTTGGCAGTGAAGAAGCTGCGATCCACCTTCCCTGACTTGCTGTTGGCCTGTGACGTGTGTCTGTGTCCCTACACCTCACACGGACACTGCGGTCAGTCCCTGAGCTCTACACTGGGGCCTGATAAGTTACTATCCGTCAGACTGACAACATGTGCTAACTGTGTAGCTAGCAGTAACTGCCACATCACAGGCTCTGTGTGTTGGGTTTGGGTTATCGGTAACCGCCATGTCACAGGTACTGTGTGTTGGGTTTTGGTGAAAGAGATGGGTGAGAAGAGCTTCTGTCTTTTCAGGAATACTGAGCGATGGCGGAACGCTGGACAACGCAGCAAGCTGTATGCGCCTGGCTGAGGTCGCGCTGGCGTATGCTCAAGCAGGCGAGTCCTTCTTATTACACTGAAAAAGGAAAAAACCTTGTGCACAGCATGTTTTTTTGTACAAGGAGATGGTTTTGGCAAGAAATTAATAAAAAGGCACATATATTTGTGGCTTGTGTATAAACTGTACCGTTTTTTGCCTCTTCAGGCTGTCACATCATTGCTCCTTCGGATATGATGGACGGGCGGATCGGAGCCATTAAACAGGCCTTGGTGTCCAACGGGCTGGGGAATAAGGTCAGGGCCCTGCTGGGGCACGTGGGGCAAGAGAAGCTCTTCCTCTGCTTGAGAGGAAATCACCTAATTTTCTCATTTAATGTCATTATATTTATATTAATTATATGTTAATTGCATTATATCAATATATCATAATATCATAAAAATACTTTCATATGGAAGTGTGGTAAACTCCCAGTTTAAAAATGAAATTACTGCATAATCGTTACTCTAATAATAATAATAATAATAATAATACATTGGACTTATATAGCGCTTTTCTGGGTACTCAAAGATGCTTTACATAAACAAAACAAAACAAAAAAAAAAAAAACCTTGACAGACATAATTGATCTAGTAACAATGGAACAATGGTCTTGCTGTCGATAGTAGGAGTTTTAGTTTGATGCCGATGGCAACAAAAAAAAAGTTTTACAGCATAAACATGCTGTTTCTGGCAGGCTTTTATTTTGATAGATTGTTGAGTGAAAAGAACTCGCTGTAGCCATAAGGAAGTTTTCATTAATTAGTAACCTGTTTCTCTGTTTCCCGCTCAGGTGTCTGTGTTAAGCTACAGCGCCAAGTTTGCTTCCTGTTACTATGGTCCCTTCAGGTAAACGGGAAAGAGCGCACCAATTCACACTCTACCTCTTTAGACTTCGGACTATGTTGAATAACTTGTAGCAATATATGGTCACGGCCCTCAATGGCCTATTACCAGATTCATCAGATATCCTTAAAGGGGCTATATGTTCGATTTTTACATGCATGAATCACTTTCAATTACCAGATTGTAATGTAATTTATAAAATGAGACCTTCCCCTTTCTCCGTTGCGTATAAGAGCCTATGGGTTGATTTCTTTTGCAAAGAATTTGGGTCGGATTTGCCGGGAAAATCATTCTGTGAATGATTTTTTGCCCACAACAAAGGGCAAAGAGGGTAGGCAGAGGGCTTGCGAACTGAACTTGCGTAACACAACACTAGCTAGTTAGCTGCTGAGAAATGGACCAGTCACCAGCAAACGACTGGCTCCCATCCATCATCGAGTTCAGCCGATCCACCACGACCGAAGCCCGTTTGGCCAGACGGCAGTGTGACCGAAATCAGGCAAAAACAAGGGTGTACATCGGCCGGGCATTCCAGCCATGGAGAGACCTAACATTACGTTTGTTGTTGGGGATCAAAACCGACCCCGATCTGGCGTTCTTATTGGACAGGTAACATTACTGCAAAGCATGTGAAATATATTGTGATGTTCCTGATGCTGACGTTCGCTTGGAATGTGTGAGATGTTGTTTACTTGCTTGCTAAGCTAGTTAAGGTACATCTAGCTGGCTAACATTAACATTAGCAAAATACTGTCTGAGTGGATAACATTAGCTCGCTAAGTTACATTGATTCAAACCCGACTCCCGGGGCTGATCTGGCTGGTAACGTTAGTTGTCTAGCTTGCCGTTTACAAATTACTTTACCAGGTAACGTTACCAAGCAACGCCGCATCCAGGCCGGCCGGGTAGTAGCTAATGTTATCCAGCCGCCAAGTGCGCTAGTAGCAGGCTGCTGGCTGCAGTTCACTTATGGCCACCGGTGTCAGTAATGAGAAGAATTTTCTGAACGTTACATATAGCCCCTTTAAGAGGTTTACCAAGCTGGTTGAAAAATGGAGAAAGGCAAAATCTGTACATTAGTCGTGGTCTATCCACGCATTTTCCTGTGTGGGGGATGTCTGATGGTTGTGTATTATATGTGTGTAAAGGGATGCAGCCCAGTCCAAGCCAGCATTTGGGGACCGCCGGTGCTACCAGCTACCACCTGGAGCTAGGGGCCTGGCACTTAGAGCAGTGGTAAGTGTGTGTGTGTGTGTGTGTGTGTGTGTGTGTGTGTGTGTGTGTGTGTGTGTGTGTGTGTAAATGCACTATGTGTGTCTTTTTATTATTTTTAATAGTTGTGCATAAAGAACCAAATAAAACCGATATGATCATATTAAAGGATAAGTTCGCTATTTTGGACCTTGGACCCTATTTGCGGTCTGTCTTCCATGAACCTGACATATTGAGTCCATATTTTCGCTGATCGGTCCAGTATTGAGTTCGCTACAGATTTCCTGTAGGCTCTCACTGGGCTATAATAGAAGTCAACGGGGCAATTCTAAATGTTATGGAAAAACAACGATAAATGTGCTTTTATAGTTCAGTGTGTATTCTTACGGTCTCAGTATGCTCTCCTGTGAAATGTAGGCAATCACAAACGCAAACCGAACGTTGAAACAACAGTTCCATTTGAAACAGAACTATTTCTCCGACCGCACTACCCTCGCACTGTAAACTTCCGCAGTCTAGCTACGTTGTAGAGAGGGGTGGGCCGCTTGAAAAGCAGTTGATCACAAATCCTGACCTCCCGTTGGAGTTTACTAGCTAGTAGCCTACAGCAGAACTATTTGTAACGCAGTGTTTGTAATCATCATTTGTAATAATTTACATTACCTGCGCAACTTCAGCCTCTCTCTCTTCTCTTGCTCTCTTATCATCCATCTCTTGTAGTTCCGTGTCCGTGTATTCTGGCTCAAATCTGTAGCCAGTAACGTCAAAGTCAAAATCGAATTCTTCGTCTTCGTAATCATTATAGTAATCCATCATCCAAGTTTTTTGTGCAAATTGTAGCCTACGTTGCTGCAGGTAAACAAACGCAGACTGCTCACCTAGATAGTTTCATAAACGGCCGACACACCTTCCCGCTCCCCCATCCCCGAAACATAGTACTCCGCGGGAGCAGCGAAAACAAGCAACAGAGAAATGCTTACGTCCAAGCCATGCCAAGCACGTAAAAATGTTCGGATTGAGATAAATTTCACAGGAGAGCATACTGAGACCGGTAACAATACACCCTGAGCTTCCCGTCTCATTTATCGTACATGAAAGCACATTTATCGTTGTTTTTCCATAACATTTAGAATTGCCCCGTTGACTTCTATTGTAGCCCAGTGAGAGCCTACAGGAAATCTGTAGCGAACTCAATACTGGACCGATCAGCGAAAATATGGACTCAATGTGTCAGGTTCATGGAAGACAGACCGCAAATAGGGTCCAAGGTCCAAAATAGCGAACTTATCCTTTAAGCTTATTATAATACTGCCCCCTGCAGGAGGACTTGGTATTGGTCATCTGGAGACCAGGGCCTGGCTGCATAAAAGCCTTGGGTCTCATTTATCATTCATGCATATGTTCAAATCTGAAAGTGTGCATGTGACCATTTTTACACAAATTTCCAGATTTATCGAAATGAATGTGGGTGTACCGTACGATGAAATCTCAGGACAGTGCTTGACTTTGTTTTTTTTCAGTGGCGAGGCAGCTGACGTTGCATGCCCTGAACAGTGAGGACACGATAGTTATGCAACCTAAATAATGAAAAAATATATATATTTTGTTTGGAACACTGCAGAGTCAGCAGGTGCTCTTCTAAAGATTTAGGTTATGTGAGCTTAAAAATCTGATTTTGCCTTAAATGAGCTGATCATAAAAAAGGGCAAAATAACATCCAAGGCATTGTAAAATACTTTAATGCATCTGGACAATATTTTAATGCACTTGACCTACGCGTTGCTGCTCTAGATGTACGTTGTGTTGCCTAATTGGCAAAAATAATATCTGAATCTGAAAAGTTTATTTTTAATTAGACACCGCTATTAGTTGCTCATCACATGTAACCTAAATGGAATGAAGCATGAGCCGGTTAAAATTATTCAATCAGCAAATAACCTCTGTATAAGGAATTATTGGAGACAGCCATATGAAAATAATTAGGCATCACCAGTCCGTTGTATGAAAGACGCAAAAATGTAACCTTTTAAATTTTTTCTAAGAATGACCGATCTAGCTTTATTAGCCTAGAAGACCTACCAAACATCGCACCCCGGCGTGAGAGAATCTTGAAGTCTTGACGAATCAAGCAGTCGCCGTCTTGTATCACCCCTTCCCAGGGCCGGAGTGGGACTCATTTTCAGCCCGGGAGTTTAATGTCTCAGAGTAGCCCACTTTGGGCGGGCTTTTTATTATCCATTTTTTTAAACATAGAACTATTTTATATACACTACTCACAAAAAGTTAGGGATATTCGGCTTTCGGGTGAAATTTCAGGATGAACCTAAAATGCACTATAACCTTTACAGGTGAAATTAATTTGACCTTCTCTAAACTTTTGAATGCACATGTCCAACTATTCAATGTTCCAGTACTTTTTGCACAACTTGCTGTTCTCTAACAAGGAGCTGAACGGCAAAATTCACAACAGGTGTTTGATCCATGAATCGACCAATACATTTCCTGGTTCAATTAGAATTGGTATTTAAACAGTCATCTTCATCATGCTCTTCACATTTTGACATCATGAGACCAAGACGACACCTAACAATTGATCAACAGTACCTCGCCATTGCGAGGCTTCAAACAGGATGTTCTCAGAGGGAAGTGGCCACTGAGCTTAGAGTGTCACAGAGTGTCATCAGCAGGTTGCAACAGAGATACAGAGAGACTGGAAGAGTCACAGAAAGGCATAGAAGTGGACGTCCTTTGGCCACATCCCACACTGATGACCGCTTCATTGTGAACAGTGCCCTGCGGAACCGGATGATGAATGCCACTCAACTCCAGGCACATTTAAGGGAGGTGAGAGGCACCCAAGTGTCACGTCAGACCATTCGAAACCGTTTACATTAGCGTGGTCTGCGTGCTAGACGACCTGCAAGGGTACCTGACCACACCACCAGGCACAGGCGTCATCGTCTTGCATGGGCCAGGGAGCATTTACGCTGGACGAGGGACCAGTGGGCCTCAGTGCTGTTCTCTGATGAGTCGATTCACGTTGAGCAGAAATGATGGCCGCCAACGATGTTGGAGACGTCAAGGAGAGCGCTATGCATCAGCCACTGTTGTCACCAGACGACCCTTTGGTGGTGGCGGTGTTACAGTGTGGGCAGGTGTGTCTAGTCAATACAGAACTGCCCTACACTTTGTGAATGGTACAGTGACAAGCCCATACTACCTGAATAACATCATTAATCCAGTCATTGTGCCCCTGCATGAACAACACAGGCCTAATTTCATCTTCATGGACGACAATGCTCCAGCTCATCGAGGTCGCATCATTAGGGAAAGGTTGCTGGAGACTGGGGTACCTCAAATGGAGTGGCCTGCACTTTCTCCAGACCTGAATCCCATAGAAAACCTATGGGATCAGCTGACTCACCGTGTAGAGGCTCGTAACTCTGTACCCCAGAACCTCAATGACCTGAGGGCCGCCCTTCAAGAAGAGTGGGATGCCATGCCTCAGCAGACAATAAGTCGACTTGTGAACAGCATGAGACGTCGTTGTCAAGCTGTAATTGATGCTCAAGGGCACATGACAAGTTATTGAGACATTGACATTTTTGTTGTGGTATACCCACCACTGTTGTTGGCTTTTGTTTCAATAAATTGTTTGAGATGAGGAAATCACCATTGCATGCTTCTACCTAAATGCCCTACTTTCATGATACGTATAATATCACTGTAGCGTGAACTTACATTTTCCATAAATTTCACCCGAAAGCCAAATATCCCTAACTTTTTGTGAGTAGTGTATATATATATATATATATATATGTGTAAAAATATGATACTGGAGAGATTTTTTAAAGTGATTTTCATTTCATTTTTCAAACTTGTTTTACTTGTGGTACTTCGTATAGCCATGTAATACATACCAAACTCATGGGCCAGACTTTCTTGAACTGTTGTAAATTTAAACTTTGTTTTCGATTTTTACCCATTAATAGGACATTTTTTACACTGTCATAATTGATGTGGAAATATATACCTATCCTCATGGCCTACATTTCTTTCAACCAAATATTTTTGAAGACGTTTGATATGCCTTTCTCAACCCCACTTTGCTTAGTGAAAGTTGTCGCTCGTATTCATATGGGAGAGCAAAATTAAAGGTTGTATCAGCGATTTTGGGTGGAAACATAAATGATCACATTCATCTGATTTTTCCTCACGATCCGCTAGCTGCCCGCCCCATAAGCAGGCCGTCAAAAAACCGCGTCTCTGTAGGCAGCCTATGCTCCGAGATCGTACACAAAAACAATGGTACTACCAACTACTCAAAACCAAAATAAACAGTATTCCAACCAATCACAATGATCTGCACAAACGTGACGTCACTTCTGAAGCGAAATCCCAAACAAACATACTTATGAATAATTATGTTATGTTTTAAAAAATAGTGTTCAAGCATCCAGAATTATAACCACGTTAATAACGTTTGTAAGAAACCAAACCGTTTGTAAATCCGTCAAGATTTCAGCGAGATAAGAGTATTAGCGTTTGTGCAGATCATTGTGATTGGTTGGAACTGGTTGGATCAGGCTCATGTACGTAATTCATTGTGTCCTGAGAGTTACGTACACAAGATGCCGTCGGCAATCATGAAAAATAAATATATATCGGATCGATCTTTGTTTGTTTCTGTCATGCATAAGCCAAGTAAAAAAATATATGTGCCCAAATTCATACACTCCACGATACTTTAAAACAAGGGGAATATATAGTGCTGACTTTCTTTCCGTGTCCCAATCGTTACGTACATAAGCATGAATCGTTTACCCACGTGTTTCATGGCTGGTGGATTGGTCAACCTAAAAAAAAAAAAAGCATTACTGTCTGGTACGAAACTACTAAGAATTGCTTTTTTTCAATTGCTGCCAATGCTACAGGAGCCTGATAACCTTGCGTGTCCAAGCTTCCTCACGCGGTTACGTACCTAAGCACGTTTTACCTCGCACCAGTTTATCAAAATCGTCCAAATCAAAGCATTTACACAGCCATCGTGTTATAATCGTGTCCGCATATTGAAAGGTAGGATTTAATTTTTATTTTTTAATTTAGAAAATGTATCTTTTCTTGCATTGATTACGTACGTAACGGTGTCCTCTAATCCAGGGGTTCCCAAACTGGTCCTGGGGGACCCCTGTGTACGCTGGTTTTCGTTGCAACCACAGTCGCAATCCCAGAATTTTAACAAGCTGTTAATTTTTCTTAATTAGGTGCTTGTCATGTTTGGAGGAATTATTCACCCTCTTAAGCCACATTATATCAGAAATAGCTATGGATGCATGTAGAATATACACCCCATGTTCACATTGTGCTTATTGTGCTATATTATTTTAAAAAGATAAGAAAATTATTTAACAGATCCATTTAAAGACTGATTTGAATCAATAGGCTCCTAATTGGTGAAAGTGTGGACACATGGCCACTAAAACGAACCATTTGGTAGATAATGAAGAATTCAAACACAAAGCAAATGATAACGAGCCAAACCTGCATTGTGTTAATAAGCTTAAAGAAAAAATTGAGTTAAACACATGTGTTCAACAACCTAATTAGGAGCCTATTGATTCACTTCACTCTTTAATTTGAGTGAAAATACATTATTTTGTAACCTCTTTTTATGTAATTGTTGCAATATAGCACAATAAGCACAACGTGAACATGGGGAGTTTGTTCTACATGGCATGCATAGCTATTTCTGACATAATGTGTCTTAAGAGGGTGAATAATTCCTCCAAACATGAAAAGCACCTAATTAAGAAAAATTAACAGCTTGTTAAAATTCTGGGATTGCAACTGTGGTTGCAACGAAAACCAGCATACACAGGGGTTCCCCAGGACTGGTTTGGGAACCCCTGCTCTAATCAACCGGGTATTACACAGCCATAAATAGATTAGAGCTTGAAAGTCCAGTTTCATTGTGGACTGCCTCGGATGGGGTATGTATCTACACTTTAATGAATTAGAAAAAATAAGTTATATCTTTGCACTCACGTGTCATTGAAACACTACTTTACCACACTACTGTGGTACATTTTATATGACCTGAAAAGACTATTTCTGGTTATTGAACTATCTTCTTTCTTTTTGATAGTCAGAGAGTTGTCAAACTTGTAAATAAATGTGTTTGCATTGGTTTTTGCAACAATTAATTTTTTGGTGTCTATGTCACGTTTATGTGTCCCAGTATCATATTTTGACTTTTATATATATATATATATATACACAAGATATAACAAGTAAAATAGGTATGAATAGTGATGATATTAGAACCAATTGTCTGGACTTTTTAGATTTTACACACACTGGTAGCCTACAGCTCTACCTGTGCTGTCCACAGCTGGGATCATGGCATGGCTGGGGTCCTGGCACTGCCTCATCAATGACTTGGCCTAACAGCAGACTCTGCTATGTCACTTAAATCATAATAATAATAATACTAATAATAAGAGTAATACTTTCCATGGCCCAATAATAATGATTATGTACAACTTCAATAAGTAGGCTAATGCTGTGCAAATAAAGCATATTGTCCTAACGTTAGCTATTTAATGTCGGGGAAGGTAATACAGCCATATTTTTCAGGTGTCCTCAATATATAATCGTTATGACTCACTGGAATATGACTCACTGGAATAATGTTAACACTGACTATGAATAAAAACTGCGGTTAAATCTCCATTAAGTTATCAAGTTAAATTAACTTCATTTGGCTGTTAACTTTTGCTAGATAGCTAACGTTACCCAACGGTTGAAGAGTGACAGAGACGTCAAATAAATAAAAAGTTAATAACAGCGAACAAAACCAACAAGAAGCTACAGCAAGATACAGCAAGTAGGCTAGCCTAGGCTATGTTAGCTAACGTTAGCCAAGTTTGCTACATCTAAAACAGAGTTACATAATTTACTTATTATTATCATCATTATATTAAATAAGAATAATACCTTTCATGGACAAATAATAATAATAATAAACAAGAATAATAATTTCCAACGCTTAAAAAAAAAAATCCTGGCTGCTCGAGACTATAGCGAAATGCCTTTAACAATTAGATAATCCCATAACCATTTTGCATTTACCAAAGTAGTTAAAGTGTAAATACGCCAGTCATGCTTTAAAATTCCTTGACAATAAACTTCAATTGTGGTTTGTCTGCAATGATATTGTGCTTTACACGCCTATGACATCTCAACACTATACGCTACCTTTCTCATCGCCACTGTCATTTGAGTCACCAGCTGCGTTTGCGTTTGTGTTCGAAATATGTTGGTTAATTCGGCCGCTTCTTCTTCCAGTGCCTTTTCTTATTTTATTCTCCAGTTTAGCACCTTCGTCTGGCACGAACGCGTAAACTAAGCTAAGTACGTCATGTGATCAATCAGTCTAAACTTGGGTTCAACCAATTATTGAATTTGGGAGGGGCCACTCTCATCTCCCCCTATTAGCATCCAAGTTTTTGGTGTGGGCCGTGGTTGCTTTTCGTGAGTGTGTGAGGAGGAGAAAGAGGGGGCCGAGTGAGAACTTATGCGGCCCACACTGCAGCAAGTATATGATCCAATTATTGTGTTTCCCGATCCTCGCCACCAGCCCAAAAACCAGCGGCCCACCGGGATTCTTCCCGATTCTCCCGATTAGTCAGTCCGGCATTGCCCCTTCCACACCCACTTTCTTAACGATATCCCCCATCGTATCATCTGCAGGTGAGAGCTCCTGGATGCCATTTTGAGCTAGGCTGCATACCACTACTAACGCTCCCAATAAGCACACATTTATTTTCATGTTAATTCATAAGCATTTTAAGTTCACCCTCACAGAAAAATCTTCTTTACTTTTCTGTTGCCCGCATGTGCGTTTTAAAAGAGGTGGCCTTGCCAAATATGGTAGTAAATGGGAGTGTGAGTAACCTATGGTAATTCATAAGGATGTGCACACGTTTCCTAATATACGATCAAGTCTGATTTATCAACCTGAAAACACATTTACGCTCAGATCAATGGTTTACGCAAATTTGATGAATCACACGTGAGATTTTTGTACGGTATGTTGGTATGCTCAAATATACGCAAATTTTTACAACAATATTATTGATAAATGAGGCCTTAGATGTTTTACTCAAGGGATTATTTCCCCTTACCTAAGGGAATCATGGAAGTGCGTCGCATAAAACCCCTCAAATATTTTCCTACGGTAAGGGTATTTAAGTGTTTTACTGTAGCCTACATCGACGTATCACGAAATGGTTTGAATTTTACTTCTTGACGAAGCGCTAGATAAACAGATTCACTAACATCGGTTTTAGCTAGTTGCAAGCAACATTTAGAAATTGGACAAAATCTGAATTGGTCAGCAGAGGAAAAATAATTTTAGATTTAAAAAAAAGTTAGATATGCTAGCTATGTAGCTAACGTTAACCATTATTTAAAGTAACGTCAGCTATTGTTCATTTATGTGGCTAATGTAACAATTGCCGCTCCCTCAAGAGAATCAATGTTGATTCTTGTGACACAATGCCCTCTAGCAGCTTTTTGTTTTTGTTTTTTGCCCTCTAGCAGCTGAAGTGCTCCTTTTCCAGCTGGTATTGTCAGCAGCTCTATATACTTACATCACTTCCTCTGAACGTCTGTTTTATTATGGGGTTGTTGGTGCACAAAAATAAATAAATGCAATTGCTCCACACATGTTTTTGTTCTCACAAACAAATGTCTCTCGAACTAATAACTGTGCACTTATGCAATGCTTGGCGCGTGTGGAATTGTGTGCATTTATTTGCAGATTTTTGAGACAATCCTCACAGCAAGATGTGCGAAGAAATCCACAAATGTCTTTTTTTCTTTTTCTATTCCAAGCCAATCAGATTTGAAGACATCCTTTCGCTAACGCCCACATTACTCTGAAGAATCACAGCAGGTTTCAGGCCTGGTTATTTCACAGGGTCTTTAGCAGTGATTGGCAGTAAATATGTACTAAATATGAAGTGCGTGTGTGTAAAAGGCACATGCTGTGTGTTTCAGGAGAGGGATGTGAAAGAGGGGGCGGACATACTGATGGTGAAGCCAGGACTGCCCTACCTGGACATGGTGAGGGAGGTGAAAAATAAGGTAAGTGTGTAAAGATCTACGCTCACCTTCAGTCCAACACTGACTAAACAAGGCAGGTGAGTATAAGAACCCCAGATTAAGTAATTGATTGAAGCCTTTATTTACATCTCGGGGAAACTAATAAACCAATAGATATGCTGCCCATGTAAAATGCATTGTGGAATTAAATCAGTCAGCGAGCACCACCTAGCCATAGAGACCGGCAGGCACAAAAAATCATGGCTGCCGGAAGAAAGACCGTGCCAACAATGTAAAGACAATAAAATTGAAACCGAGAAACACTTTATAAATGAATGTGCCAAATTTGACCAAATTCTCAATAAATTCAACCCCAAAATTAGTCAAAAATGTCCCCAATTCGACAACAAACCTGAAGCGGATAAGCTACCCTTCTTATTGGAGGAAAATAAAGACTGCTGCATACCAGCAGCACAATTTGTGTTCTCTTGCCACACTCTGGGACGTTCAACCTTGAATGAATTAAGTGCAGAGTAACAAGCAAAGCCTGTGGCTCTCCAGGACCAGGGTTGCAGACCCCTGGGTTAGCAGATGGCCTTATGTCATATCAGTATCTATTTACCTATGTAGCTGATTGACACTTAAGCGATCCAGTTCAAGGACCTTTAAGTATCTACTTACCCATTACTCCAACGTACCATGTTTTATCTTAACTTGCACACTAACCCACACTGCCATATTTTATTTTCACTTACCCATTACCGCACAGTGCCTTATCTTTTCTTACCCACTACCCCACACTGCCATGTTTTATCTTTACTTACCCATTACCCCACAGTGCCTTATCTTTTCTTACCCACTACCCCACACTGCCATGTTTTATCTTTACTTACCCATTATCACACACTGCCATGTTTTATCTTTACTTACCCATTACCCCACAGTGCCTTATCTTTTCTTACCCACTACCCCACACTGCCATGTTTTATCTTTACTTACCTACTACCCCACACTGCCATGTTTTATCTTTACTTACCCAGTACCACACACTGTCATGTTTTATCTTTACTTACCCACTACTCCACAGTGCCCTATCTTTTCTTACCCACTACCACACACTGCCATGTTTTATCTTTACTTACCCACTACCCCACAGTGGCATGTTTTATCTTTACTTACCAATTACCACACACTGCCATGTTTTATCTTCACTTACCCACAACTCCATACACCCATGTTTTATCTTTACTTATCCACTACCACACAGTGATGCTTTAACTTTACTTACCAATTACCACACACTGCTATGTTTTATCTTTACTTACCACAACACCACAGTGCCATGTTTTATCTTCACTTTCCCACACCCATGTGTTTTCTTTACTTACCCACTAGTCCACTGTGCCATGTTTTCTTTACTTACCCATTACCCCACAGTACCATGTTTCATCTTTACTGACATACAACCCCATACTCCCATGTTTTATATTTACTTACACACTACCCCACATTACCATGATTTATAGTTACTTACCCACTACCCCATACTGCCATGTTTTATCTTTACTTACTGACTACCCCACAGTACCATGCTTTATCTTTACTTACCCAATAGAGTACTCAAGTGACTACGTCACGCTGGTTTCGGAAGTAAATTCCCCATTCATAGAGCATAGAGCATAGACTCTAACTAAAGCTTACTTTTAAACCATTTCTACTGATTTCTACTGATTATATCTTACCGTCAATTTCCCGGATTGTTCAATATAACGCCCGTTCGCAAACTATTGTCGTTCTTCTGGACCAGCTTCGAGTATATTTTACGTTTCTGTATTTTCTTGTGATTATATCAGCGCTGGAACTGTTTAAAAACTCGATGTCCCATAATTCCCTACGAACGTGCAGCCTTGTCTCCAGACGTTGTCAGATAATGTTAGCCAGCAGTAGCACATAGCTCCGTTTTTAAACACTTTTTTTCTAACCTTAGCTAGCTAGCTTGAAGGACTAAAAGCTAGAATTGCTTTATGTGGTTAACCGTAGCACAGTTTCTGACCTTGTCGGGCGGGCTTTTCTACTTAGCAAGCTAACGTTAGCCCACCTTCAGCTGCAGTACTCCCATCTGCCCAAGAATGTCCAGACAGACGAGATGATGATATCTTATTGGTCAAGAACCACCTGTGCATTGCAGTACTGGATATGCAGTCCGTTAAAGTGGACTACAAGTCGAACTACAATGATTAATGCATTACTTTAAAAAATAAAAATTGGAACATGCGATATATGGTCTATATCTTTGTACCACACAGGCTAATCCAGGAACGTTTCGGCTCATTCTATAAATCAGATTTCAAGAAATAGTCGATAGTCTCCGAAGCCCATTCTATTCTTCCATAGGGAATTTACTTCCGAAACCAGACTCCGCCCACGACTGACGTACTCACTTGAGTACTCTCTACCCCACACTGCCATGTTTTATCTTCACTTATCCACTAGCCCATACTCCCATGTTTGTTCTTTACTTACCCACTAGTCCACAGTGCCATATTTTCTTTACTTATCATTCTTCTAAACAGTGAAACGGTTATGCCATCATGTCACAGCCATTTATCTTTTCTGATAAAATAATAAAAATAAGTACAGTATCTTCCAGTGTCCTCCCTAATGCCCGTTGCCCTACTGTGACTCCCCAGCACCCGAGCCACCCACTGGCTGTGTACAACGTGTCCGGCGAGTTTGCCATGCTGTGGCACGGGGCCCAGGCTGGAGCCTTTGAACTGCGCGCAGCGGTGCTGGAGTCCATGACAGCCTTTCGCCGAGCTGGTGAGATGGTGGGCGGGGAATATGTGGTGGGGGGCAGGGCAGAGATGCCTTGGGGGTGGGGGTGGGGGTGGGGGTGGGGGTGGGGGTGGGGGTGGGGGGGGATGCATGGACGGTAGCCTGCCTGCTCACCCTTTCAAATACAAACAGCGTAAAACTGCCTGTGAGACATAAGATGGCTTTTGTTTAGTATATTCAGTCTGTTACGGTTTTTAACAATATTTTTATTTTATTTTATTTTATGTTCATTTATACCTAGCAAATTGGAGGGCAAAATGTATGGGACTGGCTGAAATTTGAAATAAATCCAGACGATTACAGAAGGATTTTTGATGACTGATTTTTTTTGTTCTACATCTTTATCATTTAGCAGACATTTTATACAGATCCAATTGCACACAATCCAAATATATACAGCTGGAGGCAATTCAGGCTGTGCACCTTATGCACGGGTACAAGAGCAGCACAATGACATGGCATTCAACCTGCAACCTCTGATCTATGAGCCCATTTCCATAACTACTGCTACACTATTATAATTTATTAAAGTCCTGATTAGTGGTTAAATACCTGAGCTAAATTTACCTGTAAATCCAGTTAAAATGCTGTCGGTCTGTCTTTCAGGCGCCGACATCATCATCACTTACTACACACCTCAGCTCCTCACCTGGCTGAAGGAGTAGCTCAAGGACGGATGGACGGACGGACGGACACACAACCTGTCCCAGTCGCACAAGCCAGGCCACACTAGGGGGGAACTTCAAGTGTCAATCCGATTATCAGTATGGATGGACAATCAAATAAGCTGTCAACAGTAAGCCAAAGAAATAAGGCATCTTCTTTCCTATTGGTTGGATTCTGGGTGAAAAAAAAAATATATATATATTCTAACCAGTATAATTATTTTAATTGCCATTTGTGACTACCAAAGCAATTATTGCTCACTGCGTCACACTAAATGAAACCGTCAAAATCTGTAGCGTTCCACTTTCTGTAGATGACAAGGTAGGTTTTTTTTTTAAATGGTAGTTCATGCCGTGGCGTAGTCTGCTGTGGATTGTCTGACATGTTTATAGGGCATTTCTGTTAACAAAACAGAGACTTTGTGAAAGAGGAGAATGGTGGGTGTATAGGAGGAAATGGTGGGTGTGGTTTACCTGGTCCTAGTTTTTCTTCCGTTGTTCATTAAAACTGACGTCAACATTGACACTTGGCAGACGCTCTGACATTTGAAGCTGTATGATAAGCACTGGTAAACAGTTGGTAAAGCACTTATGAGTCCAAAACTATGAGTTATTTCTTAGCCAGATGCGTTTGTATGAACTAGGAAGTATGTTTTGAGAGAAATACATTTTTTTTATAAAAAATAAAATCATGGTTTAGTGAAATAAATCTACAATTGAGTTAACCTTTTCTTTATTCCGTAATTCGTGAAAATAAGTTTGAGCATTATTTGGTTCAACAAACATGAATGTGTGCTGTTGGAATAGATGTATTTAGGTTAAACCATGTTCAGTCACAGAAATCATGACCCTACTGTGGGTTGCTAACCCGGTCTTTAGAGAACCACAGGGTCTTGCTGGTTGCTAACCTGGTCTTTGGAGAACCACAGGGTCTTGCTGGTTGCTAACCCGGTCTTTGGAGAACCACAGGGTCTTGCTGGTTTTCATTGTTATGCAGCACTTAATCAATTCAAGTTAAGTTATAATGGTAGTTTACATTACAATCACTTGGCAGATGCTCTTATCCAGAGGGACACACCGAAGTGGAGAACATCAGTGTAACGCTCAGGAATACAAAGATGCGACATCACCAAGAAGGCACAGAGGCGCATTAATAATCAATAATTGTAATGTTAACATGCCAAATGACAATTTGTAGACAGAAAATAGTTTAAAGTATTTTCCAGTGTTCAGGTTGAAATGAAAATCGGCAAACCCTGTGACCTTCCAGGACCAGGGCTGGGCGCCTCTGACATCCATCTATCCTAATACATAAAGCCCTCAGGGATGGAAATAGAGCATTTTCACAGCGGTACATTATGAGAGAAGAATAGTAAAATTCTCCTCCCCGACAGAAAAAGTACAGGCATAGGAAAGATGTGGTGTATTAGCCCCAAGAAAGATAAAACTCACTACCCTGGCAAGCCTGATCTCTGTACCATGAAGTTAGTCAGACTTGTCTACCTCCTACCTTTGGAATTTACAGACCAGTCATCATCAATATGGTACAGAGACACAGTGCCATCTGCAGGACACTTTTAGAATTACAGCTTAGATCCCAAAATGAGAAACTTCTTTTGCGGACCCAGGCATGTTGTGATTGGTGCCCTCAGAGTTCCCTGTCTGCCTCTCATATGACCTGGAGCTCGCTGGAGGAAGTGGATTGGCTGGAATCCCATGAGAGACGGAGCGCACTTCCCAGTCTGGATGAGAGGGAAATTAGGTTTTAGGCTGAATTTATAAACATTATTATTTTAAGTTTAATTAAGCAGGAGTTCCAATGAGATAAAATCTCTTTTTTTACAAGAGACCTTTCCAAGATACCACAAAAATACAATATAAAAGTTTCCTATCAAAGACCCACGACAATATAATCACCCAGAGAACACTTCAAGGAAGAGCACAAAGTCAAGGAATGCAAACTGACAGAACACAAACTGCTGCAATCAGAACAATACAGTCTTCTAGTATCCAGGGATACTAGTGCTTCCAGTTTCAACCTTTTTTTGTTATTCCATGACCAGTGTGCATAATAAGAAAGTTCCGTTTTTTTTCCTAAATACCTTAGGACAGGGATGTACAACAAGAGCTGATCCATTTCAGGATTTTCTGCACTTAATGATGATCTAATGATCTAATTAGCTCAATCATGCCCTGACTTTTGTATGAGCACAACCAGCTACTGCCGGAGACTGCAAGTGTATCCTAAAGATTTTACTGTGCTCAAGTGAACCAGCGTAGTTTATAGAGTTGTCAAAACGAAAACTAACGCAACTGGTTGGAACAAAAACCAGGATGCAGACTCGCCTTCCAGGACTGGAGTTGTGCACCCCTGTCTTAGGAACACCTACTTAAGGGATAAGTGCAATACTTCATGGAAAGGAGATGCTGATGTTGTTAAATCTGTTACAGATGCTTTCCTTCCTTTACACATCTTTAGTGTATGTCAGAGGGCTGCAGGAAAGGTACTCGGCAGTATGTGCTGCTGAAGGACAGTGACGTCGAGCAGCAGTCAGGCCGCCATGCGATGGTCCCTATTCATGCATTTGCATTAGCGTTTGCATGTGCACTTACTGCCATGCTGACGGTGTCATCCTTTGTTCTTTGGGGAACAGCAGCATGACACTATCCTCCTAGCCAGGTAGGACAGCGCTGAGTGAGGAAGGAAAAGGAAGTCAGAATGTTCCACTCTTTTTCACAGCTGTACTTCTTCCTGTGCTATAATATGTGGCTGCATTGCCTGTATTATTTGTTGAGTGATGCGTGACCTCACGATCCTGGCACAGATACGCTGCACCTCCTTATGATCAGCCTTGCTCATTTACCTGTAGCATAGGAACACAAGAAGGCTGATCCAGCCCATCTAATGTTTCTCTACCTCTCAAATTACTCTCCCCTACATGTTATCTCTTTCATGCTATCCCCTTCAAACCACAAGATTACCCTCTTCATTTGCTACATCCCGCTTTACTTCCCACTGTATCTTTCTCCATCCATTCTGCATTATTTCGTCTGTAATATAGCTGTATTATGATTTAATATAAATGCTGTCATCCATGCCATATCTCCCTCCTCAGGTTAACACGACTGTTACAGGTAAATGATATCACCCACTATCAAGTTTCCTTTTTTAAGGTCCATAGAGAGAGAGAGCGCCATTCACCAAGAAGTAAAACATTTGAGGTGTATCTCATATTAAAAATTTTACGTACACAGCTAAGGAAACTATACACGTCTCTATACGTTTGTCTCGAATAATCATAAAAAATAATCGATTAATACGTATTAAGTAGACCGTAAATAAGACTGATAGTAACTTTAAAGATATTTATTAGATTAAATATTCATCCTTTATTGACCCTGTTTTGAGTTGCATTTTTAAAAAGGATGTATTCTTACCTCCAAAGATTTGTCACAACATTGCTCCAAAGCTATAGCTGTCCTGGCTCTGCATTAAGTGTGAGGTGTGGAGGCTGCCTGCCTGTAGGTGATCAATAATGCACAAATACATTTGTCAGAGGTTACGGTAAAGTGCCCTGATCAAGTAGCCAATTACAGAGCTCCAGAACTCCCTATTGATGGAGTTGTTAGCACAATAACGAACTTTTTAAAATGACAATTTAATTACGTGTTCATGACAAAGTACCTGATAGTTCATTCATGGAAGGGTAAAATTGGTGAGCTGAAAATCGTGTCATGTTATAGAAAGACGAGTATTAGTGCTGTTGGTGTACATTTTGCTACCCTGTGTTATATGGTTGTCATTACTTGATTTATTTTTTTATATAATTTTTTATCATTTTTATTTTTATGCTTATCTTGCCTTTAACTCTGACATTAATTAGCAAGCCTTGAATATATATATATTTTTTTTATTTCTCTGATAATGATCGGCTAGTACTGCCTGATTGAAACAAGACGGACGCTGTACCGGCCGAACAGATTGTCGTTGTCATTTTATATTCTATCTGTTAAAAAATCGGTCACATCAGAGTACCAAACGCCTCCCAAATCGCCCAATGCCAGGTAAGTGACTAATGGACGAACTTTGGCGAGGCGTGAAATGTCATATGTTTGCATGGGAAATGGTATCTCTCTAGCCAACGTCACTGCTTGCTAGATGGTTAGCTTTAGCTATGTTATGCTAACAGGCTATTCGTAAATTCTAGCTGGGGGTGTAGCGTTAGCTAGTCAACAACACTGGCCGTCAAGGTAACGTTAACTACAGATACTTGCCTAAATCGACTTGCACAGCGAGCTAACTTAAATTACTTGGATAACATAACTTCGCTAGTCAGATAAATGACTGGTTCTGAAGCAAACGCTGGGTAACATTAGTTAACGTAACGTGTTTGCGAAAGGTTGCTGCTTCCTTTCTTAGCTAGCTATATGGCTGGTACCTAGCAGATCATTGGGAAGCAAGTTAGAGTTAGCTTGCAACAGTATTGGTTGCTAACCGCTATCAGCAAATACCTAGTTAATGTTTTTCGTTTGAACTATTCGGCGATTTTTTTGAAGGTAGCTAACGTTAGCGGTTAAACGCAGATGGTTATCTAACGTTAACTGACACCGTGGCCAGCTAACGTTAGTTAGCTACCACATTAATGAACGCCGTCAATGCTAGCTAACTGAGTCTGAATGTTAGGGCGAACGCTATGTTTCGACCCTAAATAACCTTGTTATTTAGCCAGTAACTATTATAGCTATCGCTAAAAAAAAATTGTCATGGCCTATGGCAGTAGCACTGGCAACTCCAATCGCAAGTAGTGCTAGCGTAAGTAGCTAACATTAGTAATTAAAGTTGCGGTACATAACATTGCTTGTATAACGTTATAGGCTAGCTGTCAGCTCATTAAATCACCCTTAACTAAGGGCTGGTTCTGGCATGTCTCGACACATGACGCTAGTTAAAGCGCAAACTAGCCAACGTTAGACATGTCCTATATGAAATAAACGCGTTTTTTCAAGAAAATAAAATAACTAGATAGCTAGCTTTTTGACGTAAAGTTACCGTTATTTATTTTGATGTTTAACAGCTGTAACTGTTACATAAATTATCCACTTGCAGCTTTCTCGAGAAGCGCTCATCTATTTAGTATAGTAACAGTCGGACACTGCACTTCCTTGGGTCCTGACCAATAACTGTTACACCTAGCGAATTTCAACTTCATACAGTGCCCGGTTGTCGAGCAAAGCGAAATACAGACAGACAGAAGGACAGAGAGGATTTCTTCCTTTATAGATAGACTAGTGCAGTGCCCGTGCCTGTACAAAACATGCCCGTTCGGAACAGGCAGATTGCTTGGCCCTCGGTATTGATGCTTGCAGCTTTCTTGAGAACCGCTCATCCAATCAACTTCACGGTCGACACTTCACTTCCTTGGGTCCTGAGCAACACACCTAGCAAATTTCAACTTCATACAGTGCCCGGTTGTCGAGCAAAGCGAAATACAGACACACAGACACTATTTCTTCCTTTATAGTTAGATGCAGTGCCCGTGCCTGTACAAAACGTGCCTGTTCGGAAAGGGCCGATTGCTTGGCCCCCGGTATTGATGCTTGCAGCTTTCTCGAGAACCGCTCATTCAATCAACGACACAGTCGACACTGCACTTCCTTGGGTCCTGCGCAATACACCTAGCGAATTTCAACTTCATACAGTGCCCGGTTGTCGAGCAAAGTGAAACACAGGCACACAGACAGCAGACACACAGACACAATGTCTTCCTTTATAGTTAGATTTAAGTTTAAAAGTCAATTTGATTTGATTTGATATTGTATGTCTTTATTTGGTGTGTTTGTTTGTGTGTTGTGGGTCTGCCCCACTGTTTGTCTTTTTTGTTGTTGCTGGTGGCTACAACCGAACTTCCCGAAAGGGAAAATAAAAGTTATTCTATTCTATTCTGTGCCATTGAAATTAATGGTGGAATGTTGACAATGTTCCAATGCACTCTAACAGCCTCTGCAGCTGATGATGTCACAGTACTCTCTAGCTGCTTCAGATTATATCCTCCTACAGTTTTTAGGACAAATAGCTTCTTTTCTGGAGAACCGCTCATCCAATCAACCTCACAGTCGACACTGCACTTCCTTGGGTCCTGAGCAATACACCTAGCGAATTTCAACTTCATACAGTGCCCGGTTGTCGAGCAATGCAAAATAAAGACAGACAGAAGGACAGAGAGGATTTCTTCCTTTATAGTTAGATGAATAACTAAGTAGTTCTAGACACGGGCGATATACTAGGAAGCAGGATTACCTAGTTAGCTTGATACTGAGTAAAACCTGGAACCCTCCCAAATCTTGGACATGGGCTGTGACCGAATATGATCCCTGTCCCCTATCCACTCAGACCCATGTCTGCTATGTGCCCTCTCCCCTCACTTTGCAAGCAGTGTGCGAAAGAAATCCTGCAAAACTCTTTGCAAACTAGTGAGGAAGTAGTTTGCAATATATTTTTTATTTTTATTGAGAATATCAATCAGTTTACATATGACAGTGGTTACAAAGTGTAGATTATGAATGAAGATAGAATTAACTATAATTAAAAAAGAGTAGTTCGTAATATGTCCTACAAGTTGAAGTTTTTACTTCTGGTTTACTTGCACTCATCTGACAATTGGAGCGTGCTCCTGAATCCCCTCAACAAAACCCCCGGAAATGCGGGTTTCATCCTGGGATTTTAAGTGCCCCCATTTGTGAGAAAAACTTTTTGACGAAGTTGACTCAAATATATGCCCTCAAAGGGGTGAAGGGATCATATTCGGTCAAGGCCATGGACTGAAGTAAAAAGAGCTGTTCCATGTTGTACTCAGTGCAGTTATCCAGCTAACTCAGTAATCCTGCTTCGTAGTATACCCCTCTGATCTATTCAGTTGAGACAGCAGCCCTAAAGTTCACTAAGGTGCAGATCCTAGCTTTTATTTAGCTAACTACACCTTTGTGTCGTAGAGGAATTTGCAGATAGCTGATGAATGTTCTGTTATTCCTGCAGACCAGTCAAGTGAGCTCAGCTGTAAGCAGTGTAAGTTGTCTCCAGAACAAGTCCATGGGTTCCACAGATGTATTCCTATTGTAGTAGTTTTTGTAGTCTGGCCAAGAAAATGACATTTGTGTCCTGGGTATTGTCTGCCTTTCTTTTTGAGGATTCTTGTTTAACCGGACATTAGCACATCCTTCCTTAGACTGTCTTTTCACCTGAGTGTGCAGTCCTTTGGGTTTAAATTTCTGACGTTTGACTGCATGACAGTCCAGCAAAGATGCCCAGGTGTTGTACCTGAATACAACTCAGGCTGTTGCACATTATTACCTTAACACTCAGTCACAGGCTTTGGGACATCATATATTTTAGGGCATCATTAGCGGTCAGCCCTGCTATGGTTGTTTCATTGCCTTGAATGTCAGACACACTTATTACCCATGATCTAATAGGTTATACAAACCCCAATTCCAAAAAAGTTGGGACAGTATGTAAAATGCACATAAAAGCAGAAAGCAGTGATTTGTAAATTCTCTTTTACATATATTTAATTGAAAACAGTACAAAGAAAAGATATTTAATGTTTTACCAACTTTATTGATTTTTGTAAATGTACGGTAATTCCGAATTTGATGCCTACAACATGTTCCAAGTTGGGACAGGGCAAAAAAAAAAGACTGGGAAGTTCAAAAAACGCCTGTTTGGAACATTCCACAGGTAAACAGGTGATGCTATCATGACTGGGTAGGGAAAATAAAAATAAAATTTAAGATTACTTTGATCACTGGCCTAAATGATTTCTTGTTCTTAACCCTTATTGTCTGAAGGCTTTTTGTGGGTGGTTTTAATGCCCCAGAGTGCAGGAAATGGCTTTTAAGGTAATATGAAAATGCCAAAGCTGCTCCACTATCCCTCACCCCCCTGTGTGTCACAAAAAGGCCAAAGATCTGCATCAGTTTGTATCCAGAACTGATTTTGGGATATGAATGAAAAAGTTACACGCAGGATTGTTTAAAGATCGCTGACATATTGTTTTGACTCTTAAAATCTGACATTTGGTGAAAAGGGCTTGTTGTTGATCTGTGATGCACAAAAAAAGGTTTTTGCATGACATATCTGGAAAGTTCTCCATCAGCTATACTATGAATGTTTCTTGACCTGACAACTAATAAAGTTCAATGCCTCGTGTGATTAAATTTCAATGTGATGGTAAATGGAAAAAATAAGTAATTCTGTTCTTGAGAATTTTTGGGGCACAAATTGAACGACATAATTGAAATAGTTTTACACTTTACTGATCACTCGGTTCTTTTCTGCTTCTTCAGATATTGTCTTTTAATTGCACTGAACTTAATGTTGCTTGAGAAAATTGTACTTGCTGCAGTTCTCTGTTTGTGGACCCAGTGTTAAAGTGGTCAGATTACAGAAACATACAGATATGTGGTGTGGTCAGCGCCTGTCAAACAGCTTCAAACTCCCATCTGTCGGCTTAATATAGAAGTTGGAGGGTAGGAGAGTGAGGCTGTTTTTAAAGCTCCTGCTGTTGACCTTTAGTTTACAGCTCAGGATAACAGAGTAATAATATGGTAAAGTGGTGGTAATGTTGCAGTGCTCATTTTCAACAATCCACATGCTTCATAGAGACCAGTATCAAAGTGAGAGTCTCAGTGAAATTAAGTGGTTTTAGTGCTGTGAAGTCAATCCATTCTGCTTGTGCACATGGATATGTGTGCCCATTATAAAGTGTTTTCTCCCTCTTCCTGTAGAGTGGTCCCCTTGCCTGTGCATGCGTGTGTTTGGAGGGAGTGGTGACCCTGTCAGTCTGTGCATGCGTGTGTTTGGAGGGTGTAGTGACTGTGTCCATCTGTGCATGCGTGTATTTGGAGGGAGTGGTGACCGTGTCCGTCTGTGCATGCGTGTGTTTGGAGGGTGTAGTGACCCTGTCAGTCTGTGCATGCGTGTGTTTGGAGGGTGTAGTGACCGTGTCCGTCTGTGCATGCGTGTGTTTGGAGGGTGTAGTGACCCTGTCAGTCTGTGCATGCGTGTGTTTGGAGGGTGTAGTGACCCTGTCAGTCTGTGCATGCGTGTGTTTGGAGGGTGTAGTGACCCTGTCAGTCTGTGCATGCGTGTGTTTGGAGGGTGTAGTGACCGTGTCCATCTGTGCATGCGTGTATTTGGAGGGAGTGGTGACCCTGTCAGTCTGTGTATGCGTGTATATGGAGGGTGTAGTGACCCTGTCAGTCTGTGCATGCGTGTGTTTGGAGGGTGTAGTGACCGTGTCCGTCTGTGCATGTGTGTATTTGGTGGCTGTAGTGACCGTGTCCGTCTGTGCATGCGTGTATTTGGAGGGTGTAGTGACCGTGTCCATCTGTGCATGCGTGTGTTTGGAGGGTGTGGTGACCCTGTCAGTCTGTGCATGCGTGTGTTTGGAGGGAGTGTGGTGACCCTGTCAGTCTGTGCATGCGTGTGTTTGGAGGGTGTAGTGACTGTGTCCGTCTGTGCATGCGTGTATTTGGAGGGTGTAGTGACCGTGTCCATCTGTGCATGCGTGTATTTGGAGGGTGTGGTGACCCTGTCAGTCTGTGCATGCGTGTATTTGGAGGGTGTAGTGACTGTGTCCGTCTGTGCATGCGTGTATTTGGAGGGTGTAGTGACCGTGTCCATCTGTGCATGCGTGTATTTGGAGGGTGTAGTGACCGTGTCCATCTGTGCATGCGTGTATTTGGAGGGTGTAGTGACTGTGTCCGTCTGTGCATGCGTGTATTTGGAGGGTGTAGTGACCGTGTCCGTCTGTGCATGCGTGTATTTGGAGGGTGTAGTGACCGTGTCCGTCTGTGCATGCGTGTATTTGGAGGGTGTGGTGACCCTGTCAGTCTGTGCATGAGTGTATTTGGAGGGTGTAGTGACTGTGTCCGTCTGTGCATGCGTGTATTTGGAGGGTGTAGTGACCGTGTCCATCTGTGCATGCGTGTATTTGGAGGGTGTAGTGACCGTGTCCATCTGTGCATGCGTGTATTTGGAGGGTGTAGTGACTGTCCATCTGTGCATGCATGTATTTGGAGGGTGTAGTGACCGTGTCCATCTGTGCATGCGTGTATTTGGAGGGTGTAGTGACCGTGTCCATCTGTGCATGCGTGTATTTGGAGGGTGTAGTGACTGTGTCCGTCTGTGCATGCGTGTATTTGGAGGGTGTAGTGACCGTGTCCATCTGTGCATGCGTGTATTTGGAGGGTGTAGTGACTGTGTCCATCTGTGCATGCATGTATTTGGAGGGTGTAGTGACCGTGTCCATCTGTGCATGCGTGTATTTGGAGGGTGTAGTGACCGTGTCCGTCTGTGCATGCGTGTATTTGGAGGGTGTGGTGACCGTGTCCGTCTGTGCATGCGTGTATTTGGAGGGTGTAGTGACCGTGTCCGTCTGTGCATGCGTGTATTTGGAGGGTGTGGTGACCCTGTCAGTCTGTGCATGCGTGTATTTGGAGGGTGTAGTGACTGTGTCCGTCTGTGCATGCGTGTATTTGGAGGGTGTAGTGACCGTGTCCATCTGTGCATGCGTGTATTTGGAGGGTGTAGTGACCGTGTCCATCTGTGCATGCGTGTATTTGGAGGGTGTAGTGACCGTGTCCGTCTGTGCATGCGTGTATTTGGAGGGTGTAGTGACCGTGTCCATCTGTGCATGCGTGTATTTGGAGGGTGTAGTGACCGTGTCCATCTGTGCATGCGTGTATTTGGAGGGTGTAGTGACCGTGTCCATCTGTGCATGCGTGTATTTGGAGGGTGTAGTGACCGTGTCCGTCTGTGTATGCGTGTATTTGGTGGCTGTAGTCCTTCCATTGAGGCAGGGGTCAACATTAACAGTAGTCTGTGGCAGCCAGTCCGTCACAGATTCTCCGTTTTGGAAAACATATATAGTGGGTTTCTTAAGCCTACATTATGTAGGTATATTTTGTGCCATTGCATGTTGATCCATCTCAACAACGCTAATGAAAGGATCATTCATGAAGCTGACTAAGAAAATCCAGGCTTACTACCATAAGCCTGGCTTCAATTAGCCAGGTTAGACAGCATGGATAAGTTGAAGCTAATTCAAACCTGATGAAAGCCAGGTTTGGGGAATGGATGTTAAGTGTGCGTTTATGGACTATTTAAACAGCCAGAGTAAGTGAATGTCAATTTAAACATTCGATCAGTAAATTGGCAAAATAACGTACAGTGTCGTTATACAGCTGGGGAACAGGAACTCATTATGCAGTTTTATGAAGTTTACAAGTCTATAATTACAAAAAAGGCAACATCACAGTAATTAATAAAGCCAGAGACACAGCCTGGGAATCAATTGCCGAGCGCATAAATGCGTAGGTTAGTCCGATTGCGCAATCAATGCTATGTGCTGTGCATCTCCTCAATCAAAAAAAAGTATTTGAATAGTACTTTTTTTTGTTTATTTAGGAGAAATCACACTGGGACAAAAAGGGCCGGAATACAAATCAAAATATTGGTGAAGAGGCAATCCGAGTTGCAGATCTTCTGTAGAAATGGTGAAATTATGACCATATCTCCAGATAGCTGTGGTAAAACTAACAGTACAAAAACTTATAGGCTAGGCTTTATACGCCTTGGTTATGCTGACAGTGCTTGTATGAAAACCATTTGGCTACGTGTAGCCCCATGCTTTGGAACTATATTTAATAACCTATTAAATAGGGTACCTACAATTATGTAAAAACCGTCCTTGGTGTGCAGTTTGTTATAAATATTATAAAGACATTTAGGAGTTTTTTCAGGGCAAGGCACGCTTACGCACAGCATGGCACGCAGTGGCTTTGCTGAGGCTCTCGGCGTCCACAACGATGTACAAAAAGGTGCCATTTGCCAATCTGTAGCGTTCATAACTGACTGGATCCAATCTCGGAACGCCCTCCCTGCTCTAAACGCTCTCCTTACTATCTGTGCCCCCTCATCTCAGGGTTGTCAATGAATGGACATGCCATGATTGAAACGGGACCAGTTAAGAGACATTTGCTTTTATACACTCCATAATCGGGTCCAATATTTCCATTAACAACCATCTATGTTGCGAATGTCTAGCCTATGTCGTCGACTCGTAGGTCCACGGGCCCCTATGCCTAGTTTATGTCTCTAAAATATTACAGAATGGCTTTTTTGAGATATCCTACCAAAAAGAGTCAAAAACATTCATTTTAAATGGTTTAATAATATGACAACATAAAAAGGAATTACATGACAAAAAAGGGTCTGAAACATGTTGCTTCTAAGCCAGTGGTCTGTCCGAGTCAGTGTCACTGTAACAACAGTTGCAAATAAGTCAAGCTTGAACCATGTTGGCTTGCTCTCAACCAGGCTAGCCCCAACGCATATCTTGCCTTAGCGATATAACTGGCATCTAGTCAAGCTTGTTTTGTGAAACGTTATCCGAGACTTACTGAAATAAGCCTGGTTTACAGCTTAATCGTGCCTCGTGAAATACCCCCCCAGTCGGTCTGTGCATGTGTATGTTTGGATGGTGTAGTGATCGTGTTAGACTGTGCATGCATGTGTTTGGAAGGTATAGTAGTGACCCCGTCGGTCTGTGCATGCGTGTATTTGGTGGCTGTAGTCCTTCCATTGAGGCAGGGGTCAACATTAACAGTAGCCTGTGGCAGCCAGTCCATCACAGATTCTCCGTTTTGGCTACCATGATTTGCTAGTTGGTAGCCCGACTGGGCAACCACTCCAAAAAAAACATATATAGTGGGTTTCTTAAGCCTACATTATGTAGGTATATTTTGTGCCATTACATGTTGATCCATCTCAACAATGCTAATGAAAGGATCCTGCAAGTTCTTGCTACTGTTCCAACTCATAACGTTACACAACACACTGTAGCCCACTACACACGGCTTTCACCCAGTCTATCTTGATCAGTGGCCGTTTAAAGCTCACGTTGTTTTCCTCCAAAAAATAACATAAAACACTCTGTATAATGATTAAATGTCATCAGGGTCCAAAATGAACCTTTGGGCTTACCTGCCAAGGTGGCGGGTAGGTGGAAAAAAATACCGGCCAAAATAATGAAATTGCAATTTTCAATCAATTTTCAATCAATTTAATAAACAAAATAGCCATTCCCCACTGCAATAACTATTTAAATTAGAAATGGAACACTTACGGATTTAGTGCAAAGAAGATAATTTATTAAAGGATAGGCTTAGCCATTCTTAAAGATTGTCTTAGATATTAAGTAATATTTCTAAAACAAAATAAAAGCTACAACTGTTTTCTGATTAACCCGGAAGAGTTTATCTTGTAATATTTCACCAAAGTCCCGTACAGTCAACATTTCCACAGCGACCACCTATCGCACTTACGGCTGTAATATGTTGCTGTTGTTATGTAAAAACACACATATTTTTGTATGTTTTTTTTTTTTTACGTTGCCTATTTTAAAACATTAGGCTACGTATTTTATGTGTATTATGTATATACTATATGTAACGATTTTGACAATGTATTCTGTTGCAAATTTCCTACAGCCTCTTCAATTTGAACTTTAAACCATGGATGTGCAGTGAATATTTTTTGAGATATTGACATTTACATAAGACTAGTTGAAACTAGGTGGAAATTGCCTTTGGTGGGCCAAAGATACTCGGGTTAAAGGGATAGTTCGGAATTTTGGACATAATGTCTCAATTACGACTTACCCATGATGTAGTTGATTGATGGAAACCATTTTCAGATAATTCCATGCTGTCCCTTCTTTTGGACATACACACATTGCTAATGCTAGCGCTACTCTAAGGAAACTAGTAGCATCCACTACCAAACGCACTTAAACACTCCACAGTGCACCCAAAGCAAATAAAATATGATGACAGTCTATCTGGGTTATTTTCAGTGATTATACCATCATTTTTGAAGTCAAACTATCGTTGAATCCTTTACTTTGTGCGCACCTAAATTCTCCGTGGAAGTACGGCGGCGGAGCGATACTTTACGTTAGTAGGTAACGTAAAGTATAGCTCTGCCGCTGTATGTAGTGCCGGCCAACAACAATATTGCGCCTGTGAAAGAATCAGACTAGTAGTATTGTTAGTTAATGTTCAAAGATGGTATTTGATGGTAAGATGGTATTTCGGTGTGTATTTCAAGGTTGTTCAAATCATGCAAAAAAATGGGCACCACAAAGTTTTCATCGATTTCCAGTGGAAGATCAACAAAGAAAACAGCTGTGGCTTCTTGCTGCACGCATGGATGTCAACACACCAGTTGAGACTCTAAAAAAGTTAAAAGTGTGTAGTGACCATTTCACGGAGGATGACTATGTGAAAATCAAAAAAGGACTGCTGAAGGAGACTGCTGTGCCATCACCTGTTTTACTTCATGCACCGAAAACAACTGACGAGCAGGTAGCTAATAAATGATTGCATGCGTGATCTATCTATTCAATTTAGCTAGCTAGTTGCCACGATTAGGTAGTCATGGAAGTGGTCAAACTTTTCCTGCAAATTGGTAGCCAGTGTGCTTGCTTGTATATGATGTGTTATTCTGTAGCATGTTTGTGTTTAGCTGACTTGTTGTCTACAAAATATGTAACTTTACGGCAAAACGGATTGTCGGCAACTGTGGAGTACAGCAGATAGCCTACAGGCAGATACCCTGGCTAATCTACAGCTAGCTCCGCCGCCGTACTTCCACAGATAATATAGGTCAGCACAAAGTAAAGGATTCAACAATAGTTTGACTTCAAAAATGATGGTATAATCACTGAAAATAACCCCGATAGACTGTCGTCGTATTTTATTTGCTTTGGGTGCACTGTGGAGTGTTTAAGTGCGTTTGGTAGTGGATGCTACTAGTTTCCTTAGAGTTGTGCTAGCATTAGCAATGTGTGTATGTCCAAAAGTAGGGACAGCATGGAATTATCTGAAAATGGTTTCCATCAATCAACTACATCATGGGTAAGTCGTAATTGAGACATTATGTCCAAAATTCCAAACTATCCCTTTAATGTAATGGCAGGCTGAGTTGGCTAATTCAACTGACTAATATCATGTAAGGTAACGTTAGACAGAATTATGTATTAATGTTTTTCTGTCCACATTATCATCGTTCGGTGATGGTCTCTTTTTTTTTTTCTGTGGCTTTCGACACCTGAAAAATGTCTCCACTTTGGAAAGAGATAGCTAAATCTAAATCTTTAGCTGGCAAGTTTTAGCTGCTAACAAAACGAGAAGTGTTCTTCAGTATTTCTGCTATGCTACTATAGTTAAGTCAGGAAGCCAGCTGTTCATACGCACAAACATGCACTGTAACTGAAGTGACGAACAAAAGCTAGGTGTCTCTTGAGGACCTAGCGATTGCGTCTCTATTTCTTTTTCCGCAACCCAAAATTAGGGCAATTTTACCTAAAAATAAAAATGTGGGTTCCTTATTCTTTTTTACCAGTCAAGAGTGGTGGGTTGGCCTGTGTGATTTACCCACCAGAAAGAATATTTACCTGCATTTGGCGCTTGGCGGGTGTTCATTTTGGTCCCTGAATGTAATTTTAAGTATTTGTATATTGGTTGATTTATTGATTGATTACTGGTAGGCTGAACTAAAAACTCCAATGAAATCAACATGCATTTACATTTTTAATTTTATTTAAGCTATTTATTGATTGATTAGGCTATTTATAGGTTTAACTGCAGTTCATATTTTGTTGCATTTTTTAGCCTATATTATTAAGATAGTACATATCCAATAAATATAGGCAGTCAGATAAAATTGAACAGTCATCTTAACATTCATAACCAAAGCTATGTTTTTGACTTTGACTTTTTCATAACTGCATTGTTGTGATTAAATTTAGAAAAATGTGGGACAGCTGCACACTCTAATGGTGACTGGTAGCCAGTATATCATGACGTTAACGTTATGAATGGTTTTCTGTTGCAATAGTCTACGACGAATAATGCACGACTCAGCTGGAAATTTCTTGTGTTGCATTTGTCATTTTTTATATAATACAGTGGAAATTACTTGGGTTGCATTTGTTATTTTGTTGTGTTTTTGTACACAACTTCAGTGCTGTAATGCTGAACCAGGTCATCTGCATCGAATGCTTTTTGAAAATCTACAATGCAAGCAAATATTTTTATTTAATTTTGATGCACATAATAATAATAATTATTATTATTATTATGAATTAGGATGTGTAGGGAGTGTAAGGGTGTAATATGTAGTGTGATGTTTTGGTAAAAATCTAATTTGACTCGGCCTCAAGACATTGTGTTCATTAAGGAATTCTAAGTTTCTTTTCTTTATAATGCTACAGAGCACCTTCTTTAGATTACTGTTCACAGTAATGTAAGGCAGTTGTTGGGGTTACATCTGTCTCCATGATGAGGGGGTCTTAGACTCCAGATTATAGATTATGAGGGGGGGGGGGGGGGGGGGTCCTAGACTGGAGTCCTAGATTCTAGATTTAAGGGAAGTAGCCCACACTCAGAATAAGATTGAACAGTTTTAGCAGTGATTCCTGCATTTTGTTGCTGCTGTATTTTAGCATCTCATTGGGGATGTCATCAGGCCCACATGCTTTCCTTGATTGGAGGGCCTGTAGCCTCTCTCTTAGCTCCTTGTCAGTAATAGGGTAGTCCAATGGATTTTGGTTGTTTTTAATAATCAATTCTAGACTATTTAGATTTTCACAGATGGAGGTTTGATCTAATTTAGGAATGGGTATTTCTTTATATAGTTGTTCAAAATGTTTTTTCCATTTTTTTCCATCTTGTATAGCAAGGTCCTCATGTTTGATTTACTTGTATTTTTCCTCCCCTCCTCCCCCCCCCACCCCCCCCATCTCTCTCTCTCGCTCTCTCTCTCTCACTCTCACTCTCACTCTCAGACAGAATGTCAGGATGGCTAGTGGCCCAGCTCTGCCAGACAGCCTGGTGCTGGAGATCTTCCTGCATCTGCCCCATGACGCAGTGCTGAGCGCTGGGCTGACCTGCCACCAGTGGCTGGCTGTGTCCCGGGACGAGTTCCTGTGGAGAGAGCTCTTCTACAGCTACTACCGAATCCCACGCTCTGTCCCCCGGCACCCAGGTACCCTGCTCTACCTAGATGAGTCTCACAGTATAGCATAGCTGCTTGAGCCATTTCAGGTTTTAGCCACTGTCACTAACAACCGCTAAGCTTCACTACCAGCCATGTGCTAGCCTCTAACTCTCGCTACCAGCCATGTGCTAGCCTCTAACTCTCGCTACCAGCCATGTGCTAGCCTCTAACTCTCGCTACCAGCCATGTGCTAGCCTCTAACTCTCGCTACCAGCCATGTGCTAGCCTCTAACTCTCGCTACCAGCCATGTGCTAGCCTCTAACTCTTCACTACCAGCCATGTGCTAGCCTCTAACTCGCTACCAGCCACGTGCTAGCCTCTAACTCTCACTACCAGCCATGTGCAAGCCTCTAACTCGCTACCATCCACGTGCTAGCCTCTAACTCTCACTACCAGCCACGTGCTAGCCTCTAACTCTCGCTACCAGCCATGTGCTAGCCTCTAACTCTTGCTACCAGCCATGTGCTAGCCTCTAACTCTTGCTACCAGCCATGTGCTAGCCTCTAACTCTCACTACCAGCCATGTGCTAGCCTCTAACTCTCACTACCGGCCATGTGCTAGCCTCTAACTCTCATTACCGGCCATGTGCTAGCCTCTAAACCACACCCATGGCTGTGCAGTAATTGAGAGGAAGGCTGGGTTAACATGAACATGAACACATCTCATGTCACCCTTGAACAGTGCCTTTGGCGACTCCTGCTCTTCTGATTTGACTGAGATGATTTAGGAAGTTTTGTGCGTGGAGTCCACATGGATATGGAGGTTAAACACCTATACAACAGGTGGAAAGTTCACAGTCGCATGCTGCCATTACGGTGGGTAGAGGCCATATGTGTGTAATAAGGAGCCTACCCGCCTCTCAAAGGAGTGTGAATCTATCAGTGATGTAACAGTTTTTGAGTAGTGCCAAAGTGATCTTCCATTGGGCTGTAGAACAATCCTCTCAAAATGTCCCTTCTCCACACAGCGGCAATATCCTGGTACAGGGAGTTTAAGCGTCTGTTTGACTGTATCCCCTGCGTGGAGGTGCAGACGTTGAAGGAGCACCATGATCAAGTCCTGCACCTGGCCTTCTCCCACCGTGGCCACCGCTTCTCATCCTGCTCCAAGGACTGCACCGTCAAGGTGTCATACCCCTCTGTGCCCCACTTACACCCAAGCCCCAGTCCTCCAGCATCCCACTTTGCCAGCACCCCACCCCACCCCACTCCACCCGCACCCCACTTCGCCTGCCTTTTCCGGTCCTTTTTGTTTAACGTGTTCCATCTCCCTCAATCTCTCCCTCTCTCCATTCTTCTTATGGTCCCTCCTCCTTTTCCTCCCTGTGGACCACCCTCTCCTCAGCTGTGGGACACAGAGCAGCCGAACGGCTCCATCGCGCTTGTACACAGCTCCAGCATGCGGCAGTTCAACTGGGGCTACACCCAGTTCTCCCAGTTCAATGCGGACGACAGCCTGCTTCTGGTGTCGGGGGTCTACCTGGGGCCCCATCAATCCTCCTCTGGGGAGATTGCTGTCATCAGCCTGGGTACGAACCCTTATCTAAATACACTCACTTCCAATGTAGGGTTGGCTTATCCCCCCCCCCCCCCCCCCCCAAAAAAAAAATATCATACTGACTGTGCCTGGTGTTTGAAATCGTATTTACCTTTTAGGGTTGTTTTAACGCACTTGTTTCAAGTTGGAAAATGCACTAATGTACGTCGCTCTGGATAAGAGCGTCTGCCAAATGACTAAAATGTAAATGTAAATGTAGCACAGTCACATCTAGTGTAGCACGTTATCTAACAGACTCGCATCTAATGTAGCGCATTAGCTTATCTAACAGACGCACATCTAATATAGCATGTTAGTTTATATAACGCACATTCACATCTAATGTAGCATGTTAGCTTAACTAACATACTCAGTGTAGTATGTTAGCTTCTCTAACAGACACACACATCTAATTTAGCATCTGGCATCTCTAATGCTGAACTTTATATAACCCTTCATATAGCATCTGTGCTCCACACTGTTGGTTCCTAACATAGCTGGTCTGTGGTAGACAAGAATTCTATTGGTAGTTTTGGCTGAAAAAAAGTTTTAAAAGTCATTTGTTTGTTTGTGTCATGTGAATAGGGCTGTTTGTAGGGTAAGGGGTAATGTGTATGGGGTATGGGATATGGAGTGTAAGGCGTAATGTTGTGCTGTGTAAAAGAGCACAGTGTTCTAGCATTTTCTGGGAATTCAAGTCATATGATGTAGCACAATTTAATTCTGACAAGCAAACAACTTAATGCAGAGACAGAAATGGACTAAATGGCTCTCTTGTCCATTTTGTTTCTCTGCTGTCGGTCTCATCGCCTCATATTATTTGCATTTATAACTACGAAAATGGAGATTCAGCTCTCTGCATCTCATCTCTGTTCCAGCTTAGTTTTAGCTGACTGTTTCTCCAACACTAAACAGGCTTTTACACAACTGGCCAGATGTTCTCTGCTCTTCAGTGCAGCTACATAGCCACCACAGCTGCTGAAAAATGGAACAAACAAGCTGACTCATGATCATTATTTATAGTGCAGATCTTATGTTGATGTCATTGGAGGAAGCACAGATTCTGAAGATGTGGGAGTGTGTTGATTTGTGACGTGGTTGTCTGGGCTTAGGGTTGCTCATGCTCAAAACTGCTTCATGTAGTCCTTATTCACAAGCAGTCATCTTTCGGTCATCTACAGTAGGCTATACGAATCAGAAATATTTTTGCATTATTCTTTATGGTCTTAGTTTTGTTTTAGATGTTGTTTACATTCACAAATGTTTGTATTATATATGTGTACAGACAGGGAGTGAGTAAAAATATGGAAATGCCTTTGTAAAGTCAAGTTGTAAGGTTTTGTGACACTGCTGTTTTGGATGGGTGCTCTAGCCTCAGGTAGAATTCTGTGATCATCTGATCTGTGGTTGCTTCCATGGTTTGCACTTTGTGTGAACTCACAAGCGTCAGCTCAACCACCACCAATATGTAGCACTCACCTGGATGATGCATGGCAGCCATTTTGTGCCAGAACGCTCACCACACGTCAGCTGAAGTGGAGTGGGAGAAAAGCATTTTCAGCCAACTAAATCGGGAGATGATGATAGGTGGTAGGTTGAGAGAGCCAGGGTGGGAGTTTAGCCAGGCCCCTGGAAACATTTTATGAACCCCTTAATCTTTACGATGAACCCCTTAATCTTTACGGTGAGTGTCATGGGATGTTTAATGACCACAGTGAGTCAGGAACTCAGTGCATGCTGGGAAGCTGTTTGCTTAATGGCTGAGCCATGCCTGTGTTGTAGCCTCTGTACTTGTAGCCCAGTGCGTGGTGCTTACAGGATCCAGTGCCAAGCATGGTTCAGGTCTAGACAATGTCAAGCAATGCCAACGCACTTCACCCAAATTCACTAATTACACTAACGCTTATGTGACTCTCACCCGCTCCCATAGAGAACTACACCCTCCTGTCTCGCGTGAGGAACAAGCCATACGATGTTTTTGGCTGCTGGCTGAACGAGACACACCTCATCTCCGGGAACCTGCACTGGATCGGGAACATGACCTCATGCTCTGTTCTTTGGCTCAACAAGGCTTTCCAGGTCTGCCCTGCCCCTTGCTGGAGCACATGCATTTAATATGATCCAGGACCCACTTAATGCACGCATGCATTTAATATGATCCAGGACTCACTTAATGCACCCAGGCATTTAATATGATCCAGGACCCACTTAATGCACCCAGGCATTTAATATGATCCAGGACCCACTTAATGCACCTATGCATTTAATATGATCCAGGACCCACTTAATGCACCCAGGCATTTAATATGATCCAGGACCCACTTAATGCACCTATGCATTTAATATGATCCAGGACTCACTTAATGCACCCAGGCATTTAATATGATCCAGGACCCACTTAATGCACCCAGGCATTTAATATGATCCAGGACCCACTTAATGCACCCAGGCATTTAATATGATCCAGGACCCACTTAATGCACCCATGCATTTAATATGATCCAGGACCCACTTAATGCACCCAGGCATTTAATATGATCCAGGACCCACTTAATGCACCCATGCATTTAATATGATCCAGGACCCACTTAATGCACCTATGCATTTAATATGATCCAGGACCCACTTAATGCACCTATGCATTTAATATGATCCAGGACCCACTTAATGCACCCAGGCATTTAATATGATCCAGGACCCACTTAATGCACCTATGCATTTAATATGATCCAGGACTCACTTAATGCACCTATGCATTTAATATGATCCAGGACCCACTTAATGCACCCAGGCATTTAATATGATCCAGGACCCACTTAATGCACCCATGCATTTAATATGATCCAGGACCCACTTAATGCACCCAGGCATTTAATATGATCCAGGACCCACTTAATGCACCTATGCATTTAATATGATCCAGGACTCACTTAATGTACCTATACAGATTTATTAAAACAACTGCATTTACACTGTAAATACTAAGTACTGCAATGCAAAGGTTGACGAAATGGAAATTATATATTCGTATAGTTCGGGATAGGCATGGTTTAAAGTGTAAATGTTTAACCAGAAAGTCTTCTTTGTCTGTTTAACTTAGATTACATGCTGCATAACTGAATTAATTGAAATAATTTGAATTATGTCATTATTCATCTTTAAATTAGTAGTGCATATTTTATAATGTATTGATGCATTATTTTTAGCAATGTTGTGAAATAGTGTAAAATGTAAAAATATGAGTTCAGAAACGCATTCACAAGGGAATTTCTAGAGATGCTCCTTTAAGGATGGCAGTGTGCCTGCATCCCTATGCCCTCTTAAACGTGTGTTCCTAGTGAATGTGCACCTCCGTCCCGCGATCCACAGTTTAGCAAGCGTAAGAAGGTTTTAATGCACCAATAACAACGGTAATACAACCACACTGATAAAGGTAAGTAAGGTAAGGTAAACTTTATTCATCCCCAGGGGGAAATTCTGTTGTTACAGCAGCAGCCAGAGGAAAAGCAACAATAAGAAATGCAGTATGCAACATCCATACACAAAATAAATAAATACTGTACACCAGCTTGCCTTAAAAATTTTAATTTGGATACCTAAAAATATACAAATGATAAAAGACCAAGATATAAAATCCAGAGAAAAAATAAAGTGCAGGAGTGAAGTGCCACAGTAGGTTGCTGTGATGTGATATCAGGTGGTTGCCAGGTACACAACAACAACAACATAAAAACTACATGGTACTGTTAAAAAGTCTAACTGCCATTGGAATAAAAGACCTGCGGTAGTGCTCTGTCTTGCACTGTGGGTGTCTGAGTCTGTTGCTATGGAAGCTGTTCAATGCCTCCACAGTCCCATGCAGGGGGTGAGAGGAGCTTAGCTAACATCCTCCTCTCACCCACCTCCTCTGTGAAGGCAAGAGGGCAGCCCAGGACAGAACTAGCCCTCTTGACCAGTTTGTTGATTTTTTTTTTCTGTCTCTGTCTGAGCTTCCCCCCCACCAACAAGCAACAGCATAAAAAGCAACAGATGCCACAATGGTGTCATAGAATATCCTTAACACTGGTCTGCACACTCCGAAGGACCTCAGTCTCCTCAACAAATTAAGCCGACTTTGGCCCCTCTTGTACAGGGCGTCAGTGTGGTCTGACCAGTCCAGTTTATTGTTGAGGTGAACACCCAGGTATTTGTATGAACGAACTATCTCAATATCCAGTCCCTGGATGTTCACCGATGTAGTCAGGGATGACTTCCTGCGGAAGTCGAAAATCATCTCCTTCGTTTTACTGGCATTCAAGTGGAGATGGTTGAGTTCACACTAGTCAACAAAGTCCTTGATGACCCCCCTGTATTCCCTTTCGTTCCCCTCTGATACACACCCAACAATGGCTGTATCATCAGAGAACTTCTGTATATGGCAGTTACTTGTGTTGTATGTGAAGTCTGATGTGAACAGGGTGAACAGAAAAGGAGAGAGCACCGTCCCCTGTGGGACGCCCGTGCTGCTGGTCACCACATCAGACGCACAGTCATGCAGCCTTACATACTGTGGTCTGCTGGTGAGGTAGTTAATAATCCATGCAGTCAGGTGATGGTCAACTCCCGCTCCTTCAAGCTTTCCCCTGAGCAGTGATGGCTGTATTGTGTCGAATGCAGATGAGAAATCAAAAAACATGACTCACGTAGCTCCCGCTGCTCTCCAGGTGTGAGAGAGATCTGTGCTGAAGGTAGATTACAGCGTCATCTACCCCGATGCCTGGCCGATAAGCGAACTGTAGTGGATCCAGCTTTGTGCTTACCAGAGGTCGCAGGTGGTTAAGCATAATCCTCTCCATGGTCTTCATCAGGTGAGAGGTTAGAGCCACTGGTCTAAAGTGGTTGGGCTCCCTGGGGTGCGCTGTCTTTGGTATCGGCACCACGTAGGACGTCTTCCACAGGTCTGGAACAGATTTAGTTTGTCTGCCCATTCCCGGTCTCCTGATACAGGGCCCTTCCCACAGCCTTTGTTGTGTCCTGATATTGTTTTTAGTCCTCTCCAGACCTCCCTCGCATTGTTCTGCTGTAAACGCTCCTCCAGGTTGGCACTTTCTACCCCCCACCTCCCTAGGATGTGGAGTCGGAGAACGTGAATGTGGTGAAGCGGCTCTTTAAGATACAGAACATGAATGCCAGCACCATTCGCACGGTGATGGTGGCTCACAGCCAGCGCCACGACTCGCCGGACCTGCTGCTGGACTACGAGGCGCAGTCCCAGGCCCGGGCTGAACTGGAGCGGACCGGCCAGCGCCACCACCCACTGCTCTTCGACTTGGGCACCAGCGACAGCGAGGAGGAGGAGGACGAGGAGGAGGAGGGGGAGGAAGAGGAGGGGGAACGCCGCATGTACCCACGCCCTGCCCACATCGCCCTTGGACTGGGGATGAGGCTTGGTCACATGATACAGGTGAATAGTTGGAATGATTTCATGATTATTGCGTTTTTTTTTCTTTCCTTCTTAATTGTTGATAATCTCTTTTTGTCCATTCCTACAACTTCCCCCTCTGTGAACACAGTGGCCATGGGTCACTACAGCCCATACAAGCAGGAAGCTGCTGGTCTGTTTAAAGTTAAGTTGGCCAGGGGCTCCTTGTAGTGCTGTAGTGAAGTCTTAAATCCAGGTCGATTGTCAAATCACCAGTACTCAAGTTCAGGTAGTCATCGGTGTCACTGTCACTGAATTAATTATCTTAATTGCATGGTTCGTCATACTGTCATTGTTGGAATCAGTCGTAAGACAACCATTTATTACTGATCTAAATTGGACATTTTTCAAATTAATGAGTTAATTTGTTTAAACTTAATTATGTGTATTTGTAGCATTGCTGTCTACAAATGCAGCACATCCGCTGTTTTGTTGACTTGGCTGTGGTGACTAGTAGTGGTAGGGGGTTGCGTGGGACCAATTAGATGCAGGGCGTCTGACCTCGCCATGGTCTTAATGAACGGTTTTTAAACATGAAAACAAGTAAATATATAATGAGAAAATGAAATAAAAAAATTTAAATCCCCTCTCTTTTCCTCTTTTTTTCCTCTCTCTCCCTCTCTCCTAGGGCCAGTGCAGTGCAGCAGAAGGAGAAATGGAGCTTGAATCCAGGGTGGCCCAATTCATGGGAAAGACTCGAACACGTTGCCCTGACTCCACCCTGCTTACCCCCTCCCCCTCAGGAGAGACAGAGGACAAGACCTACCTGCTCTTCACCACCGGCAGCCTTACCCATTCCCCTCACCAGATAGGTACAACAAAGAGCCTTACCTGTTCCCCTCACAAGATAGATACAACAAAGAGCCTTACCTGTTCCCCTCACCAGATAGGTACAACAAAGAGCCTTACCTGTTCCCCTCACCAGATAGGTATAACAAAGAGCCTTACCCGTTCCCCTCACCAGATGGGTACAACAAAGAGCCTTATCTGTTCCCCTCACCAGATAGGTATAACAAAGAGCCTTACCCGTTCCCCTCACCAGATAGGTACAACAAAGAGCCTTACCTGTTCCCCTCACCAGATAGGTACATCACACAGCCTTGCCTGTTTCCCTCAACAGATAGGTACAACACAGAGCCTTACCTGTTCCCCTCACCATATAATTACAACAAAGAGACTTACGTGTTCCCCTCACCAGATAGGTACGTCACACAGCCTTGCCTGTTTCCCTCAACAGATAGTTACAACAAAGAGCCTTACTTGTTCCCCTCACCAGATAGTTACAACAAAGAGCCTTACGTGTTCCCCTCACCAGATAGTTACAACAAAGAGCCTTACCTGTTCCCCTCACCAGATAGTTACAACAAAGAGACTTACGTGTTCCCCTCACCAGATAGTTACAACAAAGAGCTTTACCTGTTCCCTTCACCAGATAGTTACAACAAAGAGACTTACGTGTTCCCCTCACCAGATAGTTACAACAAAGAGCCTTACCTGTTCCCTTCACCAGATAGTTACAACAAAGAGACTTACGTGTTCCCCTCACCAGATAGGTACAACAAAGAGCCTTACCTGTTCCCCTCACCAGATAGTTACAACAAAGAGCCTTACCTGTCCCCCTCACCAGGTATAGCACAGAACCTTATCTGTTCTCTTTACCCCTCACCAGATGGGTATTGGGGGTGTTTCTTAAATGAAATGAAACAGTAATCAATGGTAATATCATTAGCTTCATGTTTTCTCTACATAATTTGAGTAATGATTAGGCAGATGCATTAATGACTGGTCATTTTAACCTGGGATTGGGACTGGTGATAAGTTTTCTTGCAGTCTGGAAACACTCCAAGGTCAGGATGGCAAACCTGTTTTTCAATCCCCCAGTAGAGGGCACTGATGTTACATTCTCATTCACAAGTGCAATCTTTTGCTTGTTCATACAGTGAATGATCACGCTGTGAGCCAGCATATGAGCACACAGTATAACATCTTTATCAAAATATTCAGTGTGAATTTGGACACAATTCCTGAGATTTTCCACAAAGAAAATTCTTATGGAGGAAGGATATTTGAGGAATATTTTAGATTTTGGTTACTAATACTTTTTGGTGGTATTGTAAGACCCTGTAATTGTGGAAATTTTGGTGTCATTATAGGATGCCTTATATGACGTTCTAAATTATTAGGGTAATAATGATGCTGTATGTTATTTTTCAAAAGTATAAATATTAATATTTGAAAAGTACCATTTTTGTTCTTTAAAATGTTATTTTATAAGCTGCAATATAAACCGAAAAACTGACTGGAACTCTTCTACTCTTTGAGCTACAGACCAGTTTATGTGGGGGGAGGGGGCAGACGATGCAAACAACAAAGTATGTTTTTCATGCAGCCGAAGATTCTTATTTGTCTAGTAATAACCTATATTGTAGGTATTTCTCCATTGTCTGCCTGCGCAGCCTCATGTTCTTTCCTGCGGAGTATCAGGTGTGCAGCCAGTGATCCATTTTAACATTCCCTGTTGAGCAAGGCAGCTGAGGCTTGCTTCTTAACGTATGGCAAACTGTTCCTTACTTTATGGGAAATTAATCTAGGGAATTTTGTGTCCAAATTCAACCAGAATGTTGCTGTATTCACAGGAGAGCTGTACAAGAGCAATATGGGGTGTTCTGTAATGTTTGCTGAGATATTACTAATCTGCTAGGCTAGTAGATAATGTAAATATATTTAAAAAATAGAGCCTTTTTAAGTGCGGATGAACTTTTGCCATTTGGGTTTCCCGCTGTGGTTGATGGCAGGAATCAAGCGGATCAGGCCGGATCAGATGACCACCTGTGGGCCAGTTCTGGGGGAGGAGCGAAGCTCGGAGGAGTTCTTTGACTCATTGGATCACGTGATCGACATTCACGGCCACATCATAGGCATGGGCCTGTCCCCCGACCATAGGTGAGCATATCCCCTAACCTGACCGCAGGTGAGCATGCACCCTAACCTGACCACAGGTGGGCATGCACCCTAACGAATTACACTCTGAACATACACCTGCTGAATTACACTGTGAAGGTAGACTGTTGAATTACACTGTGAACGTACACTGCTTAATTAGACTGCTGAATTACACATAGAAGGTGCACTGCTGAATTACACTGAAAGTACACTGCTGAATGTACACACTGACGGTGCACTGCTGAATTACACTGTGAAGGTACACTGCTGAATTACACTGATATGGCAGTCCTTCCCGCTGCCTGTTCAGGTACTTGTACGTGAATAGCCGGGCATGGCCAGCGGGATGCGTCATTTCAGACCCCATGTCACCTCCACCAATTGCCGAGGAGATAGACCTGCATGTCATTGACCTGAAAAGCTTGCGGGAAGAGAGGCGGAGTCTGAGAGCGCACCGCGCCTTCACACCCAACGACGAGTGCTTCTTCATCTTCCTGGACGTCAGCCGAGACTTTGTTGCCAGGTAACGCACTGCGGCCATACACCTGCAGGCCCTGACTGTGTTGACCTGTTCTGTGATGGTCCTGGTTTCTGTTCATCAGAAAGGGTCAGAATCTCTTGATATGTATTGAGATTTTACAATAGAACCTCAGAGGATGTGCCATTTAGAACTCAGCATGGATGGTCTCCACAGTCTGGTGTCCAATCCAGACTGTGCTAGTGCCGACTGTGGCTGTGTTTAATCCAGACTGTGCCAGTGCTGACTGTGGCTGTGTTTAATCCTGACTGTGCCGGTGCTGACTGTGGCTGTGTTTAATCCAGACTGTGCCAGTGCTGACTGTGGCTGTGTTTAATCCAGACTGTGCCGGTGCTGACTGTGGCTGTGTTTAATCCAGACTGTGCCAGTGCTGACTGTGGCTGTGTTTAATCCAGACTGTGCCAGTGCTGACTGTGGCAGTGTTTAATCCAGACTGTGCCGGTGCTGACTGTGGCTGTGTTTAATCCAGACTGTGCCAGTGCTGACTGTGGCTGTGTTGAATTCTGAATCCTCCGTCTCTGTGTGACTCTGACTCATGAGTTGTGCTGTGGTGTGATGAGAAGCAGAAGCTGTGCTTTGGAGGAGAGCACATGCTTGTCTGCAATCTCTTGACTGGACAGCAGAGGGTGCAGAAATTAGTGCTGATATGTACACAATTGGAGCATTCCGTTCATTGGATTGTATAAAGTATTGCTGTCAGCCCTGTATGTGTGCACCCTGTATGTGTGCACTTGTGTAAGTGGCTGTGGATAAGAGCATGACCTGCTGAATGCCCCTGTGTGCTCGTAATGGGAATAATGAAGTGAGGGAAAACTTAAAGTGGCGCAGCAGTACCAGTGAGAAAATATGGATATGGTAACGGCGAGATCAGTGAGGGAATACTGACAGGGGAACAGCGGGATCAGTGAGGGAATACTGACAGGGGAACAGCGGGATCAGTGAGGGAATACTGACGGGAACAGCGGGATCAGTGAGGGAATACTGACAGGGGAACAGCTGGATCAGTGAGGGAATACTGACAGGGGAACAGTGGGATCAGTGAGGGAATACTGACAGGGGAACAGTGGGATCAGTGAGGGAATACTGACGGGAACAGCAGGATCGGTGAGGGAATACTGACAGGGGAACAGCGTGATCAGTGAGGGAATACTGACAGGGGAACAGCAGGATCAGTGAGGGAATACTGACAGGGGAACAGCGGTTTGCTGATCAGTGGGTGGCTCTGCTTACTGTTAATGACTAAACACGCCCATAACGGCGTCCTACATTAAAGTGTGTTTTATTGTACATATTGTTTTTGCTTCTTTATGCATTTTCATCTGAAACCTGCTCCGTTCAAAAACTATCCAGTTTTATTTTATTCATGGAAAGTATCACTAGTTTCTGTTTAACAATAATCAATTAATCAATTAATGTTTTATAATAATTTATAATAAGCCAAATCTTTATAATATATCATAATTGTGTGCTGCTGCCAGGTTCATTCTGTTTAGGTAACCAGTCAGTTTGTAACTGGGAGAATATATTTAGCGCAGATGCTGAAGCTTTGTAATAATCATCAGAGTTTTGTAAATCTCAAAGCAAAATGCAGACGCAAGCACTCATAAGTGCTTTTAAATGCTTGTCAGCCAACATTGTATAACTGCTGACTTGTTTCAGTTATCTCAATGTGGTGTGGAACATTTTATGAGTGCTTATGCCAGTCATTTGTGGAGGAATTGTGTGGGCTGTGTAACCAAGTCCAGTAAGTGTTTTATTCATGTTATCTTGTCTTAGTACAAAGGGTTATGGGTTTGAATCATTGGTGGCAAATGTCATGGGAAACTGCTTATATTTCACGTACCACTGAAGAAAGTTCAGTTTTTCATCTGGGTATCTTTGCTTGTGACAGAAAAATAAAGAAAGGAGTTATGTAGTGTGTCATGTATGAAACCTCAGCTACTCCACTCTGCTGCTTTTGTTTCACCTACAAATATGTAGATGGTTTTGACCAGAGCAACAAGTGAGCTAACATACCTGTGTAATCAACTATTTTAATTGATCAATCAAGTTTTGAATAATAACGGAAACCAACTGACCCTACAGCTCTCTGTAACCAGTGTCAGTGTATAACTTAATCTGATCAAAAACGTCTCCGACGTAAAAATAAGCCAAGTTACTCACGCATAGCCTACAGAGCGCTGTCTATAAGTCCTTAATTCCAACTTGCAAAAACTAGGCCTGCCTTTAAAAGTATTGATATCAAAATGTGGCCAAGTTACAACTAACAATATTGCCTATCGTAGCTCACACTAAATAAACTAGCTCTTAGTGTTGCACGGTACACCGAAACTTCGGTACTTTTTCGATACTTAAAAAAAAAAACGGTTCGGTATTAGAATTTTCCGACGTTCGGTACTTTAAATTTTTTTTAAATATTATTCTTTTTTTTAACATAATCTTTTTTTTCTTTTTCTTTTATGTAGCTGCAATATTTCCCTTACCGCAGAATGCTGGAATGATCCAAATAGCATCTGGAAAAACCCTTGCCAAAACAGCTTCGGTTTCCCGTTAGGCCTAATTAAATTTTCAATGGCAGCGCTGATATTATGAGGGTGTAATTATAGTTTACGCCTCTACGCAAAATGGCGCACTTTCGTCCGTTTCGCTATCTGACCAGAACTCTTACATTTTAGTGTAGAGTAAAAGCTAATACTGCAGAGGCAGGAGTTTGATTCTGCCTGTTTTTAAGGACTGATTATGGATCAGCACTATGGAGGAGTCTCAGAAGCAACTCTACAGTGCTGCAAAGGTAGCTGATCCAGAAACAGTCCTTAAAAACCGGTAGAAACAAACTCCTTGTCCTGGGTTTAAGTTGTATAGTTCTGAATATCATTTGTGAAGCTAAGGGGGGTTTATTGTATATAAGTTCTGTTTTAAGTTTATTAATATTATAAATAACTAATATTTATTTACCATACGCCTTTGTGAGCAAATGTTATTTTAGCTCAGAATGGAGAAATGCACCACTTTGTTACCAACACCCTCCCCATGTGTGCGACGACTCTCTGTACCCCCGACCTGCGCGATGATACTACCTCGGCCCCGCACGCGCATTTGATGACACCGTGTATGCGCAACTACACTGGTAGTTTCGGGGGGCCTACCACCCGGCCTGAAAAAAAACCTAGGGGAAACACTGTACTGTATGTGACTATTCTGAAATAAATGTATTCTGTAGCAAATTTTTGAATGATACAGCTTCTTCTTCAGTTCGAACTTAAAATCATGGATGTGCAAGGGAATATTTTTTTAGATATTGACATTTAAATAAAACTAGTAGAAACGAGGAGGAAATTGCCTCTGAAGGGCCAAAGTAAATAGGGTTAAGGTCATTTCAGTAGAGGTACCGAGTATCGAATCAGTATCGTTTCAGTTTCAAGTACCGTTTCAGTATCGAGTATCATGATACTAAACCTGGTATCGGTATCGAAGTCAAAATTTTGGTATCGTGACAACACTACTAGCTCTATTCCAAAGCAATGCTATCCAAACTTTCCTAAATTATTTAATGCAGATATCACTTACTTTTGGTAGGTAACTAATGATGAATAATGCATGAAGATAATGACATTGAGAGAGACATGCTGCATGCATACAGAATACATGCATTCCAAATAAATGCATGCAGACATTGGCGTAACTATAACGCCCTGTACTGACGAGAATGAGAACATTTCTCCTATTATTGATAGCCCACAATTACATTAAAAGTGTTTGTAGATGAGCTGTGTTTAATGTCTAATGAAATACAATGAACAGCACCACCTGAACTTTGGATCATGAAGAACCATGTAAATTAATTAACCAAGTCTATACGGAGACATGCATGCACAATAGGCTAGACGCAAACACATAGTAGCTGAAAGAAATACATACAGCCTTAATAGTTAGTACAGCCTAAATAATTTGCTTAAGTAAAATATGGAGTATTCTATAGAAATACATTTAACGTTAGGCTATTCAACACTGGCTTGTCGGATGCGTAACTCCAAGCTTCCATGTCTGGGCTAAGAGCTGCCGACTGCATAAGCACAGCATAATTCCTTTTCAGTTTTTTTCCCCCCGTTAGTGTAGCCTAACGTGGCCTGCGGGAAATCTTTTGGTACCGGACCATGTAGCTAGGTTTAGTTTAGGTTTCTATAGTGCAATGGATGCATAATGCATGTTGATTCGCTTCATAGCCTAGCTTGTACCTGCTTCCTGACTAGCAGCTGACTGAGGTTTCTCTGGAAAAACTAACGTTGGCTAACAAGCTTAATTGGACAACGCATATTTCCCAGGAATCTTAGCCAGAAAGAAAACAATACTACTAAGAAAGTAGCCTACCAGAGATTATTCTTCTGATTATTATTATGATTAAAAGTGTTTGCAGTAAGCTGCATCGTCTGCAGAGTAGCGTAGTAGACTAGCATGTTCCCAGGCTATTGTCATTTTTTAAAGTGACAAACCATGAAACAGATATGTTTGGAGAATTGGAGGTTTATAAATCCGATCTCTTAAGGGATTGCAGCTTATAGTAGGCTATCATCAATTCTTAATGTATTATCATAAATTCTTAATTTTCCTAGTATTTTCCTTAATTTTATGGTGACATTGTGTTATGTGTGAAAAGGATAAACTGAACAGAGCTGAAGTGAAGAAATGAATGAAGACATAATAAAGAAATGTTGGCCGAGGCGAGCGTGGAAGGTTCGGTTTGCACAATGAGTCAGACATGACGGCAAGAGCGCAGCAGGCTCCACGCAGACAAATTTTTTTGTCGGTATTTGTGTGAGATTAAAACATGTAGCCAATGGCACAGTTATTTATTGATTTTTTTAAATTTTTTATATTAATGCAACAACGCAATGTTAACCAGATGATATTCTGCGTTAAAACTTTTTTCTTTGCTTGACAAATTGCCATGGGATACCTGTTCCCATAACGTTAGCTATTGCATAACTGCCATGGTGTCCAGTGACTGAATTCTTTAACTAACAGGCTACAAGTGAACAGTTAATATTGTAAACATGTCTTTACCTTTACAATAAAAAAAACATAATTGTATGAGAAAACCAGAACATGTGCACACTGTTTTAGTCCAAAATGAAATGACACTTCTTAGTACCGGGCAGGGATCGAACCCAGCATGGTAAGCATTGAAGCTTACCACTATACCAAAGCCTGTTGGTACAGTCACGTGATATAGGCTATAGGCCATTTGTCAGTGACATTTGTTTCCATACTGCGTAACGTTACCTGAAGTGGTGTCGGCTGATTTTCACCATTTCGCTGTAGTGAAACTTTGAACAGTTAGTATCCACATTAGTTTGAAGCGTTTTTATTGGTCGATAAGCTTGGGCGAGCAGGTATGCAATGTTGTTTTCCAATGGGGAGGATTATTCTTTGAAGGTACGGCAGGAAAAATGGGAAGAAGAAGAAGCAGAGGAGAAAAACGGCAAAATAACGCAGTTTATTGTGTGGATGTGTGAAGTTGTATCTGAATGCTGTGTGGTTACATGAGGTCAGAACATACAGAAGTTAATGTTTTTAAGGGCTGAGAGTCTGTGGTCATTGTGGTTACTTCTGTAGGAAACCCTGTAAAGTACCAAATTCTCGGTGCTGTATAGGTATGGGGGATGCCCCGCCAAGCCGTAATTTGGCAGATGGCATACCTGCCATCCCAATAGTAAATGCACACTTACTTTAAAATCTTATTGTACGTAGTAAATTAAAATATAAGTAGACAGATAGGTGTTTAACAGGTGTAGTATACTTGCATATCGGCTCATGCCATGAGCCAATATCAGTAGAGCTTGAGTTAGCTGCGGTCTCTATCTCCCCCTAGTGGCGCGGAGGACAAGCATGGGTACATCTGGGACCGGCATTACAACATCTGCCTGGCGCGGCTGCGGCACGATGACGTGGTGAACTCCGTGGCCTTCAGCCCCGCCGACCAGGAGCTGCTGCTGTCTGCCAGTGACGACTCCACCATCAAAGTGTGGCGGTCCCCCCGCATGGTGCAGCTGGCCCAGGCTCCCCCGCGGCGCGCCCCAACACGCAGGCTCCTTTCCTGGCTGCTGGAGAAGAGGAATGCTGATGCCACCAATCTCAACGGCAAACCGTGAGGCGTTTGGGCCTAGGAGGTGACGGGCCCATTAGTCCTCCTCTCATACTGTCAGCAGCCCCCGTTTTGCTCTGCCCCCCCACTCACCCCTGTTTCTCCAAGACTCGCCCGCCACCTGGAGCCTTTAGGGCAACACGTTGGCCACAAGGAGGCGCCACGGTGACACAGGTCAAGCCCTGGCCCCTCCCCGCTTCCCTTTTCTAGCTCAGGGTGGCAATATCTGGTCTTCTGTGATTGGTCCAACAGGTAACTCCCGTTCACTGAGCTCTACATATCCCAGGAGAGATCGTATCCCGGCACAGACCGTATCCCAGGAGACCGTATCCTGGCACAGACGACCGTATCCGAGGAGAGATGCCTTAAGGGCGCAGACAGCAACCCACCTAAATCTGGGAGACTAACCAATGGAGGAGGGTACAGCGTGATTTAATTTACTGGTTTAATTTACCATCGCTGCAGCCGTGGTACAGTTGAAGTCGGAAGTTTACATACACTTAGTTTGAAGTCATTAAAACTCATTTTTAACCACTCCACAGATTTCATGTTAGCAAACTATAGTGTTAGCAAGTCAGTTAGGACATCTACTTTGTGCGTGACACAAGTAATTTTTCCAACAATTGTTTACAGACAGATTATTTCACTTTTAATTCACTATATCACAATTCCAGTGGGTCAGAAATGTACATACACTAAGTTGAATGTGCCTCTAAATTTTTAATATTTGGTCGCATATCCTTTTCATGCCATGACTTCTTGATGTCTGTGACCCAACAACATCAAAAGACTCTTGATATCGTATTTTCTGGTACTCTTACAAGCGATACTATAACATCTCTGCATTTGAATGGATCTCTATGGGAATTTGGGGTTGGGACTAGATTTAGCTGTCAATTACACTGGAACAGTATGGAAACGCATGGTTGGCTAAATGGCTCGAAGTCATCAAGGTTCTGACGTATCAAACAAGCCTTAAATCATCACTCTGCTGCCAGAAATACAGTAGATATGAATGGATAACTTGAGGGGTTTCTTCTTCTGACTTATTTTTTCCATAGAGTTCAATAGGAAAATTTGTCAGGAGAAACAACCCTTAAAGTGATCCATCCATATCTACTGCATATCTGGCAGCAGAGTGATGGTTTAAGGCTTGTTTGATACGTCAGACCCTTGATGACTTCGAGCCATTTAGCCAACCATGTGTTTCCATACTGTTCCAGTGTAATTGACAGCTAAATCTAGTCCCACCCCCCAATTCCCATAGAGATCCATTCAAATGCAGAGGTGTTATAGTATCGCTTGTAAGAGTACCAGAAAATACAATATCAAGAGTCTTTTGATGTTGTTGGGTCACAGACATCAGGAAGTCATGGCATGCAAAGGATATGTGACCAAATATTAAAAATTTAAAGGCACAGTCAACTTAGTGCATGTAAACTTCTGACCCACTGGAATTGTGATATAGTGAATTAAAAGTGAAATAATCTGTCTATAAACAATTGTTGGAAAAATTACTTGTGTCATGCACAAAGTAGATGTCCTAACTGACTTAACAAAACTATAGTTTGCTAACATGAAATCTGTGGAGTGGTTAAAAATGAGTTTTTATGACTTCAACCTAAGTGTATGTAAACCTCCGACTTCAACTCTATATATATTCACATGCACGCACACACTCAGGTCCTTTTACACATGAGAACTTGGAGCCCATAGACATCATCAATGTGAAAACAATTGAAAAGTGCATGCAGACAGTAGATTCAGCATGCACCATGATCTATCCCCACAGAGGATGCTTTCAGTAAGATTTCAATACGAGCGTGACGACTGCGTTGCTCACTGCAGTTTTTTATTTTGTCCTCAAGTTTTCCCTCATAACTGATCCTTGCATATTTGAAGGAAGTCCAGGCCTCAGATTATGAAACAGGGCCTGATGTTAGTGTGAGCAGGGTTCAGTTCTTAAAGAGAAGAAACTCATGTTTGTCATGAGCCATTAAACAGCAGGCCTTTCCTGTGACACCTCCGCAGACAAGACCGCAGCCTCACACAGCTGATTGGTAAGGGTTAGGTTCGGGTTATGGTTTGGGGTGTTAGAGTTACGGGTCAGGGAGGTTAGGGCTAGGGGGTAGGTTAGGGTTCAGGGTTATGGTTTGGGGTGTTAGGGTTACGGGTCAGGGAGGTTAGGGTTAGACTGCAGCCTCACAGCAGAGGGGGCTTTTTATTTTGAGCGAGGGCTGGGGTGGGGTTGATGCTTGGTCCTGTTCTCATTGACAGTGAGTGTATGGTGTCTATGGCAGGACAGGTTGGCAGCAGGCTGTTGTCATGGTGTGGGAGTGAGTGGCTGGTTATACCTATACCCTTGGGACGGGTCTGGCCAGTGTGGTTTATAATATTCAAATTGCATATCAACTCAAATGGCACTGCTGCCACGCAGTCAGGGTTCCCTCCTCCCTCCCCGCCCCCCCCCCCCCCGGGTGCTTTTCAGCACATAACCGAAGGCGTCATCTCCATTGGTATCCCTGCAACAGCCTTGGCTTCTCCTCCCACCCCCCTCAGCATGAAGTGTACTTCTCCCTTGGTCTGCTGGTCATATTAGAGGTCACAGGATCCCATAACGTCTACAGGTCTTCCTTCAGCATTGTCAGTGTGTGTGTGCGTGGCATGCGAGTGTATGTATGTGTGTGTGCAAAACTGTGTATGTATGTATATATGTGTGTGTGTGCGTGTGTGTGTGTGTGTGTGTGTGGGGGGGGGCGGCTCATAGGTTGTAAAAGTGACATTTGGCTTTTATTTGACGGTGTTTACAGGTCTTACTCTTACAGGCGTAACCGTTTCCCCTGTTCGGTGTTGTGAGGCTGGCTGTTCCACAGCCTGATGCAAGCCTTGCCTTGTTTATTTAAAATAAAATTCCCTTTGGAAACACTGATTTGATTTTCTTACCACTCCCACAGAGAGCACACTTCACACACAAGACCAAGCTTACTTTTGTTTTATTGAATGAAAGAAAAAGTGACAAACCCTACACACACTTTCACTGTAAACTCCCGCATAAGCAACTTACAAGATTAGCCAACGCCATAATTAAAATGTCAATGGAAATTTCTGAAAGTTCAGTTATCTATATTCCATGAACTGTCATGCACGTGTAAAACAATGGGCTTCAATAGGCCTGGAGGATTCTTCCCCTGAATACAAGCAACCTTTTTCTTACACGCCCAAAAGAGATATTCTAAACTTGATTATATCACTATGCCTACTTGTGCAGAACTAGCGAGTAAAAACTAGTAAAAGTCATATGATTATTAAACACTTGACACTTATTAAACTTATTTAAATTACACGTGACCTTTACGGTCTCACAAGTCAGACCGTGGGACCCATCCATGCACTAGAACTGCATGGGTGAGCCCCACGGTTTCAGATACGGATAGTGCCAGTGCCGACTGGCCGGTAGATTACACAGGACGACGCGTAAAATTTCCATTGCGTCGACCAGTGTACCGGATTCACTCACATCCGATTCCACTCTATGCGAGCTTAGCTGTAGTCTGCAGTGTGAAAAGAAGCTGGCTGGCTACACCACATGTTTCAGAGGAGAACTGCGGATGTCAACAGTCTCCCAAATCAGCAGTGAGGGTTCGCGCAGGACCGCGGCTACAAATAGTTAATTGGAAATTCCAAATTAGGGTGGGAATTGGATACACCCAGCCCCGCGTTGGGTGCCAAATGTATTTTTTTTATTTGTAAGAAAAATTCCTTGAAAGGATACGCCACCCAACAGCTCTTATGAATGATTATTTAGGTACAGCATAAAAATGAAGGTTTTGTTAATGTATAAATCACAAAAAGTAAGACCAACTTCTGTTTCTCCACTGCTATACAAAATGGACAGTTGGACAGATAGAACGTTTGATTGGTGAGTCTTCCCTCATGGCTACTATCCTGGTATAATAATATAATATATATAAATAACATAATAAATTGAAATACATACTGAGAGAATGAATGTTGGGTAACTTTATCCAGCATTCATAGTGTATAGCATTCAAAAATATCAACCCTTTCTATGATAACACTGAAATCTGCAAGACTTGAGCCATGTTATCATTTATATATATATATGTGTGTGTGTGCACAAATATCTTACACACCACTATTAGTTGCATTATTATTGTTATTCGAGAAATTATACAATTGCATTTCTGTATGTGTGTATGTATGTATATATATATATATATATATATACACACACACACACTGCCTGGCCAAAAAAAAAAGTCACTGTTGCACCTGTCATGCATAGTGCCCACTGGCCAGGTAGTGTATATTATATATATATATATATATATATACACATACATACACAGTGGCTTCAGAAAGTATTCATACCCCATTGATTATTTCTCCTTTTTGCTGTGTTGAAAAGTCAAATTAAAATATATTTACATGGGATTTTGTACTACTCCTGTAGGAGTGATTCTCTATAATGTGCAAATTAAATTAAGTATTTGGATATCTTCAGGATTATATTAAAAATAACTGAAATATCTAATTTACATAAGTATTCATTCAAATATGTATTGCTTTAACATATTTTTAAAGTATCATATTTAATATTTGGTCGCATATCCTCTCTGCATTTCAATTGATCTCTATGGGAATTGGAGGGGTGAGACTAGATTCAGCTGTGAATTACACTGGTGTAGTATGGAACACATGGCTGGCGAAATGGCTGTAAGTTGTCATGGTTCTGGGCTATCGAAGGAACCCCAAACCATCACTCTGTTGCCAGATATGGAATAGATGTGGATGTGGATGTGGATAACCACTGCAAGGGTTATTTCTCCTGACTCATTTTCCTATAGAATTCTATGGGGAAAAAAGTCAGGAGAAGAAACCCTTAAAGAGCCTCGCAGAGTGATGGTTTGGGGCTCGTTTGATACCTTAGACCCTTGCTGACTTACAGCCATTTAGCCAACCATGTGTTCCATACTGTACCAGTGTAATAGTATCGCTTGTAACAGTACCTGAAAATAAGATATCGAGTCTTTTGATGTTGATGGGTCACAGACTTCAGGAAGTAAGAGTATGCAAAGGATATGTGACCAAATATTAAATATGATACTTTAAAAATATGTTAAAGCAAAGGGTGTAAATACTTATGTAAATTATATTTTTAATATAATCCTGAAGATATCTAAACACTTTATTTAATTTGCATATCATAGAGAATTACTTCTACTAAAGTAGAAAAATATCCCATGTAAATAGGTTTTAATTTGACTTGAGAAATAATCAATGGGGTATGAATACTCTGAAGCCACTGTATATACATGTATATATATATATATATATATATATATATATGCTTTAATTCCTCATATAAAATGTTTGATATTGGTTTTATAATCCACAATATCTGCGACTCTATATTTTGTACAACATTTATAGATGTATGCTATTTAATTATACCCAATATATATATATTATAATACAATATATTTAAATTACTTTAGAACCCCAGAGATATGAACCTCAGCGTGGCATTATGCAGTTATGTATTATCAAGCTCCTTATTTACCACTGATCAAAAACTAAAACAAGTCACATTTTCCATTGTTAAAAAAAGATGGAAATACTACTAACATTACACAAAGGAGCATATCCTGGCACTGCTAATGAATACAGCACAAGAAAGTGAGCGGTGTTTGATATAAAGATGGCCATGCTGCTAGCGGATCCATGGACTGGATCGTGTTTTGTTTGGAACCTTCCCTGCAGATGGTGAACAGGGAAGAGTCATACAAGCCCCTGCATTATCTAGCAACCCTGTTTGAGAGGGTTGCCCTGTTGTAGTGATGAGTAAGTAAGTGACCTTGCGACAATAAACCCTAAAAATGACCAATGACATCACGACAAGTTTGTAGCACCACATCCACTGTGTTACTGGGCTGTCTCTCTCAGGATATAGTATTTATGTGGGTATTAACATTTCAGCAGATCTCTCAGACAGCTTCTGTTATAGAAAGAAATGGCTGCACGTGTAATTAAACATGTCAATTAAAGAAAAATGAATAATAAGATTGGTTAATAATAAGTCATTGTAAGTTGCCCTGGATAAGAGTCTGGCAAATGCCAGTAATGCAATTCATTTAAGATTTTGAGTTGGGATTCTTTGACTTTCCTCTGCTGACAGGAAAAATATATGCAGCTCTTTTTGAAATAACCTAGTTTAGCAAACTAAAATAGCTATCGCACCCTTTATAGATTGGAATTGCTACTTACGTAACTCTAAAAAAGGTGGATCATATTCATCATTTTTGTTCATGCTTGGTAAGGTGTAACTACATATGCCACTTCCACTTGCCAGTCAATAACGGTGAGGTTCATATATGAGGCACCAAAGATTATGTCCATTTGCATTCCATATTAAAGAGCTTAAACATGCCCAAATCTTCACAATTTGGACAACGTTTTAGCCAGTTACACACAAGCTTCAAAAGTGAAAGCACAAACATTAAGGGAAACGAACTCCAAATCTACAAACCCCAATTCCAAAAACGTTGGGACAGTATGTAAAATGCACATAAAAGCAGAAAGCAGTGATTTGTAAAAACATTGGTGCCCTAAAATGGGGCGACTGTGTAAAAATGGCTACAATTGCTAAAGTAGAAATAGAAATAGTAGTTTGTAACATTATCAATTTCATTCTATTTCTACTTTAGCGTTTTTACAAATCACTGCTTTCTGCTTTTATGTGCATTTTACATACTGTCCCAACTTTTTTGGGGTTTGTAGAAACTATGCAAATTTCAAAACACATACAAAAAACTGAAGCAAACGCAATGATGCAAACGTGCTGCCGGAGAATGGTTCTCTCTGGACATCCATGCACATCTCTACCCACTGCTTTGGAGATTTGGAGCGCATTTCCCTTTGTTTGTGCTTTCGCTTTTGAAGCCCACAAGCGCCTTCGTCCTCGTGGGCCAACATGAAATGGACATGATTGCTAGAGGCCCGTAAGGTCGACGATGGCCTTGATGAAGACGGTGTCGTCGCGCAGGTAGGAGCTCTTTCCCGCTAGCTTAGCCAGCGGGCAGAAGAGCGGGCAGCCACTGGCGATGTTCATCTCGCTGATGGGCCTCTGGAAGGAAGTGGAGCTGACGTCCGGCCGGAACGCATCAATGACGTGCTCTCGGTTATTCTGATCGAGCAGCATCAGTGTAACCTGGGGGGCAATGGGGGGGCGGGAAGAAAGAGAGAGTTTAACACAAGAGGGCATAATGATAGGGCCACCAATTGCTCATGTGATTTTGGGTTCTCTGTTAATTCCATGCAGAAACAACTGGAAAAGGTCACATTTTATTTTTCCTTATTTTCTCTTCCCATTTAGAATGACCAATTTGAGGGCTGCTGGATGGCTCATTCGGTTAAGGCACCACACTGGTGCATGGATGAGCCTCACGGCCTCGGATCGAATCCGGACCGTGCCAGTGCCGACCGTGGCCAGTAGCTGCACAGGGCGACGCACAATTGGCGCCTGCATTGCCCGGGGTATGAAAATGTTTAGTCTACTGGCTGAAAAGCGCACCTATAAGACCGTGGCTGCATTCAAATAGTCAAATTCGAGCAAGGAAGGATCCTTTAGCTCACATGAACCGGAAATAGTTTCCAGGCAGCCATGCTAAGGACCGTTCAAATTTCTTATATTAAGAAGGAAAAGAGCTTCACGATTCCTTTTATCCGTCCTTTCACAAAGGATGCGCTGGACTATCCTTTTCAGAAGGAAGGTAGTGTTCGCGCCCCACAATGCAATGCCGCCAATGTTTTCATAAGCATCAGAGTTTTCCGGAACCTACCTACATATTCAAACAACAAGGCGAACATCTGAGAAATGCCAGAAATCTTAATGTGAATAGCTAGTATTGTTGGTTAGTATTGGCTTATAATAGAATGACACAATTAGACAATACACCAAATTTGTTAAGAGGCTAAATTTCGCCGAGATAAAACAAACTGTTCAAGTGAAATGCAGACTGCAATGATGTGCCTTTTGTCGTAATTTTTCATGAAGTTGTAGTTCGCTGTGTTGAACAGTCACGTCAAGGTAGAGAAGGAGGTTAGAATTCCACAGTAGACGCTAGATTCCTTATAAATCTCTCCTTCCAACTTTTCCTTGACCCCCATGACGTTTTCTGGCGAGGTCAAGGAAAAGTGGCAAGGAAAGGAAAAAGGAGCTATTTTTTTGACTATTCGAATGCAGCCCATGTCAAAGCCGACACAAAAAGCTACTGACACCATGTGATTGAAGGAGAACCACAGATATCTCAGCTCTCCTGGATTGGCAGGGTGGTTCGCACATGGAACGTTGCTGTGGTTACATAGTTAGTTGGACATTCCAGAGTGGGGAATTGGATACATGCAGGCCCGGGTTTGGTGGAAAATTTTTTAAAAATATTACAGAATTCCCAATTTGAGTGTTTATGTCCATTGCGGAAACCCACTCTGTCAATGAAGGACACTCTCCCCCAAAAAGTGTTCCGCTCCTGCTTATTTTCAACTTAATACCGGACCATGGGGCCCATTCACACACTACAAAGGAGCTAATCATTTTTGGGGAGTTTATTTCTGAGGGGGGGGGGGTTAGTAACAATGCGAGGTGGTTGTTGGCATAGATATAGAACCATAGATGTAAAAGTAATTTGGTATTCTGAAATGGAACAATTTGGCAGCCATCTTACCTGGGTACAGTTCCTACTGTGATGTCATAATCGGGTCTCAGAAGTCAGATAGCTGATGATTGGCTCATAGATATAGAACTATGTTTACTGGCCACCATCTTACCTGGGTATGGTCTCAAAAATTGTGCCACTAACCTATGACGTATGTCACATCTATGGTTCTATATCTATGGTTGTTGGTATGTCTTCACATCGATTGTGATGCAGTGAAAGAGAAGCCGTCACAGACACAGACAGACACACAGGGTCCCGCAGAATCGTACCTTCTGACTGAAGGGCCACTTGAGGAGGGCATCATATTTGCCCCTCATCACCACAAAAAAGAGTGAGAGGTGTGTCCCACGACCTGTGCCATCTCCATTGAGGTACAGCCTTAGGCACATTTTGTACCCGTATTTACTGGAGTAGAATGCTGTGAAAGGGGGGCAGGAAGACACACTCAGATAGAGACAGAGTATTTTAGGGTGCTTCATTTCAAATGGTTATTCACCCCTGATACGGCACAGGCTTCTGCCATTTCTGAAACAAATACTACTAACTAGTGAACCAGTTCAATTTGCAATAACCCTGTACTGAGAGTGATAGATGTTTAATTAAAAATAGCTGATTCACAGTTGCTAATGATTGAAAAATCTATGGACTGTAAAGAAATATACAACGCTATTTAGTGCTGTACGGACCAACATTTTATTGAGCCAGTTCAAGTTCTGAGAATGATGAAAGTCAGTGGGGTGGGGGGCGGGGTTCAGGAGAGGAGCTGACCTGGGGAAAACATGGCGGGGGCTCGTCCGGCTGCAGCCTCCTGTCGGCGGCGGGAGAAATCCGGGATCTTCCAGACAAAGATGCCGTCGTGGGTGCAGTAGGTGAGCTCTCGCAGCGTGCCCTCCGTCTCTGCCAGCTGCAGGTCCCGCATGTTCACTGTACGCTCCAGCTGCCGCACCTGTGCAGCCGAGGCAGATGGTCTGTCAGTCACAGACTGTCAGTCACACAGCCGGTCTGTCAGGCAGCTGGTGCAATCTGACCTTTACACAACCTTTATACAGCTAAATCTAGTCCCACCCCCCAATTCCCATAGACATCCATGAAAATGCAGAGACGTTATAGTATCGCTTGTAAGAGTACCAGAAAATAAGATATCAAGAGTCTTTTGATGTTATTGGGTCACAGACATCAGGAAGTCATGGCATGCAAAGGATATGCGACCAAATATTAAAAATTTAAAGGCACAGTCAACTTAGTGTATGTAAACTTCTGACCCACTGGAATTGTGATATAGTGAATTAAAAGTGAAATAATCTGTAAACAATTGTTGGAAAAATGACTTGTCATGCACAAAGTAGATGTCCTAACTGACTTGCCAACACTATAGTTTGCTAACATGAAATCTGTGGTTAAAAATGAGTTTTAATGACTTCAACCTAAATGTATGTAAACTTCCGACTTCAACTGTACATATAATCTCTTTTCGATTTGTCTCGAAAAATAAATTTTTGTACTTTCTTTGAAGGTTTATTCCTTCTGTTTCAAAATAAATGTCAAACATAGGCATATTTTGATGCTCACGAATAGAGTTTAGGGCAGTGGAATTGACAAACAACATTGGTATACACTAGGGTGCATCAAAATGCAATGCAAAAAATGTAATGTCAACATATCAAACGGGTTGCATTTTGTTCGAATGCACATAGAAATGACTTTTGCAAAGTTTTGGGAAAATTCATTGAGATTTAGAGGTGCAACGCAATGTGAAATTTTGAAAATGTGCCTTTTTGGGTGTTTTCAGAACTCCAATTCCTTGACAACATGACAAGGCAATTTATAAAAATGCAAGAAATTGTTTTTGAGAAATTTTTTTTTTAAAAGAACAAAATGTATTTATTTAAGAACAAAATTTTTGAGAACAACATTGAAATTGTCATTGAACATCATTGAAAAATGTTTTTGAGAAAAACGTATTATTCTCGAGCATCCTAGAGTCCTAGTCCTGGTCTGTGTTCAGCTTGCGCTTGCAGCAGCGAAGATTCGGCTGTTTAGAGCGGTCATGCTCAACTGCCTGCAGCACATTCTGCAGGTGCTGCTCGCTCCTGGCTGCTGCCACGAAGTCTGACGTGAGTAGGGGTGGGTATCGTTTCAATTTTATCGATTCCGATTCCGATTCCGATTCCGCTTATCGAATCCGGTTCTTATCGAATCTCGGTTCCGATTCCAATATTTTTTGGAGAGAAAAAAAGAACACATTTCAAGAACAAAACTTAGCCACCTTTATTCTTGGAACATTTAGGCTATAATCAACTGTCTGTGACAGTTTCTTTTTCCCTTCATTTATCAAATGATTAATTATTAATTATTTATCCCTTCATCAAAAAAGCGCGAGTTAACGAGGTGGGCGACTTATCGAAAATAAATGTAATTACCGCAAATTAAAGGCTGAGGAATAAAAACGTCATTAAAAAGTCTAGTTTAACGATGTATGGAATGCAGCACACGCTGTTTCTTTGCAAATTATGTATTATAAACCAAATTGACAGAATTAATGGAGCAGTGTTTTTTTTCCCCTCTCAACCCGACTTGATCAAATTAGTCAAATGAAAGTCCGAAGTTCTCTTGTCCGAGAAAGCACGCTGTATCCACTATCGATTGACAACGCAAACAGGTGACTGTTACTATTGAGACCAATCTTCCGGCGTGCGCTGCGTGCTATTGATCTCAAAGCTGCATGCATGCCAAGCTTGTGAGAGACTAGTTAACGTTACGATCGCGTCTATTCTGTTCAATAGCATCAGTAATATCACAGTACAGGTATTCAATGCATCGATAAATTGGGAGCCAACTGCACAACCCCGAGTTATCCGCGTGACTTATCGAGGGGGAGGTGTATATGGATATTGCTGTGAATAACCAGATATCAATAATGCATTTTGCATACCTAAACGGAGTAGACTCAACCGTAGCAAAGGGATGTAACCCCTTCACCACAAATCTTGTCACCGCTCGGTGACATTCATCCACTTTCTCCTTGCTTATCTTCCCCTTCATGGCTAAAGTGAAAGGAGTTTCTGTACAGGAGGGTCTCTGGGGATTAACCGGAGGTGGAGGGGTGCTCTGACTGCTCTCTGAACTCATATCTAAGAAAAATATATATTAGAAGAATAATTTGTAGACATCATTCGTTTAATATAAAAGGCGAATGTCAGCTCATCTGTGTTTTGTACCTGAGCGTGAGACGTTGCTACTGCTAGCACTAACGTTAGCTGTAACGACGTTAGCTGCATTGTGGCTGGGAGACCGCAACACATCAAACACGGTGCATTCCTTCAGATTCACGCCGTGTTGAAGCAAATGCTTCGTCATGTTGGAGGTGCTTCCTCCCTTGCACAAAATAACCTTACTGCAGGTGTTGCATTTTGCCGTGTTGCTATCTTTTTTAGTGAAGCTAAGCCAAACTTTCGAACGTTTGCTGCGGTCAGCCATGACGGTCGATCCAGAATGTAAACAGTAGCAATGTACTTTGCTAAGTCGCTGACGTAATGCGTAACAAATGATGTGACGTTAGGTCCACGTAGCAGGTCCTGGCAGATAAGTGAAACTTATGGACTGTAAAAAGCTCACTGCAGTTCACTCGGGAGCGTGATTGAAATGTATGCAACAGTTAGGAACCGAGAAGCAGAATCGAAATGCACGTGTCTTAACGAATCCACGGTTCTTGGAAATTTGTTAGCGGTTCCAACTTGGAACCGGTTCTTGATACCCAACCCTAGACGTGAGTGACACCATGCTCGGCGCAGTCATTGACAACGGTGATGGCACGTACATTCACCGCACCCGCCTGGAATGCTGCACTGGTAGCCCAATCCTCTACATCGAGTGAGATAAGAGATAAATGCTGGATCGACGTGCAGCTGGTGCATGCCGAACCAGCAGCCTGGGTTGGCAAGGTCGGCCAAGCTGGTGGTCGGCGAGAGGGCAGGAAACTTCAGCTTGCCGAAGCCAGTGCCAAAGCGCAGCTGTGGGGCTCGCATGGGGAGATCAGCTGGCTTGTGCTCCAAGATAGCATCCGCAAGTGCGCGCCGCTCGCCAACTGGCACCTTGGTGCTGAAGAGTGCCAGGGGCAGCATCTCGTCTGTCAGGTACCAGAGGTGCCGCTCCAGCGCCTTGATCGCTGATGCTGCGATGCCTTCGTCAACAGACATGTACGCATACAGGTGGTGGTAGAGTGTGAGGTCATTCCATGCGGCATCTACGGCTGTGTCGCAGGTCAGCCACCACGTTGCGTAGATGTGCGTAATGAAGTTGGCAAACGCCTGAATCTTCAGCACCTGCTGCCGCGTGGTGATGGTGCCCTGGGGAAGCAACGCGATGTGCTGCTCCATCAAGGCCAGCTTGAGAGTGTAGAGCAGCTTGGCCATCCATCGCGCCTCGTGCGCCATCGCGCTCCCGGCCGTTGGAAGGTCACTGGAGTCTGCGCTGCACCGGCTGCACCCAGATACACAAGACACAGCTGCACGAACTCCCGGTAGTCGCCTCGCTTGTAGTAGAGCACTCCTGCAGCGCACACGGTGAGTTCAGCACGCAACTTGCCCAGGAACGGTGGTACGGCATTGCCAGGAATGTAGCAGGACAATGGGCTGCTGTACTCATGCGGCACCAGGTTCCAGTTGTCCCACAGACGCGTGAACAAGGTAACCTCTGGCGAGCGTGACGTCTCCACCTTGAGGTCAGTGAAAATGTGGCTGAGGAGCATCTCGCCGATGTGGTGCCGGCACCCGGACCAGAGCAGTGGTCGACCCAGTGAGAGCTGGATGGCAATGCAGGCTGCCGTGAGATGGCCGGTGTTTGACGCGGTGGTGTCAAATGCCATGTTGACAACCTGGTTGGCGCAGCAGCACTCCTGCAGCAGCTTGCACGTCAGCCGGGCGAAGATCGTTCCGCACGCCTCGTCAGTCCCCTTCATATATGCTGGCACACCGAGCAGTTTGAGCCGCTCCGCATCTCCGACCACCACTCCAACTGGTGCATATTGCTGAGCATCGGCGTCAACTTGCTGTCCCAGTGCAGGGTGCACATGGGAGGTGGTGTCCACTGCTTGTGGTGTTCCTCACTGATGGCCTCCAGCACTTGGCGGCGCGATCGGTCTGCTGTCGCGTAGGATGTGGAGATATTTGCCCAATTGCCACCTGACTCCGCGATCAGGCCGCGCGTGAAGGCAGCCTGCTGCATCGGCGTGATCTTCAACCGCGTAGCCAGTGAAACGAGACTCGGCTGGCTGAGGATGTCGGGTGGAATGAAGGCTGTGGTGCCAGTCTTCTTACGCTCGCGGGATGGTGTGTTCTCAGCCGGTGGAGCGGCTGTTTCATCTGCGTCGCTTTCTTCATCACTTTCGCTCTCCAACACCGCCATGCTGGACGTCGCAGTCATCTCCTGCTGCTCCTTGGTAAAGCGTGCCTGCTGGGCTGCTGCCCCAGCTTCACGCTCCTGTCGCCGCTTCACCTTGGATTGCAGCTTGGCATCGAACGCGCCAAATGTGGCCACTCTGTCTCCCTTCATGCTGGCCAGGAAAGCAATGTCCTCCGGATTGCGGATCAGCTCCTCGGCGTTTGGAGACCACAGCGGGAATGTGGCTTCCAGCCTGCGCTCCATTGCGTCCACCTGTCGAGCTGTAGCCTCACTGGAGCGCCTGGCCTGCGGAATACGCCGCAGCTTGTTGTTGGCGTCGACAAGCGCCACCATCTTGTCGCACACGCGCCGATCGCTCACCATTCGGATATTGGCCTTGCCGTAAAATGACCGCACCTGCTCCAGGACGACCTTGGCCGCCTCAAACCGCGACAAGGCTTCGTTCAAACCAGGTCGCTTGGCATGCAGTTGTGCGTCGCAGTTGTACGGCATGCACCGCAAGATCTGGTGACCACTTGGCAGCTTGGCGCCAGTGATGATGCCATCCACATTGGTGATGCTGGCGCCCAGACCAAAGACCAGGCTGCGGCTGCTCGGGCGGGAGCCTAAGGGCGAGGGCCGCATCTTGTGAGAGCTGGATCCTGTGGTGGGCGATGGTGTTGAGGGAATAGAGTGCCTGAAAATGTATAGTGGTGTAACCATGAAAAAACACAAAATAATTGATTAAAGAGTTGTGGTTTCTACAATCAAATGATAAACAAGGATAGTGTTACAAATATACCTTGGCATGCATTAACATTACTAAATTATAATAACACATAAAACATGCATAGGCCTACAAATATTAACATGGCCTAACTTCAGCAAGAACGAGACGATGGAAACTTGAGTAGCTAGCTACCGTACTACCAGAGTAGCTAGCTGAGCTAATAAATAGACCTAACGTCAGTGAAAATGTAGATTTATAAATTCAACAAGTACAGCGCTACTCTCAATAAACATTAGCACAGTTTAGAGACATCAATATTCCGAAGAGTACTTACATATTCATGCACTCACGCACAACTTGTTGGAACACGAGAGAAAAACGTTAGCTCCTCAATGAACAGACTGAGACAAAACCGGTCAGAACTAGTCAGAGCAGAAAGTCTCCCCCTAGTGTCTAGAGGAGCACACTATCACGGCTGCCTTCAATGGGTGCTGGTTACCCCCTTTAGCCGTAAAAGCTGATGTGCCGTTGCACCTCAAGATCACCACGTATTGCAAAAATATTTTGCATGTGTTGTAACAACATGAAATGGAAGACTTTTAGCACCCAGACAGATCAATATGCTAGAAATGTGTATTTTGATGCACCCTAGTATACACGTTTCATATACTAGAAGTACAACTGACAATGTATACTAATAATTATGATGAAGATGTAACAATGGAAAAGTTTGGAGCATTCAGCATCTCCACCTGTATGGGAACCTAACCCTAACCCTGTTTCAGTTGTCAGATTGTGAACTTCGCTGATGATGTGGTGTCAGTACCAACATTTTTCTTGTCTTCGAGGCCAGGAAAATGATCTAGCAAGACCTTTGGCTTCATGAAGTCAAGATAAACATCTTCATTCTGAACTTCCAGCACTATTGCAAGATACCAAGTGTTGTCGTAAGCTTTAATTTGAGGATGTTTACATCCATATCGGGTGAACCATGTAGCAATTGTAGCCCTTTTTATACATATTTTAGGGGACCAAATGTGATTGGACAAATTAACATAAACTTAAATAAAATCATCATATTTAATATTTGCATGCAATGACTTCCTGATGTCTGTGACCCAACAACATTAAACATCAAAAAATATTTATATCTTATTTTCAGGTATTCTTACAAGTGTACCTTATAACCTCTCTTGCATTTTATTGGATCTCTATGGGAATTGGAGGGTGCGACTAGATTAAGCTGGAACAGTATGGAACACATGGTTGGCTAAATGACTAAGTCATCAAACTTCTGAGGCCTCAAACCATCACTCTGCTGCCAGATATGCAGGCGATGTGGATGGATCACTTTAAGGGTTTGTTCTCCTGACATATTTTTCCATAGAGTTCAATAGGAAATGTCAGGAGATGCCTAAATATGTAAGGGTGGGTGTGTGTGTGTGTGTGTATAGATGCATGAGTATGTGTATGTATACATGCATGCGTATGTGTGTTTATCTGTACATCCATGTATATGTGTATGTGTACATACATACATGCATGCATGCATGCACGCACATGTGTGTATGTTCTTATGCAGGGCTGGGGATGACCCCTGTATCATGTGGTGAACAGACAGGAACAATGCAAAAAGGATCATTTGCTGATTGCCGTTTATTAAGTCCAGAACCAAAATAAGAAAGACACTGCAAAACAAAAGAAAACCAAAACCAAAATCCTCTTGCGGACAGCACCCCACCCTTCCTGGCACCACAGTGCGTGCGTGCGTGCGTGCGGCGTGCGTTTCGTTTCGTTGCGTGCGTGCGTGCGTGCGAATATGTGGGTACATGTCAGAATCATCCCTAAAGAATTTAACAGAGGTGCGCTCACTTGTGCCACTGTGTAACCAAAATAGTAGCCTCTGTCACCTGTATCTGGTTGCCGTTCGGTGAAAAAGATCTGGGGAGAACCCTGCGTGTATATGTACAGGTATGCGCATATAGGGCACCTTATTGGTGAGGTTGTCGATCTTGTCCTGGTCGAGGTGGTGCTGCCGGTTAAAGGCCTCCAGTGTGAGGGCGGTTCTCTCCAGCTCCCGGTTCAGCACACACACAATGTTCTCCAGCGCTATCAGCTTCTTCTCCAAGCCCCTGGCCTGCCCTGCTCCACCAGCAGAGGGCGCGCCTTCCTCCGGGGCACGGTACAGCCCCAGCCCCGAGTCCTCTTGCCACTCCCCAGGCCCTTCCGCCTGCTGCAGGCATCGCCCCACCTGCACCAGCAGGAGGCGCAAATGCTCCGGAACGCTGGACTGCTCATGATCGACCTGCTTCTCATTCTCCACCTGTGACAGTTGGCAGGTAAGAATACACCTGGCTTAGCACAGAATACGCCTCATCTTTCTAAAAGTTAATATCATAATCGCACATAATTGTTGTTACTTAAATTACCTTTATTATTACCCAACTATCAATCTTAACAAGACTGGCTGAAAGAAAAACCTGTATATACAGAGGTCCCCAGAACCCCAGGGGTCCAGGCTTTGTGTTAAACACATTGAGTCACACGTCTTGGGTACACTCTTTGCTTAGCCCACCCAGAGGCCACAGTTGTGTCTACCTCCTGTATATAACTTAGTGTCCCAAGGCCACTGTGCAGAGACAGCATGGCCATTATTCTGCCTATCCCTGGTTTTAGGCGGTGCCAGTGATGTCATACATACCAGTCTACATTACTGAAAGATCTATAATACTTTAGGCATTAGACAAACAATACCACATTACATTGTTGACGTGTCATAATCCCATGTGGGATGGGCCCCTTTGTGTGGCATGCCACGAAAATAAAATTTCATTCATTCATTCATAACATAAGAGTCATACAAGCAGGCAGGGGCGTCATTTGGGTGTGGCAGGGTATGGCAGTTGCCACACCCTAGCCTCCAATATTTATTTATTTAATTTATTTTTTTGCGTGTGGGCTGCTTGTTACTGCATTGCGAGTCCGCTATGTTACAGCTTCTGTTCAGCGAGCGCAGTTCAGCCGCCGCACTTCTACAGTGCTGCTTCTTGCCCTGCTAACCAACGTTCCTTCCAACGTAGTCAAATTGTAAAGTTGAAATCGTCCGCCTCGCAATAAGTCACTCGCTAGCTTATATTTCGGCATGCGGACAGCGTGATAACATGTGAAAGCACAGCCAATGGGAAAGCGTGTTACTGCAGAGTCCCCGACCATACTCAAAAATAACGCTTTCTGTAGCAATTTCTGTCAGTACGCGTTTCGTTGCTCGCTGTACAGGTTAGGATGCTATGTCAAGAAACTCAACAATTGATAATAAAAGCGGTTGTTCGCTTTCTAATTTCCCAAAACCTTGGTAGCATCATTGGCATATCTAGTCTAGTTAATGTAATCAATAGTATATGACGATTCATGTGTTTATTGTTGAAAATTTCAGTCAGTGAGCTCATTTTTAAATTTCCAAGATAAGCTAGCAGGTGGCTAGCTAGCTACTAGCCTGCTAACGTCAGCTAATCATTGCGAG